>QNTS01001256.1:147874-263784 GCA_003317085.1 Hucho hucho
TCCAATGGTACTAAATATATGCATATCCTATTTTCTGGGCCTGAATGGGAGGCATTTTACTTTGGGCACGCCAGGCTCTCCAAAACCGTCACCTCGGGAGCTGCTCCCTGAGAAGTTAACAGTACAAACTCTGAAGATAGATGGGGGCAATCAATTCACATATGGTGTCCAGGGCACAGCTGGGGGCTGAGGGGGGTCTATAACAAGCGGCAACAGTGAGAGACTTATTTCTGGAAAGGTGGATTTTTAAAAGCAGAAGCTCAAATTGTTTGGGCACAGACCTGGATAGTATGACAGAACTCTGCAGGCTATCTCTGCAGTAGATTGCAACTCCACCCCCTTTGGCAGTTTTATCTTCTCTGAAATTGTTGTAGTTGGAGATGGAAATTTCTGCAGTAAAAAAAGTTACTGCAGTAAAAAAAGTGTTATTTTGGACGCAGTTTTTGCAGCATACTGCAGTTATACTAAACCTTTTTTCGTAAGGGTGAAAATCATATTGCATATCTTACAACACACATATTAGACTGTAAAAACACTAAACTACAGAGTTAACAGTAATAACGTTTATTGAATGACCATTCAAAGTTTGTGTGTAAGTTGACGATGCAAACAATTTTGAATTTAACACAATAATGCTTCTTAAAACAAAAAGTGATGCAGTCAGTCTCTGCTTTACTTTTGGCCAAGAGAGACTGGCATGCATAGTATTGACTGGTATTAGCCCTCTGATTACAGTGAAGAGCAAGACAACTGCTCCAACATCCTGTTTTGAATGCTTCATTTCGAAATAACTGCATAAAATACAATTTTATTTGTCACATGCGCCGAATACAACTGGTGTAGACTTTACGAGCCATTTCCAATGATGCAGAGTTAAAAAATAATAATACAAATAAAATACACAAGAATGGAGCTATATACAGGGAGTACCATACAGCCTAGGCCCAGTGGTGGAAAAAGTACCCAATTGTCATACTTGAGTAAAAGTAAAAGTACCTTAATAGAAAATGGCTCAAGTAAAAGTGAAAGTCACACAGTAAATTACTACTTGAGTAAAAGTCTACAAGTATTTGGTTTTAAATATACTTAAGTATCAAAAGTAAAAGTATAATTTAAAATTCCTTATATTAAGCAAACCAGACGGCAGAATTATTTTTTTTACTTATTATTTCCGGATAGCCAGGGGCACACTCCAGCAGTCAGACATAATTTACAAACGATGCAGTTGAGATTAGTGAGTCCGCCAGATCAGAGGCAGTAGAGATGACCAGGGAGGTTCTAATGATAAGTGTGGATTGGACCATTTTCTGTCCTGCTAAGCATTCAAAATGTAATGAGTACTTTTGGGTGTCAGGGAAAATGTAAGGAGTAAAAAGTACATTATTTTCTTTAGGAATGTAGTTAAGTAAAAGTTGTCAAAAATATAAATAGTTAAGTACAGACACCCCAAAAAAATACTTAAGTAGTACTTTAAAGTATTTTTACTTAAGTACTTTACACCACTGTCTAGGCCAACCATTTGGATCTGTTATGGGTCTAGCTGCTGTAAATCATGTCAGAAGCAAGTGAATTCATTACTTTCCAAACAAATACCGTTTTGACCGCTAATGGGACATGTTCACTAGCAAGCAGTAAATTGCCGTGTGCCGCTTAGGCCGCCCGTTGTGACTCACTTGTGGACGTGTTGGCAGCATATGGCAGCATTTTGCAGCACATTCAATTGTGCGTCAAGAATTCAGCATAGCACGTTTGTATGAAGGTCTGGTTATTAAATGGGTAAATAGTTAAATAGTAATATGCTCTAAAACACTCTGGTGACAAACAAACTTTGCTGCCCTGTTTCCAATTGTCCACATGGCTGGGATAACCAACTCAAGTAAGTAAATACATTTAGAAAATGTACAAAAAAAAAAAGTATTATTAGCTAACTATACAGCGCAGGCTAACTCAAATGAGCTGCTAAATGAGCTAGCTAGTTGGCTAACTCCAAATGCATGTGTAGGTAGCTAGCTAGCGACAATGGAGGAGGGTAAAAGGATAGCAGCCCCAACTGTCAAAGTGAGAGAGTAGGCTATTCTGGATAGGGCAGGTACTTGTGTAGTTCCTGTCCCTAGAAGTGAGCACGGAGATAATAGTAATATAATATTCTGTGCAGTGTAATGAAGTCTGTTTCTTGTGAGGTTTTCCGTCCTCAGATAAAGAGAGCTATGAAAGCCTGTCTACAGATGAAGAGGTCCCAATGAAGAGCAGTGGTTCTCAGTCCTGGTCCTGGGGACTCAAAGGAGTGCATATTTTTGTTTTTGCCTTAGCACTGAACAAATGATTCAGATGATCAACTCATCATCAAGCTTCAAGTGGTATTTATGTATTAATTTATGATGCTATCCTTGATATGATCCTGCTGTGTGCACATGCATCTAGCAATCCAATGTTATCATGATTTGTTGTAAGGGATATTATACTTTAGTAATCCACAATCAGCTGGTGATGTAAAAGTCTAATAATGACATTATCTTCCATATTCCTACAGATACCTTGTAACTGGAGATCCATTCAAAAACGATTGCCTACAGTTACCGTGTAGGGCACTGCAAGGTTGGGTGACCAGGGCCATCTGGGACTGCCTCCTGGAAGAATGCAGGCGTGTGAAGGCTACCTGTGTCCTGCATAACTTCATGAGGATGAACACGAGGACCAGGAGGGGATCTGTAGCTCAAATATGGTATTTTGAGGATGTAGATTGTGTCACATGTTAATATTCCAGCAAATTATCATGAAATGACATTTTATAAAATAAAATGCTACCTATATTTGTTAACAATAAGGATGTTTCAAGGATGGGGTCCAACAACGCAGCAAGAGAGGCAATCCGTGTGCGGGAGATCTTCACCTCCTACTTCTTCGAAGAGGATGCTATTCCCTGGTAACACCATAGACTACACTATGCACAACCAAAGGCTCATTGCAATAAGAGTATTCTTCCATTTACCTAGCTATGTCAACTGCAGTTATTCAATTCCAAGTGTATATCCCTTTGATTTCTACTTCTCAGGTGAGGGTGCTGTTTAGGTAAGGGTGTGATGTCTGTACAAAAACAAAACATTCCTGTTGAACACTGTCGCTTTAACTACCTTAATTTCTCAATAACAGTCTCTCTCCTTCACTTCATCCCTCTCTCCCCTTTTCCCTAAATACTCTAGGTTATATCAGCTGTGTTGGTGAACCTCTCCCGTATCTGAACTGGCTACATAGAGGGCACAGCATGATCAGAGGTGAGAGGTCACTTGATCGGGTCAACAGGAAGTATTATTAAATAGATGCTTTACATTGAAATACAGATAGATGTAGTTGTCCCAGAGTTAACGATCCAAGGTCAGTTTTGCATTTCACCTCCTGATGATGTTGACTGACAGCGTTAGAATAAAAAAAAAAAAAAGGCTTAAACATGCTCTCTCGCCATCTGTCTCTTGTCTGCAGGTATGTTTTGATGTGAGAGAAGATGCCAACCCCCAGTCCCATCATCGCCACCTCACCCACTCTTAATAAGATAACCTTCAGGCCGACTGGGAGCCCAAGGCTGGTTAGGAGAATATTAGGGTAGCACTGTGATTCATTAAGCATATGCTGTCTTCCCTGCTCCTCTGTTCTTACCTCTTTCCCTTTGTCTTTTACACCTCCCTCCCTCACCACCTCCTCTTTCTTCTGCTGTTTTTATAATGCACACCAGATGTGCATTGAAGTACAGATTATAAACTTGTATTTATAATATAATATTACAATTATAATATTAATAATGCATGTATTATGTATTTATTACACTTGGATAATGAACTTCTTTCAATAAAGCGTTTCACATTCTCTACTGGTTGAAATTAAGTCTCTCATTTGATGATATACTACACCTATCCTGTGTTTATCAGATCAATGCAATTAGATATGGATATTAACCGGTTTTAGAGTATTTACATGATGCATAGGAAGTGTAGTGTACTGTTTTAATCATAACAGCAATGCCAACTGTATATGTTTGTGTGCATGTCTCGCACTATTACATGTATGTGTGTGTTCTTGTATTCGTTTATTTGAATGAGAGAGTGTGTGTATATGCATATGTAAGAACACCTGCACGGCATAAGCCTCAGGCAAACCGGCATTAGCTGTAAAAACACTGCCCCTCAGTGTAATTCAAAACATACTTTCTATTATGTTTCATTTTGACTATATTTTTAACTTTTATCTTTGATCATCATTCTATCTCCCGCACAGCAACTCCACTCCCACTTGTCTCCAATTCCACATCCCAACCCTCAGCCCATCCCACCTATCTCTGCTGGCCACCCTCTTCAGATTTCTACACAACATATATCTTTCAAGTATGCTGCGATGTTTAACATACAATTTCAGTCTATCTAATAGAATCCACAGATCGCGAGTTGAAGATAAATACTTTTACTAAGAGTATTAGTATATTAGTAATTGACTGACCCGGTCTCTCCAGATCTCCTAACAGTACTATTTCTAGGGTCAATTTTAGATCAGTGCTATGCATTTTCAGCCATTCCTGAACCTGAGACCAGAAACAGGCTACCTGAGGGCAATACCAAAATAAATGGTCTATTGATTCTGTATCCTCACAACAAAATCTGCAGAGCTTTGATGATTTTATGCCCCAAATATTCAACATTTTGTTGGTGGCAAGAATTCTATATAATAATTATAGCTGAAAATCTTGCATTGTTTTATATCAACTCATACAACTTGTACCATGGAATCGGTACATCAAAAATCTCTTCCCAACTATTTTGCAATCTGTGTGGCACAGTTGTCAACATCCTGGTCCTCAAATGAAACTGGTATACTTTCCTATTTATGCTATTTTTATTCCTCCGCCAGTTTTGATCCTTTATATTGGGCAGACAGACCAGTTCCCTACCTCCTCCCGCTGCCACCTGCCTCCTCCATTTTTTGGGTAATGCTGTAATCAATTGGTTGTACTCTTGGATTGAGCAGACCTTCCCGTACAATTCTGATAACTCCATGAAGCACATAACTCTACCAATATAATTTAAGAACAAAATACAATTTTCAAACATCTTTCCCATAAATACAGGTATTTTATCAACCAGCACATTTGAGTTCAGCCATAATATTTGTTGTAATATTTGTTTATCTTTTCAGGGGGATGAAATTGAAATTGTAGCCAGCTCTGCAATGCTTGTTTGAAAAAGAGAGATACTTTGAAAAAAAATTTAAACAATGGATGAGCTTTTCTTAGTAATCTACTTCAGAACCATTTAGGGTTCAAGTAAACATTTTGAATAAGTGAAGCTTTTAGAGAGGTTTAGTGCTTTTATATTTAATAATCTCAACCCACCCAATTCATATTCGTTATATAGATAGGCACGCTTTCTTTTGTCTGGTTTAGCGTCCCAGATAAAGCAAAATATTTTTTACTCATATGATTTCATTGTGGAGAGCCTATTTATATATTTTGTGATATGAATACCAAGTATGTCTACTTCACCATCAGCCCATTTTATAGGTAAACTGCAGGATAATGTAAAAGTTGTATTTTTTTAAGATCCACTACGTAATATTGTACACTTATCATAATCAGGTTTTAGTCCAGAGAGTACAGAAAGGTTATCTAGATCTTCAATGAGACATTGCAGGGATCTAGCTTGCGGACCTAATATAAAACTTTGTTTTTAAGCTTAGGATTTCTAATCCTCTAATGTTGTTATTGGATCTGATTTTAACTTCTTAGTGGAGCGGCAGCTGTGTCGGTTTTGGAGAGTCTGGCGTGCCCAAAGTAAAAGGCCTGCCACTCAGGCCCAGAAACCAGGATATGCACATAATTAGTACTATTGGATAGGAAACACTCTGAAGTTTCTAAGAGTGTTAAAATATTGTCTGTGAGTATAACAGAACTGATATAGCAGGCGAAAACCCGAGGAATTTCTGTCCTGGAAAAAGTGTTTTTAACACATTGCCTCATTTTGAACCCCTCCCTATTGAAAACAGCCATATCTGGTAGTAAGATTGCAGTACCTATTGCTTCCACTGGATGTCAACAGTCTCTAGACAGTGTTTGGTGATGTTAGGTTGCTCTGGATGGTAATAGAAGAAGGGGATGTAAACAGAAGAGGAGGCGCGTTCACGGGCTTGCGTGCGCTGTGGTTTTTTCCTTTCCTATCGTCCAGTTTATGCTCCCTAAGTAGTTAATAGCTAGTATTTCGATGGCCATAACCAATAGATATGGTGACAGCGGACACCCTTGTTTAACTCCTCTTGAAAATTCAAAACTCTGAGAAGTAGCCGTTATTTACTATTTTACACCTGGGGTTGCTATACATTATTTTTACCCATTTTATAAGAGAATCACCGAAATTGAAAAAATCCAGGAATTTATAGATAAAATCCAGTCTTACTTTTTTCAAATGCCTTTTCAAAATCCGCTATAAATACCAGGCCTGGCTTCTTAGATGTTTCATGATGTTCTATTATTTCTAGTAGTTGTCGTATATTATCTCTAATGTATCGTCCATGTAAAAAACCTGTCTGATCAGGATGAACAATACCTGGTAAAACCTTTTAAATTCTGAGTGCTATGCATTTCGCTAGTATTTTTGCATCACAACATTGAGTGTAAGGGGCAAGGTGTCTTAGGAAAATCTCCCTAGAAAGGCCGAAACCTAGGAAGAAACCGAGAGAGCAACCAGGCTATGAGGGGTGGCCAGTCCTCTTCTGGCTGTGCCTGGGTGGAGATTATAACAGAACATGGCCAAGATGTTCAGATGTTCATAGATGACCAGCAGGGTAAAATAATAATAATCACAGTGGTTGTAGAGGGTGCAACAGGTCAGCACCTCAGGAGTAAATGTCAGTTGACTTTTCAAAGCTGATCATTCAGAGTATCTCTACCGCAGAGTATCTCTACTGCTGTTTCTAGAGAGTTGAAAACAGTGAACAGATCAGGGTTCCATAGCCGTAGGCAGAACAGTTGAAATTGGAGCAGCAGCACGACCAGGTGGACTGGGGTCATCAGGCCAGGTAGCAAGGAGTCATCAGGCCAGGTAGTCCTGAGGCATGGTCCTAGGGCTTAGGTTCTACGAGAGAAAGAGAGAGAGAGAAAGAGAGAGAGAGAGAGAGCGAAAGAGAGAAAGAGAGAAAGAGAATTAGAGAGCATACTTAAATTCACACAGGACACCGGATAAGACAGGAGAAATACTCCAGATATAACAGACTGACCCTAGCCCCCCGACACAAACTATTGCAGCATAAATACTGGAGGCTGAGACAGGAGGGGTCGGGAGACACTGTGGCAGTGCCTTTCCATTCACCTTCACACTCCTGGGCCAGACTACACTCAATCATAGGACCTACTGAAGAGATGAGTCTTCAATAAAGACTTAAAGGTCGAGACCGAGTCTGTGTCTCTCACATGGGTAGGCAGACCATTCCATAAAGATTGAGCTCTATAGGAGAAAGCCCTGCCTCCAGCCGTGTATAAATTCTAGGGACAATAAGGAGGCCTGCGTCTTGTGACCGTAGTCTACAGTCTTGGCCAAAAGTTTTGAGAATGACACAAATATTAATTTCCACAAAGTTTGCTGCTTCATTGTCTTTAGATATTTTTGTCAGATGTTACTATGGAATACTGAAGTATAATTACAAGCATTTCATAAGTGTCAAAGGCTTTTTTTGACAATTACATGAAGTTGATGCAAATATTTTTCAAGACCTCTGCAATCCGCCCTGGCATGCTGTCAATTAACTTCTGGGCCACATCCTGACTGATGGCAGCCCATTCTTGCATAATCAATGCTTGGAGTTTGTCAGAATTTGGGGTTTTTTGTTTGTCCACCCACCTCTTGAGGATTGACCACAAGCTTTCAATGGGATTAAGGTCTGGGGAGTTTCCTGGCCATGGACCCAAAATATCGATGTTTTGTTCCCTGCGCCACTTAGTTATCACTTTTGCCTTATGGCAAGGTGCTCCATCATGCTGGAAAAGGCATTGTCCGTCACCAAACTGTTCCTGGATGGTTGGGAGAAGTTGCTCTCGGAGGATGTGTTGGTACCATTCTTTATTCATGGCTGTGTTCTTAGGCAAAATTGTGAGTGAGCCCACTCCCTTGGCTGAGAAGCAATCCCACAAACGAATGGTCTCAGGATGCTTTACTGTTGGCATGACACAGGACTGATGGTAGCGCTCACCTTGTCTTCTCCGGACAAGCTTTTTTCCGGATGCCCCAAACAATCGGAAAGGGGATTCATCAGAGAAAATAACTTTAGCCCAGTCCTCAGCAGTCCAATCCCTGTACCTTTTGCAGAATATCAGTCTGTCTCTGATGTTTTTCCTGGAGAGAAGTGGCTTCAATGCTGCCCTTCTTGAAACCAGGCCATCCTCCAAAAGTCTTCGCCTCACTGTGCGTGCAGATGCACTCACACCTGCCTGCTGCCATTCCTGAGCAAGCTCTATACTGGTGGTGCCCCGATCCCGCAGCTGAATCAACTTTAGGAGACGGTCCTGGCGTTTGCTGGACTTTCTTGGGCGCCCTGAAGCCTTCTTCACAACAATTGAACCGCTCTCCTTAACTAGACAGGGAGCGGTGGGTCGCTAGCGACCCACTCCCGACACCACCAGGTAAAATGTAAAGCGCCAAATTCAAAATCCCAAAGTTGAATTATTAAACATCTACCAATATACAAGTGTTTCATACTCATCAAAAGCTCTGTTTCTTGGCAATATCACAGCGTTGTCAGATTTCAAAAAGGCTTTACGGCGAAAGCTCTACATTTGATTGTTTGAGGACAGCACCTCACATACTTTCTCATAGCCATGAATTCATTAGCCAGCGTGGCACACACATAACACATTTCACAGCGAAAACAAATCAATTACCTGTTGAAGAACTTNGGCTGTTGACATCATAAGGAAGCGATGTGTACTGCATTCATATGCCCTTATATGGTCATTTTCATGAGGGAGGGGTTCCCAAATGAGCAATGTGTCAAAATCACTTTTTCCAGGACAGAAATTCCTCGGGGTTTTGCCTGCCATATCCGTTCTGTTTCACTCACAGACAAATGGTTAACAGTTTTGGAAAATTCAGAGTGTTTCCTATCCAATGGTACTAAATATATGCATATCCTATTTTCTGGGCCTGAATGGGAGGCATTTTACTTTGGGCACGCCAGGCTCTCCAAAACCGTCACCTCAGGAGCTGCTCCCTGAGAAGTTAAAGTTCTTGATGATCCGATAAATGGTTGATTTAGGTGCAATCTTACTGTAAGCAATATCCTTGCCTGTGAAGCCCTTTTGTGCAAAGCAATGATGACGGCACGTGTTTCCTTTGTTGCTCTTGTAGATGGATGACCCTTGTCACGTGTCTGTTGGACGTTCGTTTCTATAGGTAGAGCCAGAGCCTGTCGGAATTCAGAGCATTCGGGTAGACATCTAAAGCGTCCTCTATGTCTGCTAAGAATGTCTCAGTGACGTTTGGCTTTCCTGGAACGGGGTCAAAGAGGCGGACGTTTTTGACGATTTTGTCCAGGCTATCCTCGCCAAGTGCGCAGGGAGCATCTGCCCTCTCCCGTGGAGAATTGTTGGCCGAAAGGCCAAGAGGAAAAGTCAAGCTGTGGTTGTGCTGGCGAGGAGGCGCCATGTCACTGTGGGCCGAATGGCCAAGAGAAAAAGGCTGAAATCTCCTGTTGTCTACATTCCCTCGTTCCCTGAGCTCCGGATGTGAGCAAGGTTGCTTGGTTCAGTTGTCCCGCGATAGCGCGTGACTGTTCTGGAGTTCCTCCAGATGATACCTAAGTGTGGTATTCTGCTGCATCGCAGAGTCCACCTGGGAGTTGAGGGTGTTTATTTCAGACACGTAGGTGTTGCACTTGCTCCGCTCGGCCTCATACTTGTCATTGTTTGTAGGGAGAGGTCTTGAGTGTGGAGATCCAGTGATGAGATGTCCTCCTTTTGTTTAGAGGTCACATTTTCCAACTTTCTCACCTGGTCTTTCTCATCCTTCAACTTCAAGGAGTTCTGCTGTTTTGTCATCCAACTTGGTCATTGTGTTCATGAACTGATCATCTTTGGTCTGCAGCTTTTGGAATAGAACATTATTGCGTTGAGTGGTTTCATTCACAACCGTTTGCAGGGCATCAAGTTGCTTGCCCCTGTTTCTAGCTAGCTCATCAGATTCATCTAGTTTTGCGTGGACTTCATCGTATTTAGTTTTGAGGAAACAAAGCTGTTAATTTAGAATACGGACTTGGTCAAGAGTTTGTTTGTGTTCTTTGTTATGAGTGTTAGCCAGATCTTCCAATTTATCTGTTCTCACACACAGTTCCTCGGCTAGCAGTAGCTTATCTTTTTCGGCTTTCAACGCCAACTCCCTGTTTCTCTCCACCTGTGCCTTGAACTCCCCAGCTTCCTGCTCGTGCCTCTGCTGGGCACTGAGGTATTGGGCCACTGTCCATCTCTGCTGGTGGGCATAGTTGAGGGAGAAACTGGAGAGAACCTTCACAAGGCCTGCGCCTGATGGTCTATTTTGGAGAGCGACTGTTGCAATGTCTGCATTTTTCTCGCCCATGGCATCGAAATCTAAAATTTTCAGCCCCTCGGCATAGTTAGGATTTGCATCGTTGCTGAGGTCAGCGATCAATCTTTCCGTGGGTGAAGGTCCACATATTAGAGGGGGAATGGGTGGAATCTGATGGGTTGCTCATTGTGATGATTATCAGTTATTTCAATTTATGTAAAGTTTGGGGTTTGAGTTGGAAGCTGCAAACACGATTTAACTCAGTTTATAAACGTCAATGAATCATCAAGACTGGGCCAGTAATGTGGAAGTTGGTTATTAATAAACTTGCCAAAGCAGATTTAATTTATTAATCAATTTTAATGATAAATCAAACCTGTATAGGCTATGGGAATTGAACTTTACTTAACCTGAAAGAGTTGCTGTGTGTCATTGATTGGAACACATCAGTTTGTGTATTATCCCAATAAACTACCTGGAAATGTAGTATGGTCATTTAATTTATGTATTAAATTGAACAAGAAAATGGTATCCAATCATTTGAGACGGGTTAGACACCATCCAGTGCAACCTGAATTATTTAAGAACAATTACTGCCGATTCTTCACCACCGGAGGTCACTGTTAACACAAGCTCCCTAAACTCCATTGAGCTGGTAAAAACAGATTTAATCGATTAATCAATTTGAATGATTAGTCAACCCTTTATAGGCTAAAATGAATGAACTTTAATTAACCTGAAATCGTTGCTTTATATAGGTTAAGAGTGGAAACAATTAACAATGTCTCATTGGTTGGAACAAATCCGTCTGTGTATTATCCCAATAATGACCTGAAAAGGTAGTATGTCAATTTAACTTCTGTATTAAATTGAATGAGACAATGATATCCAATCAGTTGAGATTTGTTGGATATCATACAGTGTAACCTGAATTATTTAACAACAATTACTGGCGATTCTTCACCAGAGGTTCCTGATAGCGCAAGCTGAAATCTCACGGGATTCCCGCCCGGCACGGGAATTCACTTTGAACAAAGGGTAAAACTAAAATGACTGTTCCCCTTTGTTAGCTTAGCATCCCTTTGTTAGCTTAGTATCTGGCGCAATGCTTAGCTTTCCTTGCGCGGGGTTTCCACTTCGTTGCACAAGGAAAGTTCCCTCCAACAAGGGAACAGGTTTACTAGGAGACGTCTCACGTTCAACACTTAAACTCTACACGTTACCAAACGCGAGAGGTAGAGAGATAATGACTTTGCTTCGGTCAAACGAATATATCTACTCACATTTCCGTAATGGACGGCTCCTATGTCCTCTGCTCTAGAAATTGCTTATGACCGAGTCTGAACACTCCTGAAAGCGATAGACAGAAATAACACTATGTTGGGTCCAACTAGCATTATTCTCAGAAAGCCTGCATCGGCTGGTACATACGCCTAGCTCGTAGCATTCAGTAAACCCCCCCACACAACACGGGTGGTTCTCTCCCTACCAGTATTTGGGTGAAAAGGAAAACCACACACACGCTCTTCTCAGCAATAATCCTACCTATAGCTATTATTGGTTTATATGTATCTTGCTACACAATTGGTATGGAATTAACCCAAAAGTGCAGCCTATAGTTTCATCTTAGATTCCTCACAGGGGGCGCCAATATGTCATGACTTAGTTTTGATTAATGTGACGAATGCTGCTCGTCGAATGATTAACGGTTTATAATTACGTGATTTATTAACTAAATAAGCTGGGGCACCATGGGAAAGTTTTAGCTTTACTGAGTTTCTATTTCCCAAATTAACTCAAAGAATATCCGAATATTGATTTTACAACAGCCGCTAATTAATCAATATCCTCTACAGTCTCATTCTGAACGTCGCATAATTCGGGAATTTGCTCAAACCCAAGTCTCACCAAATAAGTCTGTACCACACCAATTGAGTTTATTATTTATTCGCTAACAAGCTAAAATGATAATATAAGATACACATACACACAGTCTAGGCTATTGATTAGAACTTAGTACGATAAAACAGGTCCCTAGCCGGGCCAACACAATATGACACGTGTTACACAAAATGGGGATTTCAAAAGAGAAAGAGAGTCCACAAGAGAAAAACACACTTGGGTGCATTTGTTAGCTATGCTTATTTTAACCCTAACCTTGCCCCCGAACTGCTGCTCTTATGGGTCAGAATATAATGATGTAATTACGTGTTGAAGGTCTCCTATGGGGCGTCTCTGCGCGGACCGGAATTCGACTTCTCTGATGACGGTCAGTCTTCGGTTACCGGGTGTAACTCTGTTTCTCCTCACGATGTCAGTGTCCTTTCTCTAAGTAGTCTGTTTCCTCGCCTTTGCTCTGAAAAGGGGTTTGCTGACCACTCAGACCTTGGCTGCAGCTCAGGGTCACTTAGTCTGCTATGTTAATTCTTAACTCACGTTTTATACCCTCGGGTCAGAAATGGGAGTTTCCGCCTTTAGGGCAATTCTCTGGGTGTACCAAGTTACGAGGCAAGATCTGGATTTTACTCAGATCCAAATTAGACAACTACACATTTCATCTTTACAAAAACATTCTGTTTGATCTGTACATTTTCCACACAACGTACAATATACAGACATCAGGCACATGTTAGGAAAACTCTTAAAGTTACAATGTTTTCGTTACAAATTTGTCCTTTAACTTTTAATAACATAAAACCGACATTAATTTTCATATTCTATCTATCATCATTGTCCCAAAGTCCATTTATTGCATGTTAAAGGTCTGAGGCCGGTTCTCCGTAGTGAGAGGACAAAGGAATTTTGTCTGCTGCCTTAAGATTTACAATGGGCGTGAGGTGTCATAAAACCCCCCCATCTCCATACCTCTCGATCTCTTCCCCTCTGGTGTGTGTGAGAGATCTCTCTGTAGGATTGTGGTCCACAGTAATCTGACCCGGGCAGGCCATACATGACAATATCTAGTGACCACAACCACATAATTACATACCACAAGCACACAACTTCTGACCACACAAACTCTGATTACACATTTAACTACTGTTAGGTTCTAAATAACAGAGTAAGAAATTGACGGACACTATAAAAGCTCCAACCAAGTATATTCACCCAAATGATCGAACAGCTGAACAGACAAATACATATTTCCTCCAGTGGTAGTATATATGCACCCCAATTTGGGTGGAGTATCCTCCTCCTCTCTAAACATCTTTAGTGCTAGGCAGGAAGTTAAGTGATACAGGCAAAAAACTGTTCCTTCTCCCTTAATGTGACCTTACCTGACCTCGACCCCCTTCCTCAAAAAAAACACAACTCTCCACCCTTCAGTGACTGCCGACCACATCTTCCTTTACTCAATACATTCCAAGCTTAATTGCCTCCACCATATACATTCCTCCAACAGATAACCATTAACTTCTGATGTAGACCCTAGACTATAGCACTCAATATTTTAATAGGATACCTGATAATTAACAATATTCCAAGTTTAGGAGTCAGAACCCAGAATCCATGATATTGCCCTGTTGGTGAGGTTTATGACCCCCATAAATACCTTTCCCCTTTCCTCTCTCTACTCTACGTATTTGACTCTTGGAAAGCCCTTTGTTAACATAGAGAGAGTCTGGTAACATCAAAAGGGTGGGGACCAGAACCATATTTTGGTAATCCAACCAGTTGAAAATATCCGTTGGTATTTAAAGAATATGATGTCAGATCAGTTGTCGTCTGAGACATTACTGATGATAGGATGACATAAACTTTATCTTGGAAAGTCTACACATTCTAGTTATCAGATTCACATGGAATTGTTGTGCAATTTAAATGTTTAAATATGAAACTATTTGTGAAAAGATGAAATGTAATTTTAGTTCTAAATGAGATAATTGTTTTCATAAAGTAAACTCTGTTCACTCAGTGGCCCTGCCCAGGTGAACAGACATTGGTTGTGAACTATGAAACACGCCCTTCTCTCCACTACTACAAAAGCCCTTTGACGAAAGTCAACTTATGTTCCCGATGACGTGAGGACTGCTGTCCATACGTTTAAAAGAGCTAATATCAACTACAGAACTAAGCCAACCTCAGCGTGAGCTCTGGTTGCGAATGGTTGAACGACTACAACCATAACGAAATTAACATTGTGTTCCCGGTGATGTCAGGACTGATGTCCATACATTTAAAAGGGTGAATTTCAACGTGGAGGTGACGATCGACACACTGAAAGGATGAATTTTGACTATACCAACCAGAATGTAGCATGAGCTTATAGTATGGCAACTTGGTATGAACTTTGAATTCTTATTCACTATAGAAGTGATACATCCTAGACGTCGAGTTAGCAGCAGCAGCTGTAAACGTGGGCTAGGAAAGGACGGACAATCTCTTCAGAAAGACAAGGTACTACAACGTATCCATTCTACCAAGCGACGACGGTTCAACGTATGCGTTCTACCACACGACGACGGTACTACAACGTATCCGTTCTACCACAAGACATATTCTTCAAAGGACAAGAGAGATCTGTGTTGAGCAACACAGACTTCCATCTATGACCAATCTATCGAAGCACAGCTCAGAGTAAATATTTCTACTATTTTCCTTTTCCAGATGGGCGGTTATTTAAAATGTATAAGATTCCGTATTTACGATAGCATAGCTTCATGAGGTCCGATAGAGACCCAATCTTTTCGTTCCTCAGTCTTCCCGCGCTTTCATTCAAACCCAACCCCCTTTCTTTGTGTAACCAGCCGTCACATCGGTTCCGTCCGCTTGGGACATTTTCTTGTATGACATAATTAGTCATCAATGTCTGATCCATCCTGTGTACAGTATATGTAATTCTGTGTGGTTATTTAGGTATTTAGTAAATAAATAATTAAACCACATTTTGTATTGCTGATTCAACTTGTTAGCCAGGGTTTGTGAAGATAACCAAGGATTCTACGACGTTCAGATGAGACTGAATAAGGTGGCGATTAATAATTGACTGCTATTAATATAAAAGATTACCAGGTCTTTAAAAGTTTATTCGGAAGACAACAGCTCTATAAACATTCTTCCGTGGTGCCCCGACTTTCTAGTTAATTACATTTACATGATTAGTTTAATCAGGTAATATTAATTATTTTATAAAATAGCAGGTCATATCACTTAATTCGGCATAGCAAAGACACGACAGACCATACCCACACAGCTACTGAACCACAACCCCACAACTATTGACAACAACCATACAACTTCTAACCATAACTATTGACCACAACCCCACAACTATTGACAACAACCATACAACTTCTGACCATAACTACTGACCACAAGCACACAACTGCTGACCACATATAGGGACCACAATCACACAATCACATCTAGTGACCTCAACCACTAAATGTCTGACCACAACCACACAAAGATGTACACAGAGAGCTAACATTAATAATATGCATGTCAATCTCTCCTGGCTGAAAGTGTAGGAAAGATTGAATTCATCACTACTTGTATTTGTGAGAGGTATTGACATGTTGAATGCACCGAGCTGTCCGTCTAAACTACTGGCACACAGCTCGGACATCCATGTATACCCCACAAGACATGCCACCAGAGGTCTCTTCACAGAACAGACTATGGGAGGCACACAGTACTACATAGAGCCATGACTACATTGGAACTCGATTCCACACCAAGTAACTGATGCAAGCAGTAAAATTTGATTTAAAAAACGTATAAAAATACACCTCATGGAACAGCGGGGACTGTGAAGCAACAAACATAGGCACAGACACATGCATGCATACACACACACACATTGTATTGTAGATATGTGGTAGTGGTGGAGTAGGGGCCTGAGGGCACACAGTGTGTTGTGAAACCTGTGAATGTATTGTAATGTAAATAAAATGTATAACTGCCTTAATTTTGCTGGACCCCAGGAAGAGTACATAGTAAATTAATAAATACAACTAATGATCACAATTGCTGACCACATTTACTGACCGCAACCACACAACTAGACCATAACCACACAACTAGACCAAAACCACACAACTACTGACCGCAACCACACAACTTCTGACCACATCCACTGAAGACCACATCTAGTGACCACAACACTATTGTCCAACCACACAATGTCTGACCAGAACCACACAATGTCTGACCAGAACCACACAACTACTGACCACAACCACACAACTTCTGACCACATCCACTAGAGACCACATCTAGTGACCACAATCACACCACTATTGTCCAACCACACAATGTCTGACCAGAACCACACAATGTCTGACCAGAACCACACAACTTCTGACCACAACCACAACTGAAGACCACATCTAGTGACCACAACCACACCACTATTGTCCAACCACACAATGTCTGACCAGAACCACACAATGTCTGACCAGAACCACACAACTACTGACCACAACACAACTACTGACTGTGGAGCAAAAGTATTGTAGATATGTGGTAGTGGTGGAGAAGGGGCCTGAGGGCACAGGGCACACAGTGTGTTGTGACACCTGTGAATGTATTGTAATGTTTTTAAAATTGTATAACTGCCTTAATTTTGCTGTACCCCTTGGCAGCAGCTAATGGGGATCCATAATAATTAAATAAAACTAATGACCACACAACCTCTGACCACACAACTACTGACCACTCAACTGCTGAACACAACCACACAACTACTGACCACAACTATACAATGTCTGACCACAACCACACAACTTCTGACCGCAACCACACAACTAGACAGTAACCGCACAACTACTGACCACAACCACACAACTTCTGACCACAACCACACAATATACTGACCACATCGAGTGACCACAACCACACAATATCTGACCACAACCACACAACTACTGACCTGAACCACACAACTTCGGACCACATCTAGTGACCACAACCACACCCACACAATATCTGACCATAACCACACAACTTCTGACCACAACTACTGACAACAACCACACAACCTCTGACCACAACTACTGACAACAACCACACTTCTTGCCACACAACTACTGACCACAACACAACTACTGACCGCAACCACACAGCTAGACCATAACCGCACAACTACTGACAACAACCACACAACCAGCACAACTCAACTGCTGACCACAACCACATATATTCTGACCACAACTACACAACTGCTGACTACATCTAGTGACCACAACCACACGTCTCACCACAACCACTCAACTACTGACTGAGTTACAATTTCGTTGTGGGGCTTGCGCAGCAAAAGCCCCAGCTTTAATCGTCAACATACAGTGAGGGAAAAAAATATTTGATTCCCTGCTGATTTTGTATGTTTGTCCACTGACAAAGAAATGGTCAGTCTATAATTTTAATGGTAGGTTTATTTGAAAAGTGAGAGACAGAATAACAACAACAAAAAAATGAGGGAAATAAGTATTTGACCCCCTCTCAATCAGAAAGATTTCTGGCTCCCAGGTGTCTTTTATACAGGTAACGAGCTGAGATTAGGAGCACACTCTTAAAGGGAGTGCTCCTAATCTCAGCTTGTTACCTGTATAAAAGACACCTGTCCACAGAAGCAATCAATCAATCAGATTCCAAACTCTCCACCATGGCCAAGACCAAAGAGCTCTCCAAGGATGTCAGGGACAAGATTGTAGACCTACACAAGGCTGGAATGGGCTACAAGACCATCGCCAAGCAGCTTGGTGAGAAGGTGACAACAGTTGGTGCAATTATTCGCAAATGGAAGAAACACAAAAGAACTGTCAATCTCCCTCGGCCTGGGGCTCCATGCAAGATCTCACCTTGTGGAGTTGCAATGATCATGAGAACGGTGAGGAATCAGCCCAGAACTACACGGGAGGATCTTGTCAATGATCTCAAGGCAGCTGGGACCATAGTCACCAAGAAAACAATTGGTAACACACTACGCCGTGAAGGACTGAAATCCTGCAGCGCCCGCAAGGTCCCCCTGCTCAAGAAAGCACATATACATGCCCGTCTGAAGTTTGCCAATGAACATCTGAATGATTCAGAGGACAACTGGGTGAAAGTGTTGTGGTCAGATGAGACCAAAATGGAGCTCTTTGGCATCAACTCAACTCGCCGTGTTTGGAGGAGGAGGAATGCTGCCTATGACCCCAAGAACACCATCCCCACCGTCAAACATGGAGGTGGAAACATTATGCTTTGGGGGTGTTTTTCTGCTAAGGGGACAGGACAACTTCACCGCATCAAAGGGACGATGGACGGGGCCATGTACCGTCAAATCTTGGGTGAGAACCTCCTTCCCTCAGCCAGGGCATTGAAAATGGGTCGTGGATGGGTATTCCAGCATGACAATGACCCAAAACACACGGCCAAGGCAACAAAGGAGTGGCTCAAGAAGAAGCACATTAAGGTCCTGGAGTGGCCTAGCCAGTCTCCAGACCTTAATCCCATAGAAAATCTGTGGAGGGAGCTGAAGGTTCGAGTTGCCAAACGTCAGCCTCGAAACCTTAATGACTTGGAGAAGATCTGCAAAGAGGAGTGGGACAAAATCCCTCCTGAGATGTGTGCAAACCTGGTGGCCAACTACAAGAAATGTCTGACCTCTGTGATTGCCAACAAGGGTTTTGCCATCAAGTACTAAGTCATGTTTTGCAGAGGGGTCAAATACTTATTTCCCTCATTAAAATGCAAATCAATTTATAACATTTTTCACATGCGTTTTTCTGGATTTTTTTGTTGTTATTCTGTCTCTCACTGTTCAAATAAACCTGCCATTAAAATTATAGACTGATAATTTCTTTGTCAGTGGGCAAACGTACAAAATCAGCAGGGGATCAAATACTTTTTTCCCTCACTGTAATTATTATTTTTGTGCACAAATGTGAGAGAAATAAGCTTTTTGTGCGAATGGAACATTTCTGGGCTCTTTCATTGCAGCTCATGAAACCAGCACTTTACATGTTGTGTTTATATTTTTGTTCATTGTAAAAAGCATAACCACAACATTTACCTTCCTCTGCAAACACCATCATGACTGTGTGGTTTCTGCTGAGGATCATTAGTAACAGTTGATAATATAAAAAAAGACTAATAGGCCAATTAAATCGACGCATGGCGCAATACTTGGCTGTGTCCTTACACAGTTCCATGGTTAGTGCAGGTAATACGAGGGTATTGCCTACAGTACTAATGTACACTTCTCTATTATAATTCTATGTACACCAATCTTCCAACATCACCATGGGTAATGAATCAAAACACTACTTTTGATTCATCAATATATTTTGTGTGTAAAGGTTCTCCAAAATGTTTTTTTTAAAATGATTCATACATTCTTTCCTAACCCTAAAATGTTCCTCAATCTACAAGATCAGTCTTTTTAAAACTACCAGTTGGTTTTGAAATGGAGACGAATATGCATATATTTAGATGGATTTCTTTAATTGATCCCTAATTTCTGAACCCGTTCTCTCGATGTATTCTAGTTTGTCGACAAAATTCTAATTAAAAGGTACACTGCATGCTTTCCTTAGTCACGATATCATCAAATGACTCCAATTTACTTCGATATGGGTTTTTATATTAATATTTGCATATAAAATTTTCCATTTCTCACATAATTTTACTGAGACAAAAGATCCCACCTTGTTTAGCGTATTTTCTATTTTGGAAAGTTTACCGAAAACTGTGCTGTTTCCATCAAGCCTGTCATTCATTTTTTTATCCAACATACTTTGCTTGCATAAAAAGTTTGGATGGAAAAATTGTGAAGTAATTTTTATTTGTCTCTATACGCCAGCATTTTGAATTTTTGATGTTTCATATTATTTCATATTAGGTGACAGTAGTACAGTCACCTTTTATTTCTGCCCAACAGGAACTGAATGGTGACTAATGTATTGGAGTCAGTTTAATTGTAAGGATGATATATGTTTCTGAACACTTCCAGAGGTACAACACACTACAAATGCATTCAACGAGTTTGTAGAGTTACAAGTTTGATGTGGTTAGTCATTGTGTACAAGGAATATGGGATCAAATACTAAACTTTTGTCTACAGATATGAATGAAAATACCCTAATTTAAAAGGTGACAGATGGGCTGTACTGTCGCCTCAAATGAAACATTTGATCTCAAAGTGCAGGAGTATTACATTTTTAAAAAATTTAACCTTTATTTTTCTAGGCAAGTCAATTAAGAACAAATTCTTATTTACAATGATGGCCTACCGGGGAACAGTGGGTTAACCGCCTTGTTCAGGGGCAGAACGACAGATTTTTACCTTGTCAGCTCAGGGATTTGATCCAGAAACCTTTTGGTTACTGGCCCAACGCTCTAAGCACGAGGCTACCTGCCGCCTCAAAGTATAGATCCAAATAAAAAATAATTTGCTTGACTTCCCAAATAGATATGGTGTTGACTGTATCAGCAGGATACTGTGTATTCAATTATTTCATTACTTGCATTGGTGTGGTAAAACCAAGTGAAATAAACACACGCGTCCTCTTAAATGTACCTTGCGAAACAGAGAACCTGGTTTATTTCCATTCAAATCCATTCACCACAGATATTACAAGTACTAAGCTTTTATAACAGCAGCTGTTTGCTTTTTCTCACACCCCCATGCCTCCTACTGATGGAAAAGCATCATGGATGCACAATTACTTTTACAATTACTTTTTATTTGGTATGAAGCAGACTGGCCCCCCAACACGCTGAGTTACCACACATTTACAATAGAATGGTAGCCTACAGCATACTCACCTTCTGAGTTAAAAAAAAAGACAGGAAAAAGTCTAAAAAGGTCTGTTTACATACAACAATATTTAGAATTCATTGTTAGGAAGCTGGAAATACAGCCAGTCTCATATTTTTTCTTGTATACATCCAAGTTCATCCTAATTGCCTTAAGCAAAAAAAAAAAACAATATCCAATACATTGTTACACTTCAGTGATCGGGAGGTGTGCAACTTCTATGGAAGCCAAGGGGTTACAACGACCACATGCAAACAGGTCACAAGTTTTATTATTATATTATAGTTTCCTCTGGAATCCACATAGAGAGCCTCAACTCTCTTTGTATGTTTTGTAGTAGCCTCGAAGACTCTGGTTGGTAGGTAGAAGAGCACAACTTGGGACTCTTGGGTGCGGTAGAAAGCCTGATCCAGTGGCCAGGGCCATCTGACAACATGAAAGGAAACACGAGGAGAAACTTGACAGGCTGGGCTCGGGTCCCAGTAGGAGGAGTGTTCGGTACGTGTCTCTGAGTTTTCAGACCTGGGTGTTTTTAGAAGGT
This sequence comes from Hucho hucho, assembly GCA_003317085.1. Taxonomy (NCBI): domain Eukaryota; kingdom Metazoa; phylum Chordata; class Actinopteri; order Salmoniformes; family Salmonidae; genus Hucho; species Hucho hucho. The sequence goes on from QNTS01001256.1 coordinate 169,707, forward strand.
ATGGGCGTTCCTGCACACTCCACAGCCCAGGGCAAACTCCTCGCCGGTGGGTGGGTGAACCATGTGTAAGGGGCACTCTGTCCCCTCCAACTGCTTGCCTTTCGGACCTGGGGACGCAAGGAGAACAAATGAGAACAATGAGGAGTTTGGCTTGATTCCACCTAAGTCATGCATTGATGTCAATGGAGACAAAGTGAAAATTTGCCAGTTTGAGACTACAGTTGACAGTTTGTTATGATTTGTGATTTCATAAGATAGTTTGTTATTCCATTCATTGTATTTGAAGAACCTCTGTTGGTTCCCCCAGTCACTGATTTAGATGTGGAAGCCAGAGGTCTGATTCTGGCCAATCGATGATATTGACTGATCAATCAAGTTCCAACAAGGGTCAAATCAGCAGAAGATGTGTAGGCCCTCAATGAACTCAGCTAAGCACTGAGCAGCACCTCTGAACTACAGTATGTCAAAAAGCATCGAACAACAACAGCTTGGAAATTACAATGACATCACTATTTTAACAGACCTTTCGAAACACACAGATCCCCTGGTCTGAATGACTCAAAGGGATCATTATTATTTTCCACAGGGAGCCACCTAATCATCCCCTGCAACCAACTGGCTCATTTATCCCTTCTCTTTTCCATTGTAACTCTTCCCCGGGTTGCTGTTGTAAACCAGTGGTTTTCAACCTTCTTTGTGAACCTTATTTTGCTCTGCCTGAAGAACCAGGTCAGCTTAACCCCAGGTTAAGAACAAGTGCTCGAAATCAACTTTCCTGGTTGAAGTAAATAACTGGTAAATAAATATCAATGGATAAATAGGGGATTGGTCCGCTTCAACTGCTGCGACAAGGAAAAACGTGCCCCGTATCGAGTGAAATGGAAGACATTTGTCAATGGCTGATATGCTCCTTAAAGGGGCCAAGGGCATAAAGGCATACTACACTCAAAAGCAAAGTCACTTTAACAATGTTTACATACTGTTTTACACACTTTATACAGTATGTATATACTGTATTGTAGTAATGGTAGTGTATGATATACCATTTTGTAGCTCTGAGTCTCTACTTTTATCCAATGTAAAAAACACTATTTCAAATTTTTCTACACAAGACCGATTTGAGCCAGTCGGTCACATATCTACAATACAAAATCCATGTGTGTATAGTGCTTATGCTATCGTGTGTGTATAAATGTGTCTGTGCCTATGTTTGTGTTGCTTCACAGTCCCCGCTGTTCCATAGGGTGTATTTTTAGCAGTTTTTTTAAATCACATTTTACTGCTTGCATCAGTTACTTGATGTGGAATAGAGTTCCATGTAGTCATGGCTCTATGTAGTACTGTGCACCTCCCATTGTCTGTTCTGGACTTGGGAAGAGACCTCTGGTGGTATGTCTTGTGGAGTATGCATGGGTGTCTGAGCTGTGTGCCAGTAGTTCAAAACAGACAGCTCAGTGCATTCAACATGTCAGTACAAGTAGTGATGAAGTCAATCTCTCCTCCACTTTGAGCCAGGAGAGATGCATATTATTAATCTTAGCTCTCTGTGTACATCCAAGGGCCAGCCGTGCTGCCCTGTTATGAGCCAATTGCAATTTTCCCTTTTTGTGGCAGCTGACCACACGACTGAACAGTAGTCCAGGTGCGACAAAACTAGGGCCTGTAGGACCTGCCTTGTTGATCGTGCTGTTATTAAGAAGGTAGAGTAGCGCTTTATTATGAACAGACTTCTCCCCATCTTAGCAACTGTTGTATCAATATGTTTTGACCATTACAGTTTACAATCCAGGGTTACTCCAAGTAGTTTAGTCACCTCAACTTGCTCAATTTCCACATGATTTATTACAAGATTTAGTTGAGGTTTAGGGTTTAGTGATTAATTTGTCCCAAATATAATGCTTTTTGTTTTAGAAATATTTGCCAGTGGCATGTCGTTAGTAAAGATTTTAAAAAGTAAGGGGCCTAGACAGCTGCCATTGGGAATTCAAGCTGATTGGTCGGCTATTTGAGCCAGTAAAGGGTGTTTTACTATTCTTAGGTAGCGGAATTACTTTTGCTTCCCTTCAGGCCTGAGGGCACACTCTTTCTAGTAGGCTTAAATTGAAGATATGGCAAATAGAAGTGGCAATATCGTCCACTATTTTCCAACCAAGTTGTCAGACACCGGTGGCTTGCCATTGTTTATAGACAACAATTATTTCACCTCTTCCACAAAACTTTACGGAATTCAAAATTACAATTCTTGTCTTTCATAATTTGGTCAGATATACTTGGATGTGTAGTGTCAGCATTTGCTGCTGCAATGTCTAAGTTTGCTAATCTTGCCAATGAAAAAAGTTATGAAAGTAGTTGGCAATATCAGTCGGTTTTGTGATGAATGAGCCATCTGATTCAATGAATGATAGAGTTGAGTTTGCCTTTTTTCCCAAAAAAGGTTCTCCAAAGCGTTTTACTATCATTCTTTATGTCATTTATCTTTGCTTCATAGTGTAGTTGTTATTTAATCAATTTTAGAATAAGGCTGTAACGTAACAAATTGTGGGGTCTGAATACTTTCCAAATGGACTGTACATATAATGTATTTGACATTGCTCGTTCTGATATTTCTCATTTTGATACAATATGTCTTCATTTCTTGTTCTTTTTTAAAAAACGTTTAGATTATGTGTGTATGCAGGTAGCTTAGCGGTTAAGAGCGTTGGGCCAGTAACCGAAAGGTCGCTGGTTAGAATCCCCAAGCCGGTAAGGTGGAAAAATTCTCCCCTTGAGCAAGGCAGTTAAAAACAACCACTCCCCTAGGAGCCGATGACGTGGTCGTCCATTAAGGCAGCCCCCCGCACCTCTCTGATTCAGAGCGGTTGGGTGTCCGAGCTGTCTGTTTGAACTACTGGCGTATAGCTCGGACACCCATGCATACCCCACAAGACATACCACCAGAGGTCTCTTCACAGTCCCCAAGTCCAGAACAGACAATGGTAGGCCCACAGTACTATATAGAGCCATGACTACATGGAACTCTATTCCACATCAAGTAACTGATGCAAGCAGTAAAATTTTATTTAAAAAACAGATAAAAATACACATTATGAAACAGCGGGGACTGAGAAGCAACACAAACATAGGCACAGACACATTTATACACACACGATAACATACGCACTATACTGTACACACACTTACACATGGATTTTGTATTGTAGATATGTGGTAGTGGTGGAGTAGGGGCCTGAGGGCACACAGAGTGTTGTGAAATATGTGAATGTACTGTAATGTTTTTAAAATTGTATAAACTGCCTTAATTTTGCTGGACCCCAGGAATAGTAGCTGCTAATGGGGATCCATAATAAATACAGATACAAATGCGGAAGACACATTTTGGTTTAATGCGGTCAGCTGTGCAACTGACTAGGTATCCCCTTTCCCTATTGTTATGCTAGATATTTCTGCATTGTTTGGGCTAGAAACACAAACATTTCACTGCAACTGCGATAACATCTGCAAAACTGTGTACGCAACCAATAAACTTTGATTGTTTTAGCATTTCATATTTTAGTATTTTGTTATGTATTTTGTTCACTGAAATACAATCCCAAAAAAGTGTGCATGTCAGCAGTCAAGTTTTCAAGATGGAGCACTTTCAGTACAAAGCAAAAACTGTCGTGATTATGCATTATGCACAGTAAGTCTGTACCTGCAGGACAGTGAGGCAGCTCCTCCTTGGGCACGCTGGTCATCCTCTGGAAGTCATCGTGGCAAGCGTTACAGAAGTGAGTGGTGCCGAAGCAGAAGAACACAGCCACCGAGCAGCAGTACCGGCATTTGTACTCCAGAAAGTCTGTCCCGTGCTTGGAACACATCTGCAGATGGAACATGGATGTGTTATACTACATTCGGAAAGGATGATCAATGGAAACAGGATGCATTCGGGAAATTATTCAGAACCATAGACTTTTTCCACATTTTGTTACGTTAAACCCTTATTCTAAAATGGATTCAATGGTTTTTTTCGTCATCAATCTACACGGAATACCCCATAATGACAAAGTTAAGAATTCTTTGCTTATTTATTAAAAATAAAAACTGAAATATCACATTTTCAGTGCATTCGGAAAGTATTTAGACCCCTCGACCCTAGACTTTTTCTACATTTGGTTACGTTACAGCTTTATTCTAAAATTGATTAAATAAAAACATTTTTCTTTATAAATCTACACACAATACCCCATAATGACAAAGCGACAACAGGTTTTTAGACATTTTTGCAAATTTATAAAAAATTAAGAACTGAAATACCTTATTTACATACAGTGACAAGAAAAAGTATATGAACCCTTTGGAATTATCTGGATCTCTAAATAAATTGGTCATAACATTTTATCTGATCTTCATCTAAGTCACAACAACAGACAAACACAGTCTGCTTATACTAATAATACACAAATTATTGTATTTTTCTTGTCTATATTGAATACATCATTTAAACATTCACAGTGTATGTTGGAAAAAGTATGTGAACCCCTAGGCTAATGACCTCTCCAAAAGCTAATTGGAGTCAGGAGTAAGCTAAACTGGAGTCCAATCAATGAGACGAGATTGGAGATGTTGGTTAGAGCTGCCCTTTAAAAAAACCTCACAAAATTTGAGTTTGCTATTCACAAGAAGTATTGCCTGATGTGAACCATGCCTCAAACAAAAGATCTCAGAAGACCCAAGATTAACTTCTTTGGGAGCAGCGCACGAGGTGACCGTTTTGGAGAGCCTGGCGTGCCCAAAGTAAAATGCCTCCCATTCAGGCCCAGAAAATAGGATATGCACATATTTAGTACCATTGGATAGGAAACACTCTGAAATGTCTAAAAGTGTTAAAATAATGTTTGTGAGTATAGCAGAACTGATTTGGCAATCCATCCGGAAAATGGGATTTTGTGATGTGACAGTTTTCCCATTGACTTGCTATTCAATGCAGTGGGATTTAGCTCCCAGATTGCAGTTCCTATGGCTTCCACTAGATGTCAACAGTCTTTAGACATGGTTTCAGGCTTGTTTTTTGAAAAACCAACGAGTAATAAGAGTTCTTCCTGGTGGACCATGAAGTGTCTTGTACTGTTTGGCGCACGTGATTGAGTTCACGCGCTTCGTTATTTTTCTTTTCTATTGAGCAAGCTATTTTCCGTCTGAAATATTATTGTTTATTTACATATTAGGGTACCTGAGGATTGATTAGAAACGTTGTTAGACTTGTTTCGACGAACTTTACCGGTACTTTTGGGATTTGGGGGGGAGGAATTGTCCGGAGGCAATTTCATGAATTGTTCAGCGGTCTTATGGCTTGGGGGTAGAAGCTGTTGAGGAACATTTTGGTCCAAGACTTGGTGCTACGGTACTGCTTGACGTGCGGTAGCAGAGAAAACAGTCTACAACTTGGGTGACTGGAGTCTCTGACAATTTTATGGGCTTTCCTCTGACGCTGCCTATTATATAGGTCCTGGATGGCAGGAATTTTGGTCCCAGTGATGTACTGGGCCGTTCGCACTACCCTCTGTCGCGCCTTACGGTCAGATGCTGAGCAGTTGCCATACCAGGCGGTGATGCAACCGATCAGGATATTCTCGATAATGCAGCTGTAGAACCTTTTGAGGATCTGGGGACCCATGCCAAATCTTTTCAGTCTCCTGAGGAGGAAAAGGTTTTGTCGTGCCATCTTCACGACTGATTTGGTATGTTTGGACCATGATAGTTTGTTAGTGATGTGGACACCAAGGAACTTGAAACTCTCGACCCGTTCCACTACAGCCCCGGCGATGTTAATGGGGGCCTGTTCAGCCTGCCTTTTCCTGTAGTCCACGATCAACTCTTTAGTCTTGCTCACATTGAGGGAGAGGTTGTTGTTCTGGCACCACACAGCCAGGCCTACCACTGTTGTGTCGTCAGCAAACTTAATGACGGTGTTGGAGTCATTTTTTGGCCATGCATGGTCGTGGGTGAACAGGGAATACAGGAGGGGACTAAGTACACACCCCTGAGGGGCCACAGTGTTAAGGATAAGCGTGGCAGACGTGTTGTCGCCTACTCTTACCACCTGGGGCCAGCCCGTCACGAAGTCCAGGATCCAGTTGCAGAGGGAGGTGTTTAGTCCCAGAGTCCTTAGCTTTGTGATGAGCTTCGTGTGCACTATGGTGTTGAATGCTGAGCTGTAGTCAATTAACAGCATTCTCACATAGCAGTTCCTTTTGTCCAGGTGAGAAAGGGCATTGTGGAGTGCGATTGAGATTGCGTCATCTGTGGATCTGTTGTGGTGGTATGTGAATTGGAGTGGGTCTAGGGTGTCCAGGAGGATGCTGCTGATGTGAGCGATGACCAGCCTTTCAAAGCACTTCATGGCTACCGACGTGAGTGCCACAGGGCGGTAATCATTTAGGCAGGTTACCTTCGCTTCCTTGGGCACAGGGACTTTGGTGGTCTGCTTGAAACATGTAGGTATTACAGACTCGGTCAGGGGGAGGTTGAAAATGTCAGTGAAGACACTTGACAGTTGATCCGGGCATGCTATGAGTACATGTCCTGATAATCCGTCTGGCCCAGCGGCTTTGTGAATGTTGACCTGTTTAAAGATTTTGTTCACATCGGCTACCGACAGCTGGTGCTCTCGTGCATGCTTCAGTGTTGCTTGCCTCGAAACGAGCATAAAAGGCATTTAGCTCATCTGGTAGGCTCGCGTCACTGGGCAGCTCGCGTCTGGGTTTCACTTTGTAGTCCATAATAGTTTTCAAGCCCTGACACATCCGACGAGCGTCAGAGCCGGTGTAGTAGGATTCAATCTTAATCCTGTATTCACACTTTGCTTGTTTGATGGTTTGTCTGAGGGAATAGCCTGTAATCCATGGCTTCTGGTTGGGATATGTACGTACAGTCACTGTGGGGACGACGTCATCAATGCACTTATTGATGAAGCCGATGACTGAGGTGGTGTATTCCTCAATGCCATTGGATGAATCCCGGGAACATATTCCAATCTGTGCTAGCAAAACAGTCCTGTAGTGTAGCATCCGCGTCATCTGACCACTTCCGTTATTGAGCGAGTCACTGGTACTTCCTTTAGTTTTGTGCTTGTAAGCAGGAATCAGGAGGATAAAATTATGGTCAGATTTGCCAAATGGAGGGCGGGGGAGAGATTTGTATGCATCTCTGTGTGTGGAGTGAAGGTGGCCTTGGATTTTTCCCCCCTGGTTGCACATGTGACATGCTGGTAAAAATGTTGTAAAACTGATTTAAATTTGCCTGCATTAAAGTCCCCGGCCACTAGGAGCGCCACTTCTGGGTGAGCATTTTCTTGTTTGCTTATGGCTTTACAGATTTGGTTGAGAGCGGTCTTAGTGTCAGCTTCGATTTGTGGTGGTAGATAGACGGCTATGAATAATACAGATGAGAACTCTCTTGGCAGATAGTGTGGTCTACAGCTTATCATGAGGTACTCTACCTCAGGCGAGTAATACATCGAGACTTCTTTAATATTAGACATCGCGCACCAGCTGTTATTGACAAAAAGACACACACCCCCACTCCTCGTCTTACCAGAAGTAGCGTCTCTGTTCTGCTGGTGCATGGAAAATCCCGCTAGCTCTATATTGTCCGTAATCTTCGTTCGGTGAAACATAAGATGTTAAAAAATGTTATGTCCCGTTGGTAGGATAATCTTAATCGCAGGTCATCAATTTTATTTTCCAATGACTGCACGTTAGCAAGAAGAATGGAAGACAATGGGAGTCTACTCGCTCGCCTCCGGATTTTCAGAAGGGCGCCCAATCTGCGGCCTCTTTTCCGGCATCTTTTCTTCACGCAAAAGGCGTGGATCTGGGCCTGTTCCAGTGAAAGCAGGATATCCTTCTCGTCGGACTCGTTAAAGGAAAAAGTTTATTCCAGTCCGCGGTGAGTAATCGCTTTTCTGATGTCCAGAAGTTCTTTTCGGTCACAAGAGACAATAGCAGCAACATTATGTACACAATAAGTAAAAAAATAAGTAGAAAAATAACAAAAGAGCACGATTGGTTGGGAGAATGTAAAATGTCAGAGTTCTCATTATATTTGCGCCTCTTCGATGGTCCAACGTCCCTGTCTGTTGTTCGGCGCTTTCCCGGGTAAGGGGGCAGTAGCTCTTCAACTACGTCAGATTCACAACTGTCAGTTGTGAGGTCAGAACCTTCGACCTCATGGCTTAGTTTTTGCTCTGACATGCACTGTCAACTGTGGGACCTTATATAGACATTTATGTGCCTTTCCAAATCATGTCCAATCAATTGAATTTATCACAGGTCGAGTCCAATCAAGTTGTAGAAATCTCTCAAGGATGATCAATGGAAACAGGATACACCTGAGCTCAATTTCGTGTCTCATAACAAATACTTGAATACTTATGTAAATAAGGTAAAAAAACTGTTTTTCGCTTTGTCATTATGGGGTATTCTGTGTAGATTGATGAGGAGAACATAATTTCATTCATTTTAGAATAAAGCTGTAACGTAACTATATATCACTTTTCAGAGATGTATAGTGTGTCAATTGTGTTGTAAAGTATGATATTGTATTGATTTTGTGTATTTAAATGTTTTGCAGAGGTCAGAAAAAAAAATTATATTGAAATGCACAATAAACAACTTAGTATTGGAAAAACATAGTCATACAATGTCCTCATTTTAAGTGATAGTGTCAGGAGTTCATGAGTGTCAAGATGTGTCCCACTATTCAAACTTGGATACTACCAAGTATGCAGCCACGTATTGGCCATACTAAGCAGTATGCAGGTGTGGATGATGTTACACAGCCCAATGCAGTTAACACCCTAAGGCAGGGTTTCCCATACTCGGTCCTCAGGACCCTAAGGGGTACACGTTTAGTTTTTTGCCCTAGCACTACACAGCTGATTCAAATAATCAACTAATCATCAAGCTTTGATAATTTGAATCAGCTGTATAGTGTTAGGGGAAAAACCAAAACGTGCACCACTTGGGAACCTGAGGAATGAGTTTGGGAAACGCTGCCCTAAGGCCTTCTCTGGACCTTTCCCTACACCCACCTGTGCCCTGGACACATCTGAGCATGCTCCGCAGATCAACTCGCTGGGGTCGTAGTCGTCTCCCTGTCCTGCCTCCGCGTCACAGCGCGCCTCTCCCCCAAAGTACGCCTGCAACAGAGGAAGGAAGGGAAGGGGTCAGGGGATAAGCCTCCCAAATAAGTTTATTCGAGACAAGTGAAACTGACTGACAGACATCTGTGAAAGATATTACTTTCCAAAACATTCCATGTAGGGAAAATGTATGCCTGCTGCTACTGTATTCCCAAAGGTATAGCTCACTATTTAAGTTTTTTTTTTTATTCACACAACACTCTTGCCAAATCGACAATAAGTTTAATCTTTAAAAAATCCCTTTAAGGAAAACATCCATTCTATGGTCCCGCTTTAAACGGGACCATAGAAGGCTTAATAAAACCTTCATAAACAATACATAAATGTGTAACAAATCATATATGCTTTATAAAGGGTTTATAAATGTGGCATAACTGTGACATAACCACCAATGTCAAATGTGACAACCAAAGCGAAGCAGTGGAGTAAGGCACTGCATCGCAATGCCTGAGGCGTCACTACAGACCCGGGTTCGATCCCGGGCTGTGTCACAGCCAGCCGTGACCGTGAGACCCATGAGGCGGTGCACAATTGGCCCAGCGTTGTCCGGGTTAGGGGAGGGTTTGACCGGCCGGGATATCCTTGTCCCATTGCGCTCTAGCGACTCCTGTGGCGGGCCAGGAGCATACATACGGTTGCCAGTTATACAGTGTTTCCTCCGACACATTGGTGCGGCTGGGAAGTACAGACTTGTCTTCAACTGTTCATTCCAAGCTGCTGGTCAAAGCCTGAATGACTGTCTACTTCCCGGACCAACCTTAGGTCCTTCCTTGCTTGGTGTTCTTTTCCGGTTCCGGCAGCACTCGACAGCATCAGTGGAGACATCAATTAGCCTATCAGAAGCTTCTAAAGCATGACATAATTTTCTGGAATTTTCCAAGCTTTTTAAAGGCACAGTCAACTTAGTGTATGTAAACTTATGACCCACTGGAATTGTGATACAGTGAATTATAAGTGAAATAATCTGTCTGTAAACAATTGTTGGAAAAATCACTTGTGTCATGCACAAAGTAGATGTCCTAACCGACTTGCCAAAACTATAGTTTGTTAACAGGAAATTTGTGGTGTTGAAAAACGAGTTTTAATGACTCCAACCTAAGTGTATGTAAACTTCCGACTTCAACTGTATATGGACATTAGTGCGATTGTTGGGGGGAAAGCCAATTTGACATTTACTTATTACATTTTTTTCTTGAAGGTTTGAATTCAAAATGCTACAGAAAATCTTTCCCAAGTTGCTGTCTACGCAAATTCCCCTGTAATGATTGGGGTCTGATTTGTCTCCACTTTTGTGGATGGAGGAGATGAGCCCCTGGTTCCAGACATCAGAAAAGCAGCCAGAAGTTACCACGTTGAACAATTTAAGCACAGCATTTTGCAACTCAGGTGTGCTGTTTTTCAGCATTTCATTTCTGATGTTATCTAGACCACAAGCTTTCTTTGATTTTATAGATTTGAGCTTTTCATTTAGTTCTTGTTGGGTTATTGGGTAATCTAATGGATTTTGGTTGTATTTAATGACTGATTCAAGGATGTTACATTTTTCTTTAATTTCTAATTGATTATGTTGTAAGTCTTTTTGAGGGATGTTTTTGTATAGATTATCAAAATATGTTTTCCAAATTCCTTCATCTTGTATGGCTAATTCTTGTGGCTTTGTCATGCTTAAACTGTTCCACGTCCCAGAACTGATTTTTGTCAATTGCGTTTTCAATTTCATCAAGTGTCTTATTGGTATAATTAACTTTCTTGCGTTTCAGTGTATGTTTATACTGTTTCAGAGTTTCAAAGTATTCATCTGTTTTTCATTTGACATTTGTCTTAGGTGTTTTTTAAATTTTTTTTTAAGGGGTGGATCAGCTTAATATTGCGGATAGATTGTTGCTTCCATCAATGTAATTGTCTGCATCATTTCCAATCCCCCATATCTTTTTTTTGTAAATATATATATCCATATACATACACATTCCTATATAGATATTCATACATTTTTTATAATATACCTTTATTATTCCCCCCCAAACCCTACCACCCTTCCCCCAATTGGAGTAAACTAATAAACAATAACACTTAGGCTTCTACCTTCAGTTTATACATCTTATACACATTTTAGTCCTTCCTAATATTTCTAAATGTCCATCTAGTTCGATTTCTATTTCTATAACTGTGCTATTTCACAAAATTTCTGAACCTATATACATTTTACAGACCCCGTATGTTTTACATTGGTTATCTTGTTATTAGTCCCACCCTTCAGCTCCATTCAACCCCTCCCATCTATCTCTCAACACCATCCATTTTGGATTTCTATTTGCCATATATTTTTCAACTGTGCTGTGATGCTTCACAAAAGTACTGAACCTTTCTATTCTCATAGCTTCTACAGATTGTAAATTAAAAATAAAACATTTAGCTAAAATAATTATTATATTATTGATTGATTGACTATGGCTTTTCAAATCACCCAGTACTGCTATCTGCAGCATTAGTTCTAGGCAAATGTTGCAATTCTTCAGCCATTCCTGGACCTGTGACCAAAAACTAGCTACATATGGACAATACCAAAATAAATGATCGAATGACTCTGCCTCCTCACTGCAAAATCTGCAGAGCTGGGAAGATTGTATCCCCCATTAATATAACATTATATTGGTTGCAAGAATTTTGCATAGTAATTTAAATTGAAAAATATGAAGTTTTGAATCCGGCGTTGTTTTGCGTATCAATTCATAAATCATGTGCCATGGAATGGGTACATCAAAAATCTCTTCCCAACTACTTTATATGGCACAGCTGTTAGTTTTTTGGTCCTTAAATGAAATTGGTATATGTTTTTATTTGTCACACTTTTCTTTAACCATTTAATGCAGGGCAGACATACAAGTTCCTTACCTTTTTCCCCTTCTACTTGCCTCTTCCATTTTTGTGGTAATGCTGCAATTAGTTGGTTGCAATTTTGAGTAGAGCAGACATTTCGGTATGTCTGTGTTAAGCTGCATGTGTGATAATTCCACCAGTCCTATTTATGATATCATTCACTAAAATTATACCTTTTTAAAATATTTATTTGAAAATTCCATATTATTTTTTATCAATTAGTATATGTGAATTTAACCACAATATTTGTTGTATTATTTGTTCTGTCTTTTCAGGTGGATTAAACTGAAATTGCAACCAACTTTCTAAGGCTTGTTTAAAAATAACGATATTTTGTAGATTATTTCCTTTTCAAACAACCGAAAGTGAGCAGGTGTAATCTAAATAAAGGGAAAAAGGCAGTTCTTGAACATAGGATGAGACATTCCTACCAATTTACTAGAGAACCAGTTTGGATTTAAGTATAACTTTTGTATGACTGATGCCTTTAGTGAGAGGTCTAATGCTTTAATATTTAATAATTTCTGCCCTCCGAATTCATATTCGTTATATAAATAGGCCCTTTTAATTTTGTCTGGCTTGCCATTCCAAATAAAATTGAATATTTTTTGTTCATATAATTTAAAAAGCAGGTCACTAGGTGTAGGCAAAACCATAAGCAAATAGGTAAACTGTGATATGACCCTTAATCAGGGTGATTTTTCTACAATTAGACAGGTATTTTCCTTTCCATGGTAGCAAGATCTTATCTATTTTTGCTAACTTTCTATAAAAATGTATTGGAGTGAGATAATTTCTTTCTTTTGGGATTTGTATACAGAGTATGTCCACATCTCCGTCAGACCATTTAATTGGTAAAATACACAGTAATGTAAAATTTGATTTTTTTTGTGATCTTGTCTTAGGTGTTTTCTAATTGTTTTACATTCGTTGTCAAACCAATTTTCAGAAACATTTACTTTTTTGTTTCTGATGTTGCATTTCTTTGGTTTTCTAAAAATTTGCTTTTGATGCTGCAATTGATGTTTTGAGTAGCCAAATTGACACCTTCATTATTGTTTTGGTACTTGTGAGTTATTGAAGAACTGTATAGAGTACATTATTTCATTTGAGTTCAATGTTTCAATGAATCTCTCTGCACTGTTTTGAACCCATTTGTACGATTGGTTTATGTTGTAGAGTTTATTGGGCTGTTTTATTTAATGAATATTGCCGGTTAATTTCTTCAGAAACACGTTGATCTGACTGATCTGACAATGGTGTCTGTGGTCTGAAAGTGAATGCACTAATGGAGGAGGGGTCAATGTCAGTGATGGCATAATCGACTACACTTGTCCCAAGAGCTGAGCAGTAAGTAAACTGACCTAAAGAGTCCCCTCTGATTCTACCATTAAGCATGTACAGTCCTAAGGCTCGACAGAGATGCATTAACTCCTTCCTGTTTTTGTTCAGTATTTAGTCAGGACTGTTTCTATTATTTATAATAGGGCTACTGTACAAGGGTGGGGTGTCCAAATATGTGGTGGTTACCTCCCGCATCAGTGTAGTCAGGCTCAGAACCTGTTCTTGCATGGAAAGAAGCACTTTACCCTCTGCCTGAAATGGAATGATTTCTGTATGGAGATTGTCAAAAAACTGATCATCATAATATGATGAAAAAACAAAGAAGCTGCACATATGTATACATCGTTGTCACAATAGATTGTACCTTTGTTAAGTTTTAGCCAAATGTGGTTAGTACCTTTTTTCATTTCATTCAGTGCATGAACATGTTAATAACCACGTCCATTCTCGGTGGTTAAGAATAAGGGGTTTCATGACCTTGTGTAAGTGCTCGAGCCACGTTACGCACTTTTCCCTCTCGCACGCATTTCAGCAAACAGGTAGTACCCGCTCAATATAAGCAAGCTAAAGCCAACTTTGTTAATGAATTGGTCAATGCACCCTGTGTTGCACTTACCATAGATGGATGGACCTCCAGGGCTACAGAGAGCTACTTAACAGTGACAGCACATCACATTACCAGAGTGGGAAATGAGAAGTACCGTGATACAGAGACAGAGTCACACAAGGGCCCCTATTTTTCTCTTTGCAAGAAAACATTATAGCATAGGCCTATACAATGTCTGAGCCATGTTTACATATTGATTGTACACACATACTGCACTTTATTTTAGTGTTGTTGTTGATGAGTAATCATATGACTCATCAGGAATCAGGAATACCGACATTTTGCATTTTCTTAGATAAACAAAAATTAACTACAGTAAATGTTGGCATTTCATATCGAAACCGAACCGTGACCCTAAAACCACAATATGTACCAAACCATGGGTTTGGTGAACAGTTACACCCATAGTGCCTACCTTTTGGCACTTGTAGCAGACGTAGTAGGCGTATCGATTTATTGCGAAGCCGGCCGGGTCGTTGTGGAAGCAGGCACCGGGCGTGGTGATGGCCTCGCTCTTGTGCAGTCCCTCGTACTCCATCCTCATCAGAGCCTTCCGCCGTACGTCCTCAAACAGCTCCTTGATAGGGTCCAGCAGATCCTTGATAACAGAGTGGTTGATCTTGTTCTGGGAGGAAAAACGCAACAGCCCAGTCAAGTAAGAGTCTGAGTCAATTCTATCTCCTTTTTTAACTCGGTTGGCACAATGTTAGTTAGTTCAAACTCAGTCAGAGCTGTTACAATCCAAGCAAGTTACATTGAAAATCATGAAGATATGAATCTTTGCATGGTCAATTTGTAAACTCTACATTACTCAATTCATTGCCACTCATTGGAACTTTAGAATTTTTGTTTTATTGACCAGATAGGACAGTGAAGAGCAGAACGTAAAGGTAGGAGTGCGAGTCAGAGGGGCAGTAGGTTGGATTCGAACCCATGCAATTCCTGTGAGTGCTGAGGTCAGAGGCACTAACCGTTAGACCACACAGGCCACATCATCTCTGTTAAACCTCTTCATGGTTATGTATGTGTTTTATAGTGTGCCTATTGCCCTACTAGTAAATCCTGTCCAATGTGTGGTGGATACGGTTTCCCATGTAGCCCTTTGTGGTGTAAAGTGTGTGCGTATCAGGTATCATAGGGTACTTGCGCACTGCACATACTGTATGCATGGTAACAAAGAGCCTCAATTCTGGTATAGGGGGAGCGTAATTATGGAATACTACTTTTTTCTTGCTAAACACACGGCTAGAAATACCAGCGACACAATAAACATATCTATATCCATACTTGGTGCATTCATGAGGGAATAGATGAAAGATAAACCTATGAAAACGGGCGGGATGTTCTCCCACCATTCTAGACCATATTTGAGGCTGTGTATTACTAGATGTTCCAGGGGGACACTGGAGATGGTATTATATTCACCATAGCCTGGCAACAACGGCACAGCCAATTTTCTGAGGTTGTCTTTCAACTTCTGGCGCATTGACACACAGCTGGTGATGTCATTAGATATAAATTACATTTGTCAAAACAATTAAATAACTTGCACAGAATGTGAAAGATCTTGTAATTCTCTGGTGAGAAAAGTTATTGAAAAGGATTAAGGCTCAACGCTTGCTCACTATTAAAAACTACATTTTATTTAAGTAAAAGTTAAAACCTTCACTTTCATCTGAAAACTTATTGAAAAAATTTAAGTAGTATAAGCACTCGGTAGCCGACTTTAGCATAATTTGCATTCCCATAGACTCAAACTTTAACTTTATAGCACAACAGACTGCAAATATCCTAATGTTATCTACATAAAAACATTTCAGCACCGTTTCTGTCTTTTGCCATTGGTATTCTGTGTCTAACAACATTGCCCTTTAAAGCATTGATCTTCAATTGAAAAGGAATACAGCCTGGAACGATCATTATATAGCCTAATAAGCTATTCTAGCTAACCCGCCATGTTACGTCTCCGGGAATGCTAATTATGCTATGTCTGCTTCCAAGTGCTTATATTACGTGAAAACGACACATTTAGTTCATATTTAATTATGGTTTTGCTTGTGTGTCAATGGGCCGGATGTCGAAAGACAACCGCTTTTGCAATGGTTCGGGTCAAGTGGGCGGGGCTACATACGTTGAATAGTACCTTGCAAATGGGGCAGAACATGAAGCCGAAGGTGATCCTGGGCCCGAGCCAGCGGTTCTCCAGAACACGACGGGTACACTGGAGGTGGAACACGTGACTGCAGTCCAGCTGAGGAAAAGAACAGAAACCACACACAGAACCTTTGGAACCTGACCTCAAACACATCTATGGCCTAAAGACAAACAAGGTCCTTAGTTCAAATAGTATTTGTATTATTTTCAAACACTTTAGCTAAACATGATTGAACCCGCCTGGGGCATTGAAACCAATATAACAGTCCTACAAGTTCAAATTCCACCCATCTGGCACTCCAGGCAGGCGAAAACAGATTCTAATAAACCAAGGTGTGAGTCACAGTCTGAATCAAGCTAGTATCATAGAGATACAAATAATATTATTGATAGTATTATATTGTATTGTCTATATAATGTAAATGCAGTTGCCACAGTATTGAAGCCACTGAACGCAGTTTATCATTGCACATTGCGCTTTAGTAAGGGCGATAGGTTCAGTACACATAATTTTGCATTTGTATCAGAAAGTTGGCTGGCCCTCTTTGAAGTCCCGTAGATCAATGCAGTGCTCTCTTTGTCTATAAAACCCTCTTGCATAAACTTCTGCCGTACCTTATACGGCATTGTTAACGCACTATACACACACACACACACGTGCACATGGATTTTGTATTGTAGTATATGTGGTAGTAGAGTGGTGGCCTGAGGTCACACACTTCATGTGTTGTGAAAAGTGTTATGAAATGTAATGTCACGTAATTTTAAATTGTATATAACTGCCTTAATACTGCTGGACCCCAGGAAGAAGGCAGCAGCTAATGGGGATCCTTAATAAATACAAAATTGTTCAGCTTCAGACATATAATATCGCAGTCCCGGAATCAGGCATGGCTAACCCTGGAGATCTCCACAGTTAAATCTGCTTTTATTTGTGAAAAAAAAAATGTAAAGCAGATTTACCTAACTCAGTGGAGATGTCCAAAATTCTTTAAAGTTGTTTGTTGGTGCTCTAGCTCAATTCAGGCTGTTTTTGCTGAAGAATGTGTTTGTTTCATATGATTGTGTTTTGCTTTCCGTGTTTTGTGTTTGCTTTTCATGTATTGTGTAATTTGATGTTGATTGATGCGTTCATGCAGGGCTCATCTGCAAAAGAGACGGTGGTCTCAGCATGACTCCCTGTTTAAATAAAGGTCCAATGAAATGTCATTCTGTGTACAGTATAGTGTACCTGGACAGCGGGAGCGGCAGAGAGCGCCTCAGTGAAGCAGATCATGCACATGTCGTCTGCGTCCTGTTTCAGGCAGCTTGTGCTCTTGTTGCAGCCGTGCAGACAAGACAGGCACCTCTTCTCGTTCTTCACCCCGCCACAGAGGTGGCCGCATGCTTGGGTCTTACTGCACGCCAGCTTGGCATACTCCTACAGTGGGCACGGAGGGGAGTGAGGGTCAGACGATGCGCTTTATCGAATACATCTAATCAAATCCACTTTATTGAAAGTGCATTTACAATAGCAACACCCTTTACAGTGCAATACTGTACAGCAGGGTCAGATACAAAATACATTTGTATCTGTGTGTTAAACAATACAACACCGGTAGCCAGTTGCCATTGTATTTAAGATTCACCTTTTACTATGACCAGTTGGTTTTATATATGCATTTACTTGTGTACAAATAATTCAACTAAATAAAATATATTGAACAAAAATATAAACGCAATATGCAACAACTTCAACAATTTTACTGAGTTACAGTTCATAGAAGGAAATCAGTCAATTGAAATAAACAGGACAGAGTTTGAGAAACCCTGGATTAGGCAATGGACGGTAGCCATTCAAAGGTAGTGTGCCCCCTCTACTAGGCATAAGAATGAATGACCAACATGCGCAAGGCATCTTCAGAGGGATTTCTGTTTTTGGTAACGCAAAAGTAATGTAACAAGTTACTTTCCATAGTAAGTAATGTTGTAATTACTTTTCAAGTAATGTTGCCCAACATTGTCCCTAACTGTCTAGCTTTCATTTCAGAGATTATTAATGAGCTGGACAGTCAAGAAACTGTATGAATGTAGATCCATTATTACAGTTTAGATTTGGTTTTAGTCATTTTAAATTATATTTAGATCAACCTGCGGGCCTGATTGGACCCCCTCGAGGATGCGCCTTTTCACTTTTCTGAAGCATAAAAAATATTTAGATATATGTTCTCAAGCTTCCAATAAAGAGATGCCTCTTTTTTATACAATTTCTGTAATAGGTCGCTAGGTGTTGAACTAAGGTCGTTATAGGGGGTCCACTTTTATTAATTTTTTCTGCTCGCCTCTTTTAAAAAAAAAATTTATCAGTTGAACATTACATTTGTGGGGCCTCCCAAGTGGCGCAGCGGTCTAAGGCAGTGCTAGAGGCATCACTACAGACTTGGGTTAGATCCCGGGCTATATCACAACCGGCCGTGATCGGGAGTCCCATAGCGCGGCGCACAATTGGCCCAGCAACGTCCGAGTTAGGCCGTGGAGGGGGGGGGGGGTTTACTTGGCTCATTGCGCTCTAGTGACTCCTTGTGGCGCCTCAGGCTGACCTCAGTCGTCAGTTGAACAGTGTTTACATTGGTGCGGCCGGCTTCTGGGTTAAGCGGGCGGGTGTTAAGAAGTGCGGTGTTTCGGAGGATGCACATCTCAACCTTCGCCTCCCACTCCCGGTGGGGAGTTGCAGCGATGAGACAAGATTAAAATTGGGGAGAAAAGTGGGTAAAATACAAAAAAATCTAAAATACAAACAAAAAATATATAACTGTATGGCCTAAGTGATGAACACTGAAAAGAGCTAGCTAAAGTTGAAGTCGGAAGTTTACATACACTTAGGTTGGAGTCATTAAAACTCGTTTTTCAACCACTCCACAAATTTCCTGTTAACAAACTATAGTTTTGGCAAGTCGGTTAGGACATCTACTTTGTGCATAACACAAGTAATTTTTCCAACAATTGTTTACAGACAGATTATTTCACTTATAATTCGCTATATCACAATTCCAGTGGGTCAGAAGTTCACATACACTAAGTTGACTGTGCCTTTAAACAGCTTGAAAAATTCCAGAAAATGATGTCATGGTTTAGAAGCTTCTGATAGGCTAATTGACATCATTTGAGTCAATTGGAGGTGTACCTGTGGATGTATTTCAAGACCTAGCTCTGTCAGGAGAAATGGGCCAAAATTCACCCAACTTATTGTGGGAAACTTGTGGAAGGCTACCCGAAATGTTTGACCCAAGTTAAACAATTTAAAGGCAATGTTACCAAATACTAATTGAGTGTATGTAAACTTCTGACCCACTGGGAATGTGATGAAATAAATAAAAGCTGAAATAAATAATTCTCTCTACTATTATTCTGACATGTCACATTCTGAAAATAAAGTGGTGATCCTAACTGACCTAAGATTGGGAATTTTTACTTTAAATGTCAAGAATTGTGAAAAACTGAGTTTAAATGTATTTGGCTAAGGTGTATGTAAACTTCCGACTTCAACTGTATATAGATCCAATCTGTTACTATGATCATTATGACTATGTTGTGAGTGGTTGGTACCTGGCAGTCTGGGTCAGAGCAGACACTGCCCACGGCCGAGAGCTCGGTGCCGTTCCTGGTGCCACAGAACCTGCAGGCATCTGAGCTGCTGGAGACTGGTTTCCCTGCACACAGAGGCAGAGCATTAGCTATGCACGAGAGAAGGCTCATAAGGAATACATAACCTTGTCATAAAAATCACACGGCAGATTCTATTCACAGTCATGACAGTCTGTGACGTCTTATGATTGTAAAGAATTAGAAAGGTAAAAACAATATAGTAGCAGCTCCACTTAACCTTCTAAATGTCATCATATTGCTTACATCTATCCAGTCCCTCTCAGATCTACACAAGTGTCTATGGGGTAATGGCTAGCTAGGGGTTGTTTCTTGACAGGGCCAGAAAAGGGTCTGGGTAGGTTCTGTTACCCGTGTGTTCCCTGAACTCCACCATGGCCTTCATGGTCTTGGAGTCGGCCAGAGCCATGAGCCAGAAGAGCTTTGTCCTCCCACAGCCCTCGTGGAGGTCCACCTTGATTGCCTCCTCCTCCTCCTTAAACACCTGGAGAGAAACAGCAGGGAGACCAGGGATACCGCCATGTTAAATTACACATCATGCCTGCCAGAAAGGGATGAGTTGGATTGTAGATGGTCTGTAAGATGTTTAAGACATATTTTCAGAATGAATGGTAATATTGAAAAAACATCTTGACTAGGGTTAGGCGATATCCAGATGTTCATACCTTCATAGTACCATACCGGGGTATATGGTATTACCGGGGTGCACACAAGGTGCGCCATTTCTTTAAAACATAAATAAAAGAATAACAAAAAAAGCATTATTTTATTATAATTTTGGGGCAGAAAACAAATGTAAGCAGCAGGAATCCTGATGCTGACAGGTGTATGAAATTGAGCACACAGCCATGGAATCTCCATATAGAAACATTGGCAGTAGAACAGCCTTACTGAAGAGCTCAGTGACCATCCTCTATGTTGTGTATGAAAAATGAAAAATGATGTGTTTTCGTTAAGGGATGTGATCTTAGAAACTATAAGAGGAAATTGTTTCTATAACTTTGTACAAGTGAGTAGTCACCTCCCCCTTGAGTGAGGTCAGAGAGCGTGTCAGCCTGACAAACTGCCCCTTTTGAGGAACTGTATTAAATGAGGGGTTAAAATTAACATATCAGACCAGAGGCGTTGAGCTGCAACTCACGTCCAAAGTGGTTTGAACTCAACACGAGGTAGAGACAATAACGTCACCTCCCGGACAATCACTGGTACGGCTGATTAGCTGTCCTAAGTAAAGTATTTAGAAAAGTGAACTTAAGTGGGACCATTCTACTATTCTTCTCAAATCACCATAGTACGCTACTCTCATCACCACCATGGGAACCATCGACAAAGAGGCAGCCTCAGGAGCGACTGGAAGGGAAATCAACTTTGTAGCACTCACTCCAGTTAGAGGGTGCGTTGTCAGGGATAGGAGCGTTGAGAGATGACGCAAAACAACAATATCTTTCACAAAACCACAATATCAATAACCACAGCGGTCAAAATAACTAAAGAACGTCACCAGCGAAACGACTACCGCTACAATCAACTTGATTGCTACATTCCTGCACCCAATCCACACAAAGTGTCAGAGTACAAGGGTAGCAAAGGGTTTAATGACGATCAAATTGTAGACCGATGCTCTCTAGAAGCTCTGCTAAGAGAAGTACAAAAGCGCCAGAAACTTGAGAAAGAGGAAAAAGATAAGTCACAATGACTAGTCGTGGAATTGCAGTAGAACAGGTCCGCCAAAAAACACACCATTTGCGAAGACGTAAACAATCAACTTACCCACGCTCTCACTCAAAACCCTAGCCAGGGCCCACTCGATCAAGCAACAAGCCCACGGGCTTGGACTTTACACTCAGATACAAATGTTGCGACGCAGAAGGTAAACACCATCGCAAAAGCCAATTCCACTCAAACTCAGATAAGTCGATCTGTTTTAACCATGAACACAAATGACACATCACGCCGTTGAAAACAGCCACTCCACTTTTTGGGGAATATGACAACAAAACGCAACTCAGAGGCTATACCTCAAAACAGTCCTGAAGGACTGCTTAACCCGTGATGCGCTAATTGATTTGAGCTCGACAATATCGGTCATCTCTCAAACATTGTTCAATGTTCTCAAAAGTGCTTTGAACCCAGCTAAACGTTGGTTAAAAACGGAACGATGCAACACTAACCTTCAAGGTTTTACTCAGACTACCTCGCCTCTCACAATGCGACTCATGCTGAAACTACACTTCCAAGACGTATCGCTTGTTCACCCTGTGTGTGTTACCAGCCTCGAAACCGAACACCTGCTACTCAGAGCAGACTTGATGGATCGTTTGGTCCCACTGATTGATTGGAAAAACAAACAATTGTGTTCACAGGTAACTGTGCCGTCTCCACTGACCACACTATCTTCTCCTGATGCTGGCTGCAACACAGTCATCCAACAAGAAGTATCTGTCGAAAGAACCCCTTGGGAAAAAGACGTTTCGGCACCTCTTGGTGCAGAATCTGACTCAAGCTGATATTACGATCTCGTCACATTTAAATCAGCAAACCTGAATGACTATTCTTTTCATGATTTCGAGCCAGCAGTCTCTGAGTGAATAACTTCCCTCGTCCTTCAGACACTTCCGCAAGCACCGTGGCCGTCTGAGGAATCAAAGCATCAACGTTCAGAGTGGACTGCTTCTGATGGTACATTTTCCGCTTTGAGGGTGACTGAAACCCCTTATAATGTAACTAACGGTGTCAGTCCCGCCACTGACCCGGTAACTTCAACTGGTGAAACACTGCGATATCGCCAAAAGATATCCTCGTCTCAGTTCGCAAGTACTGGAACGGTTGCCACACGCGGACGCTGTGGTGACTGGCAGGCCTTGACAGTCACTGAGTGTTCTGAAGCACAAAGACCAGGACATTTCGTTTAAAGGTTATAGCCAATCTACTAACAACCCGGCTGCTGACAACTCGTACATAGGGTCCAACCTTTTCGTTTGTACCTCGAACACCAACATCAACCACTGGTGGAGGGGTCCCGAGACACAAAGGGGGGGGGGGAATACTAGCCCAGACCCATGATGAGCCTCGTCGAGGCTACATGCAACACTGCACGAGGCCACCCGATCAGGAAACAAATCAAGTTGTAAACTTCCCCACGAGAACAGAGGAGATGACAAGCGCCTCGACAACGCCAACCTTAGAATACATCTGAGATATCACTGAGGTGTACCACACTGGTAAAAATAAATGGAAACGTCTAGGAGCAACAATTGGCTCAGCCACAAAGTGGGAGGCCACACAAGCTCACAGAACGGGATCGCCGAGTGCTGAAGCGGGTAAAAATCATCTGAACTCCGTTGCAACACTCAGTTCTAAACAGACTCTGGAAGCAACGTCAGCACAATAACTGTTCGTCAGAAGCTTCATGAAATGGGTTTCCATGGCCGAGCTGCCGCAAACAAGCCTAAGATCACCATGCGCAATGCCAAGCATTGGCTGTAGTGGTGTAACGGTCACCACCATTAGACTCTGGAGCAGTGGAAACGCGTTCTCCGGAGTGATGAATCAAGCTTCACCAAATCTGGGTTTGGCAGATGCCAGGAGAACGCTACCTGCCCCAATGTAAAGTTTGGTGGAGGAGGAATAATGGTCTGGTGCTGTTTTTCATGGATCGGGCTAGCCCCCCCATGTATTTTGAGTGGAACATCCCTTTAACATTTATAGGTGGTTAGGTCTTCACAAATGGGCGTCTATACACCAGGAGTTCCGTTTGCCGGTAATTGCCAACTTTTGGACAAAACTAAATAAATGAAAAGTCGATAAATTGGTGCTGGACAAATTATCAGGGAGATATAAACCTCACGTTCAACACTGCTTGTGAGGTCCTCATAAGGGACTTCAGCGAAGTGTACCCCGACTGGGAAAAATTGGCGAATGTTATTATCCCTGTTTCCAGTGTTCCCGCCGAGAGGGGATTCTCGCTCCAAAACAGAGTAAAGACGGCATCAAGATCGCACAATCTTGAGGACAAATTAATGAGGCTGAAGCGCATTGCAAGCTGCTCCACAGAGTTGGACAGTTTCGACTTCCCAGCAGCAGCGGCTCACTTTGAGCAGTCCAAGGTGCGCCGCAAAGGCAAGCAAATTAGAGGAAAATTATTGTTTTCGTAGACAGCCATGTTTTGTTATTTATTAATTTAAAATGTTCATGCCAAGGCTAAATTCATTAGATTGTTTTAAAAACAGCTGTGTTTGGTTATTTATTAAAATGTTCATACAAATAGCCTATAGGACAGGTCATTCACAAATTAAATTACACAAATATATTTTCTGGACTAAATATTTGTTTCATTTTTTAAATTATAATCATCTAAGATGGCGCCGGTAAAGAAGGCAGACGTTTTACGTGCCCCCAACCGATTGTATTTTTTAGTTTGTTTATTTGGCGTTGTTTCTAACTTATTTTTTACACTTATTTTCTACATAATGTTGCCGCTACCGACTCTATTGACCGAAAATAACTTCTGGACTGCAATTACTCACCACAGACTGGCAGAATAATTTTTGTTCCTTTAACGAGTCTGACGAGGCCGAAACGAACGATATACTGCTTTCTCGGGAACAGGCCCAGCTCCCCGTGATTTGCGTGAAGAGGAGGCGGAGAAAAAAAGGTCCGGAGGGCGGGCTGCCTTCTGAGAATTCGTAGGCGATCGAATAAACCCCCACTTCCTTCCATTCTGCTAGCAAACGTGCAAGAATAAACTACCAACGGGACATTCAAAACTGTAATATCTTTGCTTCATGGAGACGTGGCTGAACAACAACACTATCAACATACAGCTGGCTATACACTGCACCGGCAGGATAGAACAGCGGCGTCTGGTAAGACAAGGGGTGGTGGACTATGTATTTTTGTAAATAACACATGGTGCACGATATCTAAGGAAGTCTCGAGCTAGTGCTCCCTCAATGTGATCAAGACAATGGAGATGATAGTGGTCTACAGGGAAAAGAGGACCGAGCACGCCCCAATTCTCATCGACGGGGCTGCAGTGGAGCAGGTTGAGAGCTTCAAGTTCCTTGGTGTCCACATCACCAACAAACTATCCAATGGTCCAAGCACACCAAGACAGTCGTGAAGAGGGCACGACAAAACCTATTCCCCCTCAGGAGACTGAAAAGATTTGGCATGGGTCCTCAGATCCTCAAAAGGTTGTACAGCTGCACCAACGAGAGCATCCTGACTGGTTGCATCACTGCCTGGTATGGCAACTGCTCGGCCTCCGACCGCAAGACACTACAGAGGGTAGTGCGAACGGCCCAGTGCATCACTGGGGCCAAGCTTCCTGCCATCCAGGACCTGTATACCAGGCGGTGTCAGAGGAAGGCCCTAAAAATTGACTCCAGCCACCCTAGTCATAGACTGTTCTCTTGGCTACCGCACGGCACGCGGTACCGGAGCGCCAAGTCTAGGTCCAAGAGGCTTCTAAACAGCTTCTACCCTGAAGCCATAAGACTCCTGAACACCTAAGCAAATGGCTACCCAGACTATTTGCATTGCCCCCCCTCTTAAATACCGCTGCAACTCTCTGTTGTTACCATCTATGCAGTCACTTTAATAACTCTACCTACATGTACATATTACCTCAACTAACCGGTGCCCCCGCACATTTTACCGGTACCCTCTCTATCGTTATTTTACTACTGCTCTTTAATTAATTGTTCATTTTCTTTCTTATCAATATTTTTTTTAAACTGCATTGTTGGTTAGGGGCTCGAAAGTAAGCATTTCACTATTCGCTGTATTCTGCGCATTTGACTAATACAATTTGATTTGATTTATAGTAGGGATGAAGACAATAAAACCTTTCATGTTGGTCCATGTTGGTATAAGAACATCGTTCTACTTTATTACAACTTTAGAGGGTAATTTCTATTCTGTTAAAAATCAATTACCATAATCAAAATGTGATTTCTGCATTCTAAGCACCGTGAGTATACCCTATAATAGGTTACGCACCCAATGCATACGGATGTCCGTTGGCAAATTTTCCTAATGGAAACCCTGGTATACACATTATTGCAGGTGGTACCAAGGTGGAAAGAAGCATTGACACTTCGACAGGCTCCCAGCCTAGCTATATGACTGGGGGCAGAGTGCCCCCTACAGGTGAAAGTGGGTACTACTGACCTGTCTCTGATGGGCGCGCGTGCGTCGGTGCAGGTGGAGGAAGCGGTCACAGTCGGTGCACAGGTTACCACACATGTTACACAGGATGATGGCTGCTGTCTCGCCATCGTCATGGTTATCGCACATGGGCTGTGGACGGGAGCACAACAAGACTTTACGGTTACGACCTGAACACCTCGAGACAATTTTCCCTCATTTCATCCACCCAGAACTGTAAAATGTGTATAGCTAAATGTAAAAATTGTTGCATTTGTAAGGAATGCGATTTGGAGTGCTATAAATCAAATCCATTAATTTATGCATTATCTCAAAAAAGAGTCTTGAGTCTATATTGCTTTGCCAAAATGCATGTGTTCTATAAAGATAATAAGTTACCATCTGTTTCTGCTGTCCGTCTTTGCCCATCCAGCGGCCTGAGGACAGCCTGTCCACATGATCCTGGTCCAGCACACACAGAGAGGCCAGAGCAAGCCACAACTACAGTACAGAGAGAAAGGACAGAGAGGTTAAAAATGTACTCAAACACATGCATTAACTGAACACATGTGCATGTGCATATACAAACATCCGTCACACACTACACACACACACCAGACCTAGGTTCAAATACATGTATTTTCATTATTTGTTATTTAAATACACTTACATTCCAATAATCAACTACTTGTATTTTCCAAAAATGAATCTGAATACTATGAAATGTGAAAGTTTTTTAAATATTATTTGAACACAGGTCTGCTAAACACACACACACACAATATCGTTGTGTGATATGAGAACAGCCGTACCCGGGTGGTGGCAATGCAACGGACTGGCGAGCGATGCTCCTCTTCCATCTTGGTGAGAGCCATGATGGTCTCAGCAATGGCGTTCTTCGTCACCCGAGACCAGGCGTCTGACAGATGTCCGGCAGCCATGTCTTTGACCAGCTTGATGATGATCTCAGCGATCTGAGGGGGAGTGGATCCCTTCATCCACCAGTGGCTCACCCCCCGGCGTATGTAGCTGCACATGGAGAGAGGCAGTGTTCGACCAATGTGTTCATTACGGAACACAATACTACAGAGAGAGGAATAGCAAAACAATAAGTACTGTATATTGGTTTCGGGAAGTTAGGTCAATTCCAGAAATGTATGAATACAAGAGAATGTCAGTAAAATGTATAAATGGCTTTGTACAAGCACTGATGTATAAAAGGGCTTTATAAATACATTTATTTGAATGAGATTATATTGAAAATTCCTGTTCAATCAGGAGAAATCACATCTGATAGTCAATATACAAACATCCACAAATGACAATTGTCTTGAGAATATCTCAAAATGTTTGTTGACGAAGTCATGAATCGTTTTTGTGAGATTTTTCTCACGTCTTGCAACGTAAAACAAAAGCAAGCTTTTCTTATTGGACAAGTCCACGTAGTCATAGTTCACTCGTTTTTGGACAATTTTCTTAAATTTCGTGCCTAATGAAGGTAAATCACAAAGTTGTTGTCTCACCTGGAGTTGAAGATCATGGGCAGCGTGACAGTAGTGATGCCTTTGCCTGCCGCCATGCCCGCCGTGCCGGCAATGGTGATGCCCTTGGCCTTGAGTTGCACGGTGAGTGCCTTGGCAATGCAGCCCAGGAACATGTCCAGGATGCCAAGCTTGTTCCAGTCACCCTTCTCAGTCGAGTGGATGATGTCACTGATATCAGCAGGCGGCAGAGCCTTGATGCCGATGATGCTGGCCAGGCGCACGGGTGTCACCTCAGGGAGGACACGACGGAGGAGAGAGGTCACCTGGGAAAGACGGGACAGGTGAAGGGTGAGAAAGGATAGCCATGTAGTCAATGTTATTAAACGGGTGGAGTGATATACATCATGCAAAGACTCGCTTTAGGTTTACTGATGTTAAAGTGGGGCTGACTGAAGCCATGACTGAAGCAACAGTTTGAAGTGTGTAATTTTTGCTAATTGTGTACTGTTGTGTGTCCCGTGTAGCTCATTTGGAGGAAAAAGAGGGAGGCTTGCAAGCCGAAGAACACCATCCCAACCATGAAGCACGGGGTTGGCAGCATCATGTTGTGGGGGTGCTTTGCTGCAGGAGGGGCTGGTGCATTTCACAAAATGGATGGCATCATGAGGATGGAAAATTATGTGGATATATTGAAGCAACATCTCAAGACAGTCAGGAAGTTAAAGCTTGGTCGCAAATGGGTCTTCCAAATGGACAATGACCCCAAGCATACTTCCAAAGTTGTGGCAAAATGGCTTAAGGACAACAAAGTCAAGGTATTGGAGTGGTCATCACAAAGCCCTGGCCTCAATCCCATCACAAAGCCCTGGCCTCAAATTTATGGGC
Organism: Hucho hucho; assembly: GCA_003317085.1. Taxonomy (NCBI): domain Eukaryota; kingdom Metazoa; phylum Chordata; class Actinopteri; order Salmoniformes; family Salmonidae; genus Hucho; species Hucho hucho. The sequence continues at coordinate 198,031 of QNTS01001256.1, forward strand.
AGAACTGAAAAAGCGTGTGTGAGCAAGGAGGCCTACAAACCTGACTCAGTTACACCAGCTCTGTCAGGAGGAATGGGCCAAAATTCACCCAACTTATTGTAGGAAGCTTGTGGAAGGCTACATGAAACGTTTGACCCAAGTTAAACAATTTAAAGGCAATGCTACCAAATACTAATTGAGTGTATGTAAACTTCTGACCCACTGGGAATGTGATGAAAGAAATAAAAGCTGAAAAAAATAATTCTCTACTATTATTCTGACATTTCACATTCTTAAAATAAAGTGGTGATCCTAACTGACCTAAGACAGGGAATTTTTACTAGGATTAAATGTCAGGAATTGTGAAAAACAGAGTTTAAATGTATTTGGCTAGGTGTAGGTAAACTTCTGACTTCAACAACTATTGCTTTGTGTTGAGTCTGTGTTTATGTGGGTACACCCCACCTGTCTCTGGACACGGGGCGAGGCTGTGTGCAGCAGCGAGAACAGGTCCTGCATCAGCGTCAGCTGCTGGGCCAGGTACTGGCGGCCTACGTTGGAGCCACTCAGCGCCAGAACCATGGAGAGCAGCTCGAAGCAGTAGGCGTCCGAGGAGGTGTCGTCGCCGCTGGGCTGCGAGTTGGCATTTTCCTTGCTGGAGATGGCATGCTCCCACTCCTCGCGCACCCGGGTTGCCTCCATGCGGATGGCCTGGACAATGTGGGCGCACACCTGGAGGGGGGAGGAGGAAGGAGGGGAAAGCGATAAAGGGATATGAAGTCAATTCCAAGTGTGAAGATAACAGACAGGGGAAACAGAGTCAGGGGCTTGAACCCTCAAAGCCTTCTACTGAGGATTACTGTAGCCAGATATCACATTTTGTGTTGTTGTATTGTACTATTTTAGTTAATTGTACTTTATTGGCCAGGTATTCCATAGACTACTGACCTGTTTCTGCAGGTTGGTCAGCTTGCTCCGGCTGAAAATGATGCCAACCATGTGTTCCTTCAGGTCTGCGTCTGACGGCGCCTTATGACAGGTAAACAATAATAGGTCATCAAAAATATATCATGTTTGTTTTCTGGTCTTTATTTGCAAAAGATTGTGTGAAATAGGGGGTGGTTGAAAAAGGTTGGGAAACACTGGTATACAGTATGACCCCTGACCTTGTCCTCTCCATCTGGTGATGACAGCAGGTTCTTCTCCTCCTGTTCAGGGGTGGGCTCAGCATCTCCGCAGATTAGCTTCCCAAATACCTACACAAACACAACACATGCACACCAAGGGTAAAGCTTGAACCTCTCCAATTCTATTAGACCTGAAGTGTTAGAGAAAGAAAACATTAACATTTTGGCCCCATAGTGACTGGCTGGCCAACCGACCAGTGAGGTGATATTATGAGTGATTTACAGGTGAACTGTCCTATGAGCCCATAGTACGATTGATTGACAGGTGAACCGACCTGTGAGGTGATGAGGCGGAAAACGCGGAGTGTCTCGGCCTCGCAGTTCTTCTGCTGGGCCACGCTGGCCGAGATCTGCCCCGCGATCTTGATGCTCTCGCCAGCCTTCCAGCCCAGCACCTTGACCTGGCGCACCCGCAGCGTGTTCTCAGGCCCCTTCAGCTCCACCTTGATCACATGGTGGTCACCACCAGGAAGCTCATTGGTCACCCAGCCCATGTGACGAGAATCGAGGTCGATCTGGAGAGAGGAGGGGAGATGGAAGGGATTGGTCAGTGAAGGTTGTGTTGATATTTTATGTACATACAGTAAATTGCAATACAAATTGTACAGAAGGGCTTCAATTGCTGTAAGTTTGCCATATCCTGTACTAATAGTGGTTAGCTATATCAGGCTGTATCTCACAACTTTTCCCAAATAGTAGTGTACTACAACATGTAGTAATCTACTTTTAACCAGAGGCATGGCTTTTGACCTGTGCCCCATGTGGTTTGGGTCAAATGTAATGCACTGGGGAATAGAGAGAATCCTTCCTTATTCACAAAACCCACGCACTCAGATGCCTGGAGCTGGTCTATAGAAATAAGAGGCCAAACCTGTTTGATTCTGCAGAGGTCCTCCCCGGCTTTGCCACACAGGAACGTCATGGAGGTGACTTTGTTCTGTGGAGTTAGAGAAGAGCGCCTTTAATATCAATGATAACAGACAGTTTTCCATAAATTTCAGATTGTGGCATCTGACAAATTTGATTTTGGAGTTCACGTCCCTAAGTCCAGAATAGACTATGGGAGGTGCACAGTACTACACAGAGCCATGACTACATGGAACTCTATTCCACATCAAGTAACTCATGCAAGCAGTAAAATTTGATTTAAAAAACAGATAAAAATACACCTTATGGAACAGCAGGGACTGTGAAGCAACACAAACATGCATACACACACTATACACACACGTACACATGTATTTTGTGTTGTAGATATGTGGTAGTAGAGTAAGAGGCAGAGGGCACACACTTAAAATGTTGTGAAATCTGTTGTGAATATATTGTAATGTTTTTAAAATTGTATAACTGCCTTAATTTTGCTGGACCCCAGGAAGAGTAGCTGCTGATAAATACAAACACAAATGTCCCTTTAATCCTTCCCTACTCACCCCAATGTCACGGGAGTTGTCCACGTGCACAGTGACGTAAGAGACGTTGATGCCTTTGACGCAGCTGATGGTAATGCACTTGGTCTTGTTCTTGTCCTCATCGCCCGACTCCCAAAAGGTCTCAGTGGAGCCATCCGTCAGGCTGCCGATCATGGCCGGACGGCTGGACGTCTTGATGTCCACCACACTGGTCAGGTCCTTCAGACAGGTCACCAGGCACAGCTCCTGGAAGATCAAATGATGTTCAACATCTCCCAGCTATATAGATAGATACAATTTGATTGGACAATATGTAAATGTCCATTTCAGCCGCACAAGTGGATACAATGCATTTAAAATCATATAAGATAACAGACAAGGTTTTACAATCTAAATGTTATTTTAGGCATATGTGACGCAGCTCACTTGCCAGCTATGGCCACAGCAATTTTACGCCCTATAGGCAATATCAAATGCACAAAAATAACTGAAGAAATAGGTTCAATTACAAGACAATCTCACGTGGCCCATTATAAACATCCTCTCATTGTCAACTGCGTTTATTTTCAGCAAACTTAACATGTGTAAAAATGTGTATGAACATAAGATTCAACAACTGAGACATAAACTGAACAAGTTCCACAGACATGTGACTAACAGAAATGGAATAATGTGTCCCTGGACAAAGGGGGGAGGCAAACTCAAAAGTAACAGTCAGTATCTAGTGTGGCCACCAGCTGCAATAAGTACTGCAGTGCATCTCCTCCTCATGGACTGCACCAGATTTGTAAGTTCTTGCTATGAGATGTTACCCCACTCTTCCACCAAGGCACCTGCAATTCCCAGACATTTCTGGGGGGAATGGCCATAGCCCTCACCCTCCGATCCAACAGGTCCCAGATGTGCTCAATGGGATTGAGATCCGGGATCTTCGCTGGCCATGGCAGAACACTGTCATTCCTGTCTTACAGGAAATCATGACCAGGACGAGCAGTATGGCTGGTGGCATTGTCATGCTGGAGGGTCAAGTCAGGATGAGCCTGCAGTAAGGGTACCACATGAGGGAGGAGGATGTCTTCCTTGTAACACACAGCGTTGAGATTTCCTGCAATGACAACAAGCTCTGTCCGATGATGCTGTGACACACCACCCCAAACCTTGACGGACCCTCCACCTACAAATCGATCCCGCTCCAGAGTACAGGCCTCGCGGTGTAACGCCCATTCCTTCAACGACTAACGCGAATCCGACCATCACCCCTGGTGAGACAAAACCGCAACTCGTCAGTGAAAAGCACTTTTTGCCAGTCCTGTCTGGTCCAGCGACAGTGGGTTTGTGCCCATAGGCAGCGTTGTTGCCGGTGATGTCTGGTGGGGACCTGCCTTACAACAGGCCTACAAGCCCTCAGTCCAGCCTCTCTCAGCCTATTGCAGAAAGTCTGAGCACTGATGGAGGGATTGTGTGTTCCTGGTGTAACTCGGGCAGTTGTTGTTGCCATCCTGTACCTGTCCCGCAGGTGTGATGTTCGGATGTACTGATCCTGTGCAGGTGTTGTTACACGTGGTCTGCCACTGCGAGGATGATCAGCTGTCCATCCTGTCTCCCTGTAGCGCTGTTTTAGGCGTCTCACAGTACGGACATTGCAATTTATTGCCCTGGCCACATCTGCAGTCCTCGTGCCTCCTTGCAGCATGCCTAAGGCACGTTCACGCAGATGAGCAGGGACCCTGAGCATCTTTCTTTTGGTGTTTTTCCAAGTCAGTAGAAAGGCCTCTTTAGGGTCCTAAGTTTTCATAACTGTGACCTTAATTGCCTACCGTCTGTAAGCTGTTAGTGTCTTAACGACCATTCCACAGGTGCATGTTCATGAATTGTTTATGGTTCACTGAACAAGCATTGGAAACAGTGTTTAAACCCTTTACAATGATTTTTACGAATTATCTTTGAAAGACAGGGTCCTGGAAAAGGGCCGTTTCTTTTTTTGCTTAGTTTATTAGGCTATTTGTATTACTGGGCTATATCAGAGAATATGGTAGATGTAGTTTGAAGAGAGCATAGTTCGAGTTTCTCTCGAGCTATTTTTATAGCCTACCTTTTAGGAGTGGAATGATTTTCCAAACGGAGAAATATGGGTGATCAATATTTATTTCTAGGCAATGTAGGAAACTATAGCCTAATCATATTTAGGAAGTACATTTCCTTGGAAAGATAACTGCTCCGTGCTTCTCCACCCATGCATAGTCTATAGCCTACTCTAATTGAGACCACACGCGCACCTGATCTCACACGTATGGCTACTGAACTTGAAGCAGCAATAATGATGACAGTGACACTTGCTACTTTTTGCATATAGGATATAGATTATCATTTAGGAGGACGATTTGCAGGCAGACAAATAAATGGGTAATCAATACTTCATGAAAATGAAAAGGAACAATGCTCGCTCACCATAGTAGCCTTACCTACAGTATGTGCCTTTTCCCTTTCACTGATGCTAAAAAAATTTGATTGCACCTCGACACTTTCTGTTATCAATATTTATTTACAGACACTGTAGTAAACTAAAGTGTAATCATATTTAAGTAAATTTCATAATTGAGTTAACTGCCACGTGATTCTCTACCCATGTGGGCAACCTACTCTATTTCAATGATACCACATATACTAGGCCCACTTGTACTCTCACACCCAACTAGGAGAGGAAAGGTAGGCTACCGTTAAAAGCACATATTTTTCACTGCTTTAACACAATAGGTAGGCTTAGGCTAATGCATACAAAGTAGAAAGACAAACGTTTCCAAATAATCTGCGGGACAACAAACATATTTCCATCCCAAAGTCCTCTGTCTGACCACCCGCAGTATGAAAAATGCTAACCACATCGCAGGAATGTAGCCCTCTAATTTCAGCCACACAAGTGGATACAATTCATTTAAAATCATCAAGGATAACAGAAAAGGTTTAACAATGTCGTAACTCCTAAACCTAGTCCAATATAAAAATTATTTCATCAATAGTATCAAGTATCAGACGATCCAGGGTCAAGTTCATTAGGCATCAAACGGAATAAAACAGCTTTCCGTTGCATCCCCTAATAAACACGACTCAGGTATCTGTTGGACTGTTCTGTTGGTCTGCACTTGGGTCTCAGACAGCTTCTGTGGTATATGTCTCACCTAGTCTCTTTTCTACTAACTTTCATAAGGTCGAGCTAGCTACCGCAAAACTTAATGGGCCAGATCTAGCTTGAACCTAGTCCTGGTTTAAAAATCATTCTCCATGGAGATTCTCCATTTAAATAAACCTTCTTAGTCCAGTACTAGGCTTAATATAATATGGGTCCTGGGAAACGGCCCTATCTCCTATTGGATTCTGTCTCACTTGGCTCATGGCCTCGTAGCTGGACTGCACACTGATGTTGAAGCTCTCCTCGCTGTCGCCGTCATCTGACTTGGACAAGATGTTGTTGATGTGGTGGAACACATTGCTCTGGTGCAGGAACTGGTGATCAGACTGCTTGAACTTCAAACTCCAACACCTGATAGATAGATGGGGAAAGACTCCGGGTCAAGGGTGAATTACGCGCTCACATTGATCAGTAAAGTGGTAGATAAGTTGGTTGGAGGATAAAAAGAAATAAGTTATTATTATTTTTGTACCTTTTATTTAACCTTTATTTAACTAGGCAAGTCAGTTAAGAACAAATTGTTATTTACAATGACGGCCTACCCCGGCCAAACCCAGACGACGCTGGGCCAATCACGTCCGGAAGTGATACAGCCTGGATTCAAACCAGGGATTGTAGTGACGCCTCTTGCACTAAGATGCAGTGCCCTAGACCGCTGTGCCACTGCTAGCAACACCAGGGTTGTGGGTTAAATTTCTGCATGGGCCATGTACACTGAAGATCTGTGTCACATGTTGGTCACTATGAATAAAAGAGTGTCTGCTAAACGACCATATACCACACCTATTCAATCAGACACTGAAAGAGAAGTTTATGACTTATTTTGCACAGGTGCTTTTTGGGCATTTTTGTGGGACTGAAAAATTGCTCGGAATGTGAAAGAACGTTATTAAAAGGATCTGACCCCTTTTTTTCATTTTTTGCCTAAAATGACATACCCAAATCTAACTGCCTGTAGCTCAGGACGTCCTGAAGCAAGGATATGCATATTCTTGATACCATTTGAAAGGAAACACTTTGAAGTTTGTGGAAATGTGAAATGAATGTAGGAGAATATAACACATTAGATCTGGTAAAAGATAATACAAACAAAAAAACATCTATCATCTTTGAAATGCAAGAAAAAGGCCATAATATAACATAGGAATCTAGGCGCAGATTTTGGCCACTAGATGGCAGCAGTGTGTGCACAGTTTCAGATTGATCCAGTGAAGCACTGCAATACTGCACAATATTTTCTATCTGCCCAAATGTGCCGAATTGGTAAATTGAGCATAACAAAAATGATATGGTAATACAGAATTTTAGTTTACACACTCCCAGGAATGTCATACATGACGGATCATTAGCTTATACACTAACTTTCACACATCTAGATGGCCAGACGGGGTGGTTGTGGAGCCAGAGACAGCAGGGGTTCAAACTGTAGAACCCAATTCCTACATTTGAATATAAAAATTGATTTTATCAAACAGAACTATGCTACATTTTATCTATGGGACCCTCAGGATGACAAATCAGAGCAAGATTACTGAATGTTAGTACATTATTTACCTTCAGAAGTGAATGTATCAAACCAGTTGCCGTGAAAAGTTTTTTGTTGTTGTGTACTCTCCTCAAACAATAGCATGGTATTTTCACTGTAATAGCTACTGTAAATTGGACAATGCAGTTAGACTAACAAGAATTGAAGCTTTCTGCCCATATAAGACATGTCTATGTCCTGGAAAGTTTGCTGTTACTTACATCATTCTAGTCACATTAGCGCATGTTAGCATCAACCGTCGTGGTATAGGGACACCGATCCCGTAGAGGTTAAAAAGTAAAATGAAAAAAGCTGTGGTGAATATTATAGGGCCTATTCATATATATACAGAAAGGTATTTGACCCCAAAAGGGATATCTTCCCCTTAGTTTTAGTCTTATTACAAGATAATATGCTCTGTTCCAAGTGTACGGTGGATAATAGGATTGAATAATTTAGGTGAGGGCAGGTTTGAGTTGAACGTGGAGGTGAACTTTGAGCAACATGGCCACCGTACCTGAGGGCCATCTGTTGCAGGGAGCTGCCACTAGGAAGTGACATCATGAGGTCGGAGATGGTCTGGAGGAGGCGGTGGAAGGTGTGGGGGAGGGGGTGGGCGGCCTCCCCGGCGATCACAATGTCAGACAGCGGGTGCTCGCACACAGCCAGGTCTCTCTCCTGTGTGTACAAAGAAAACATAATGGAAAAGACGTACATGTATACTGAATAAAAACATAAACGCAATATGAAACAATTTCAAAGATTTTACAGTTACTGTTCATATAATGAAATAAGTACATTTAAATAAATTAACTAGGCCCTATTCCCAGTCATTTCACATGACTGGGAATATAGATACAGTATGCATCTGTTTTAGTTCAGTTGACAAAAAAAACATCTGAATATTTTGTACTGGTACCTCAAATAAAAACCTTTATTTATCCAGGTTTGTCTCATTGAGATTATCTATTTAGCAAGAGACCTGTTGAAGATACCAGCAATAAAATGTACCTCCCCCCACCACTTCGGTCCTAGTTTCTCAATCAAACATCACCTGATCCATCACAATTTTCTTGTTTCCGGGGGCTTTGTTTTCTTCCTCCTCCTCGGGTTCAAAGGGTGACGGGGTGAGGGAGGCGACAAAGTGCCACAGGATGTCGTGCAGCGAGGTGGTCTGGATCACGTTACACAGCAGCCAGTTGAACGCCTGAGGAGGGGGAGAGAGGTAAGATTGTGGCTTTCACTCACTTCAGAAAACAGTCCTTAAAATTTCACAGCAAAGACCTGAAGCAATGTATTAATTTAATTTCATATAAAAGTAGGAAACACTCTGAAGTTTCTAAAACTATTAAAATAATGTCTGTGAGTATAACAGAACTGACATAGCAGGCGAAAACACGAGGAATTTCTGTCCAGAATCTTTTTTTTTGTGACATTTCCTCTTTTCCCATGACTTGCTATTGAAAATCATGTATAATAGGTCCTAGGTTGCAGTACCTATGGCTTCCACTAGATGTCAACAGTCTTTATACAGTGTTTGGAGGTCTTAGCACTGAGCAGAACTGATAGGAAGAGGAAATAGTCAAGGGACCACATATGTTTCCTGGGCGCGAGATTGTGAGCGCGCCCCACTTTATTTTCCTTTTATATCGTTCATGATATCATCAGAGTGCATTATTATCGCTAATATTCATAAAAGGATAGCTAAGGATGCATTATAAATGATGTTTGATTTGTTTGTGCAAAGTGGATAGGTATATTTGAACGTGTTCTCTTCACTGTACAACGGGTGACTCGGCGGTGGATTTTCTGAACATAACGCGCCAACCAAACAGAGATTTATGGATATAATAAATGACTTTTTCTAACAAAAGAACCATTGGATGTCTTCGTTGGACACTTGGGAAGCCCTCAGCAGAAGTTCTTCGAAAGGTAAGTGATTTATTTTAGCTCTTATATGGGTTTTGTGTGACCCGCGCTGGATATGAATTCATGCTAATGCATAAATATTGGAGGTGCTATCCTCAAACAATCAAATGTTGTGCTTTCGCCGTAAAGCCTTTTTGAAATCTGACAACGCTGCCAAGAATCAGAGCTTTTGATGACTATGCAACACTTGTATATTGATGAATGTTTAATAATTCAACTTTTGGATTTTGAATTTGGTGCCTTACATTTCACCGGGTAGTGTCGGGAGCAGCCCGCTAGCGCACCGTTTCACCCTAAGTAGTTAAACCACTGCGCCACTTGGCAGCAACCTTAACAATACATGTTCTGATCAGTTTTGTCATCTCAGATATTGCCTACACTTTTGTCCTTTCTAACAAGGCCGTCTAGCGACTACTGAGGTACCTCAAAAGGAGGCTAATCACGTTGGCATTTGAGGTAACGCTGCTAACTGTTGAATGCTAATGTAAGCATGAACTTGGCACTTCAGGCAGGGTGACACATTTTCCTATGAAAATGCTAACTGTCCACCATCTTGTGTATGACTATCTTTGACATATCTCCATGGCCAGCTAGTGTTAGCATTCCCAGGGAGCTTGACACATTTTCTGATGGGAAATGCTAAAATGTCCACTGTCATGTGTACGAGTATCTCTTTGACGGACGTTACCTCCATGGCGAAGACCCTGCAGGCGGACTTGCGCAGGGCGTGCTTCATGGCCACCTCCAAACCCTCTAGGTCATGGTGCTGGATGACGAAGGCCAGGACAGGCCACTGGAAGTTCCTCTCGCCCTTACTGAGGGATCCGTAGGCTGAGATGAGACGGGACAGTTCCGGAGAGGGGTGGCGCAACAGAGAAGAACCCACTTCTGGAGGGGAGGACAGTGTTACAAATATTACATAAATTAAAGCGGCAAGCAGCAATGCCTCGGTTCAAGCTGTGGGCCAACTGTGCCACCTTCAGGACAAATTGGACACATCGCCTTAGGATTAGCTAATTCTGTACTCCTTACCACACTTGACAAATATCAGAACTCCTAATCAAACAAATCGTGCAATATACCTTTGATGTATTTTAGACCATTTGTAATGATGTTAACTCCTTCAAATGTCTTTTTCTCCAGGAGCGCTGGACTGATTGGCACCAAATTTACCAGACCCCGCCCAGTTCAGTGGTTAATGGTGTTTGAAATTCTAGCCTAGAAAATGTTGCGTTGGGACACATTGATCCATAGATGCCATTTATCAACTTTCGTGCAGATCGGTCATTCGGTACAAGAGGGCTAGCGTTTTGAGTGTTTTTCACAAAACATTAAATGGCGGAAAATCCATAATGGCGAAGGTGTGGCCCACGGCCCTGTAACATCATCCAAGGTTGCACCCTCCTGGGCCTCACCATCTCACGAGAATTAGAATTTTAAATTTGACTTACAGTAGAAGAGGAATAATAATAATAATTAAAGTTGCAAGCAGCAATGCCAGGGTTCAAGCTGTTGGTCCACTGTGTCACCATCAGGACAAAATTGGGCACACTGCCCTAGTCTGAGCTACTTCTGTACTCCTTACCATGCTTGCCAAAATTCAGAACTCTAAATCAAACAGATCGTGCAATATGCTTTTGATGTAAACTACATGACCAAAAGCATGTGGACACCTGCTCATCGAACATCTCATTCCAAAAACATGGACATTAATATGGAGTTGGTCCCCTCTTTGATGCTATAATAGCCTCCACTCTTCTTAAATATCATCCTGACCAACTTGCTCTCTAAATACACCTCTGCTGTCTTCAACCAGGATCTCAGCCCATGGTTATGGATTTATGGTGGTACCTGGTAGGTTCCTTGATAAGTTGTGTGAGATTGAGGGCATCTAGCTTAGACTGTAGGATGGCCGGGGTGTTAAGCGTATCCCAGTTTAGGTCAGCTAACAGTACGAACTCTGAAGATAGATGGGGGGCAATCAATTCACATATGGTGTCCAGGGCACAGCTGGGGGCTGAAGGGGGTCTATAACAAGCGGCAACGGTGAGAGACTTGTTTCTGGAAAGGTGGATTTTTAAAAGTAGATGCTCAAATTGTTTGGGCACAGACCTGGATAGTATGACAGAACTCTGCAGGCTGTCTCTGCAGTAGATTGCAACTCCGCCCTCTTTGGCAGTTCTATCTTGTCGGAAGATGTTATAGTCAGGGATGGAAATTTCAGGATTTTTGGTGGCCTTCCTAAGCCATGATTCAGACATGGCTAGGACATCAGGGTTGGCGGAGTGTGCTAAAGCAGTGAATAAAACAAACTTAGGGAGGAGGCTTCTAATGTTAACATGCATGAAACCAAGGCTTTTACGGTTACATAAGTCAACAAATGAGAGCGCCTGGGGAATGGGAATGGTGCTGGGGGCTGCAGGGCCTGGGTTAACCTCTACATCACCAGAGGAACAGAGGAGGAGTAGGATAAGGGTACGGCTAAAGGCTATAAAAACTGGTCGTCTAGTGCGTTTGGAACAGAGAGTAAAAGGAGCAGATTTCTGGGCGCGGAAGAATAGATTCAAGGCATAATGTACAGATAAGGATATGGTAGGACATGAGTACAGTGGAGGTAAACCTAGGCATTGAGTGACGATGAGAGAGGTTTTGTCTCCAGAGGCACCAGTTAAGCCAGGTGAAGTCACCACGTGTGGGGGGTGGAACAAAAGGGCTAGCTAAGGCATATTGGGCAGGGCTGGGGGCTCTACAGTGAAAGAAGACAATAATCACTAACCAAAACAGCAATAGATGAGGCATATTGACATGTGTAGCTCAGTGATCATAGGGTCCAATGTGTAGCACTAGATGGAGTCAGGGAGCCAATTCAGTAGTCGCTACTACGCTAGGCGAGCTGGAGACACGGCCATTTCTGAGTCAAGATGCAAGATCTACTTAATACAATGTAAGCCTACGCAACATTAACCTGTTAAAAACAGTACTGTAGCAAATAAGGTTTGTGCAGTAGGATATAGACCCAATACTTTATCACCGCATAGTGATTTTGCTTGAATTTCCCTGCCAATGCATAAAAAAATTGGTAGGCTATATGATAAGTTGTTGTATTACTTGTGAGGCACAGCTGAGTGAGCATACATTTAAATAATTAGCTTTTTATTCTACTGGGCTAATCGTGCCTGCATCTGGAGAGGAGCAGACTGAGGGCCCGCCTCTCAACGTCCCTCAGCTCTCCCTTTCCTCCGCTGACACTGGCCAAAAAGGGACACCGTCTTCCAGCTGATGGCGAAACTTGAGCAGCACCGCATTATTTCTGCCTCATGAACAAATTCATGTTGTTACTCCTATGAACAGTTTCGCTGCTGAACCCCTTATAATAATAATAATAATAATAATAATAATAATAATAATAATAAGTAGGCCCAAAGCTCTCTGGTCTGGTGGTTCAGGGGAAGGTTTACCCACCTGCATCCCCACTGTGGACTCTGCGTCTGGGCACGGCTTTGACCCTGGCCGGAGAGGCCGAGTGCTGCTTGTCATACTCAGAGGCCACTACAGAGTAAGACCTCTGGAACACCGTCCGCTTGGACAAGTCACTATCTGTGATTGGGCTGGTCTCCAGACTGCATGAGATGAACACAGAAATGTTGACCATCTGTTTCACACTGATACAAGTCTCTCTCGCACACACAAATACACATACAGATATGACATACACTACAACCACATACAATAAACACAGACATAATCAGTCTGCTCATCTCTACTCTCAAAAAGAGGTGTATGTGTTGTCTGTATGTGTGTTACCTGGGTGGCATAGACTTCATGTTGCTCTCGGGCTCCACAAACACGTTGGGGCAGGCGTCGGGGGTGACTGAGATGTAGGCTGCAGGGAGAGACGCGGAATGTAGGTACCTCATCTCATCCTGGAACAGGTTGTCATCCTGGTACCCACCAAAGTTCTCTGTGTGTTGCCTGGAAGAGGGGAGACAGGTTTATGTACATATGTAGTTTAATTATTTTGTGTGAATGCTGCCTCAAAGCAAAATAAAGGTTAAGAATTCCATGACAGTTTTCACTGTGTAATATGTCCATGAGATACGGATAAGACACTGTACTCAACCAAAATGTATGATCATCATCACCTCAATTAACGTTGCCACAGCGCTTTAAGTGTAATACCGTCCCAAAGGGCATAAAACCAAAAGAGAAGGAGACTGTCTGGGAGGCAAAAATAAAAAGAGATAACCTTACATTTTATCCCTCCCAGTCTTCCCAGTCCTTTTCAATTTGATAATCATCACAATAGCTATCATTTACCTGGCCAGCGTCTGCAGGTAGAGGCAGGTGATCTTGTTGGGCATCTCGTCAGAGACGCCCTCCTTGAGGTAGGGCAGCATGGAGTGAAGCGGGCGAGGCGGGTGGTGGCACAGCAGGCTGGGCTTGGCGGTGCTGTTTAGGGAAAGCAGGAAAAGGGCGTTGGCACGGATCACCTGGTGGGCCTCCATGGTTGGCAGTGCCCGCGGTGTCTTCACCTGGAGGGGCTTCTTCCTCGACTGCTTCACCTGGATGGGTAGGGAGGGAGATTAAAGTTAAGTGGTGGTTAAGAGGTTGAAGTTTGGGGAAACATAATGATGCATTGTATGACTTGTCACGAGCATATTACCAAGGTTGTTTATGAAAGCACATGGTTGAGTAAGGTTATCCTTTGAACTTTTACAGTGAGAAATAAGTACATTGAGCATAATATGTTAGTGTTAAATCCTGATTGTTAAGGTATTTGTTTGTTAAGTTTCCATGAGCTTGAAGAATTTTACAAAATTCTTAATTTACACAAATGTATTTTGCATGTGTAAAGATACAAAACAACAATTTACTGAAGCGTTGAGCAGTACAGTACCTTTTCCCTGGCTGCAGTCTGCTTGTCTCTCAGGTACTTCTCCCTGCAGCGGTCACACACCAGGTACCAGGTGCTTCCTCCGATCCCTCCGTCTCCACAGTTTCCAGCCCAGCCCCCACAGAAGTGGCCAATACTGTTGTAGCCCTGACCTCCCGCGTAGCGACCACAACCTTACCAAGACAAAACACACCAGATGATGCTAAGATCCACAGACTTAAATAGAACATAGAACACATATACATGTATCTTATGCTAAGATCAAATTGAGTAGTGCTGCTGTACGAGCAGAGCTACAGTGCATATGGTGTCATGGGGTTAGCCACCATCCGCCTCGGTATGAAGACATTTTCAGCTTTAAAGCTTTCTTTTCTTCCACACAATCAATAAAAGAAAATAGTCTGTCACAGGGCTTTCCTGTCTGACCTTTATATGTGAGAGGTAGGCTAACCTCGCACAGTGACATGGCATGTGTATTTCTAAACGTATGGAATAAAGCCAAACCCATTGTTGGTCTTACCTGGGTGGGCCTGCCTCATGTGGTAGGTGACAGGGTAAGGGTGCGACTCCCCACAAAGCTCACAGATGGTGTCCTTCTCCGGTCCCCCAATGGCCTGCTGGGCCATCTCACCAAACAGGTTCCCCCTGGGGCGCACCTCCGCCTTCTCTCTTTTCTTCTTCTCCTTCTTGGACTTCTTACTGTCCTTCTCATTCTCCTTTTTCTTCAGGATGGCGCTGGAGCCCGGGCTGGGAAAAATCATGTTCTGGGTGGCTGCCTTGATGGTTGCCATGGAGATGTCCTCCCAGAATGCAACAAGGTGCTGGAGTGTGAGCGGCAGGATGGACTTGGCCCTCATGAAGGGATGAGAGGTCATCTCGTAGGAGATGGCCTCCCCCTTGCCGTCCTCACACTTCTCAGTCAGTGGTGGCTCTTTGAGCATGGACTGGACCTTGTTCTTGTTGATGCTGCCCATCTTGGAGATGTCGGGCCCGTGTGGGGCAATGTTGAACATATTGAGGGCCGAGGATATCTCCAGCGAGTGGCGGTTCTTCAGCTTGCTCTCCTTCTCCTCTTGGCTGCCCTGGCCACCCAGCGAGCTCCCCTTGGTCAGCTCCGGGTTGAACTTGAGGAACGAGGAGCAGGCCATGGCGTCGTGGACAATGCCCTCGTGCCAGAGGAACGCGGCGAAGACCGACCGGGCACACTCTGCCACCGAGGGCGAAATAGCCTGCTTGGTGGTCTCGATGAGCCTTGATGAGCTCTCGCCCTTGAAGAGCGGGCCAGACTTGTCCTTCTTCGGGCGCACGTGGCGGCTGGAGGTCTTGCGGCTGACTTTGGGCGACAAGCGGCTGCTCTCCAGCTCATCCTTGATGGGCGCCTTGCCGATGCTGAAGTGCACCTTGGAGGAGCCCTCCTCTGTGTTTCTCACGTCAACGTTCTCATCATTTCCTTCATCATCCGAAAGAGCACTAGACGTACACATCACCACCTCCCTGTGGAGGTCCTCCTGGGTCACATGGGGCGACGGGGTGCGGTTCTCCAAGTTCATGTCACCTCCTTTGCTGCTCCTGTCCTTGGGGGATAGTTTGGGTTTAGGCGAGGTGGACCTTCCCCTCAATGGCTCCGAGGTGAGAGGGACCTTTTTCCGTAGGGTGTCCGGGTCCAGTGTGTACGAGTCCGACTTGGATCTCTCTCTGGGCGGGTCCAGCCGAGCCTTGGAGGGGCTGACTTTGGGAGGGAGGTTCTGGTCATGGGGTTGGTTCTTGTCCTGAGCAAGGTTCTTGTCATGCTGGGCGGAAGAGGAACACGTCAAGGAGGTGCTAGAGGGGCTATACTTCCCCGAGGAGGAGGACAGGCCCTTCTGCTTGAGCGAGGAGGAGCGGGAGCCAGGGTTGGGCGATTCGGCGCGCAGCCCGGAGGAGTTACGATCACGCCTTTCGGCCTTCCGTGCCTGCATGGTGTTATGGTTGGGCGAGTGAGAGCGGCTATGGGAATCTGACCGCAGCTTGGCCGTGTCCGACCTCAGGATCAGTGCCTCGCTGGCCGATGGGTCTTTGCTTTTGGAGTGGTCCGAGGAGCGTCCACCCTCTTGTTTTGGAGAGTGGCTTTTCTGTCGGTGTTTAGAGGCTAGTAGATAGCCACAACATAGAAACAGTTATACTATAACTCATTGAGGTTTAGTGTAAAAGGCAGCACATCCAGTTTACAACACTCAACATCTAAGGGTCAAAACAAAAGGGATTATGAAAGGGAAATAAAATGAAACGAATGGGAGGAAATTAAGAGAAGTCTGAAAAAACTATGTTTAAAGAAATAATAAGAAACCTCAGACTGTGGAAAGTTGTCAAAGGTCTGTCCATCTATTCACTGAAGACCCCTAACATAGACAGGGGTAGCAAAATGATCAAATTATAAAAGCCCATCCCAGCACTGTCCCCTAGGCTAGGTATTATATAATTGGTCTTTAGAATGCATCCTGTCTAGGGACATTATTCCCACCCCATGTATCCTGTTGTTGAGTATTAACTGGCTCAGTAACTGACACTTACTGTTCAACCTAAAGGACGCACGCATTCTGTATGTTACCCACCCTTTTGCCTGAGAGCGATAAATGAGAGAGCAGAACCATGCCCAGCCGCGGACATACTGCTTTTTTGCACACACTCGTGAGAAGATGCAAGGCTGTGTGATGAAGAACCATCTACAATGGAAAACAGTTGTGGGAAAGGAAAACACAGGACATGAATGCAAGGACACCATCACTGAGAGGAAGAGTAAAAAGTGTGCAGGTAAGTAGAGAGAACAGGTAAGGAAACACACCACCGTGAGAAAGAGAGGGAGGGAGAAAGAGGGAGAGAAAAGAGGAGGGAGAGAGAGAGAGGATGACCATTGGGAGTAAAAAAAAGACGGACAATCAGAACGACAGACAGTTGGAGTTAAGACAACTATAAGAGAGCAGAAAAAAAGGGTAGTAAGTGATGCATGAACTAGGGCTGGGAGACAGCAGTTTGAACCCAGGGCTGAGATAATGGAGTGAATGGAAACATATTTATACGTTATACTTTACTTTATATGTTAAACTTTACTGATACTTAATAGTAAGTAATATTAGTAATATGCATGTCAATCTCTCCTGGCTGAAAGTGGAGGAGAGATTGACTTCACCACAACTTTTATTTATGAGAGGTATTGACATGTTGAATGCACCGAGCTGTCTGTCTAAACTACTGGCACACAGGTTAAATTAGATTTTAAAAAACACCTTATGGAACAGCGGGGACTGTGAAGCAACAAACATTGGCACAGACACATGCATACACACACGATAACATACACATGGATTTAGTAATATAGATATGTGGTAGTGGTGGAGTAGGGGCCTGAGGGCACACAGTGTGTTGTGAAATCTGTGAATGTATTGTAATGTTTTATAATTGTATAAACTGCCTTAATTCTGCTGGACCCCAGGAAGAGTAGCTGCTGCTTTGGCAGCATCTAATGGGGATCAACTATCAACTAATCTGACCATGTTTCTGATTAGCGCACCACATGAGCTGCGAGGTAAGGTTAGTAAGTTTGGTCATATTGACACATTTTCTAGGCATTTAGTTTAGTGTACCCGTCCGGGACCTTTTTAAAGATTCAGAAATAAAAACAATGAATGCATGTGGTAAACTAATACAGTAACTCAAACACAAAATGATGCTTCCTAAATTCATATCTGATAGATTACACAAAGGTAGTCGACATTTGCAGTGCAGCCCTGGACTGGTTGAGAGTTCTAAGCAGGGATGGGAGCTGCAGAGCTCATGTTTAAAAGTAGAATCAGTGATATGCGTTTACCAAGAGGAGTGGGGTGACTTCCCAGCAACTAGGGGACGTCGTTCCCATTGTTTCACTTAAGGGTTGCGGCGTGACGTTATCCCACTGACATACTGAGAACATTTTAAGAACGTTGCCTGATGGTCTCAAGGGAGCGTTCTCTGGGGGAACTTTGTCTAGTTCCCTGTATGTTCCCAGGACGTCACTGAGGACCATGTCAGGACTTTTTTCGGACGTTCAGGACTTTCATTTTACTAGTCCTTAGGACGTCGCACGATGGTCCCAAGGGAACGCTCTCAGAGGGACCTTTTTATAGTTCCCGGTTAGTCCCAATTTTGTGAGGTCCACTAAAAGTCCCCAGAACTTTCTTGGGACGTTGTGGAGGTTTTGTCTAGTTCCTGGTTCGTCTCGGGGACATCCCAGAGGACGTTTTTTAGGATGCTTTTGGGACGTTGTGTCATGGTCCCCTGAAGGTCCCCTGAACGTTCTTGGGACGTTGTGTCATGGTCCCCTGGAGGTTTTTGTCAAGTGATGGTCCCAGATGTCCCAAACCATTATAAGTAAAGGGGGTTTAAAGGTAAGTGGTACACTGTTCAGCTAAAATAGTGTAAACATCTTTAATCAATGACAATATGATCACATTTGACATGATCACTTAAGGGCGGCAAGTAGCCTAGCAGTTAGAGTGTTGGGCCAGTAACCGAAAGGTCGCTGGTTCAAATACCCGAGCCAACAAGGTGAAAAATCTGTCGATGTGTCCTTGAGAAAGCCACTTAACCCTTATTTGCTCCAGGGACGCCGTACTACTAAAGCTGACCTTGTAAAACACCACATTTCACTGTGACAATAAAACATATATATAAATATATTTTTGACTTTTCAATATGACCCCCAACCTAGGATTTAAACTCACAACCTCTGGATTTTGGGTATGCTGATTTTTCTGTGGCGCCACAAAGTCTGTAGGATTTCAGAAGTCCCCTACACATTCATTACCTTTTAGACATCTCCGCACTTAATTAAAATAGCAGTGCAGATGGTACTCTTTTGCTATAGGTTAATGTGACTATTCCCTCATTGATTTCATTTACTTATTTCAGCAATTTGAGTTTGGTTTTTCAGTACAACTGTACAATGCTGGTGGGGCATATTATTCTGTTTTAATGTTACTTCTGAATCACTATGAGAAATACACAAAAAAACTGTGTGGACACCCCTTCAAATTAGTGGATTTGGCTATTCCAGCCACACCCATTGTTGATGTTAGAGCAGATTTGGACATATTTGTATAAAAGACAACATACAGAGCTCCATGTACGTTTGTGTAAATATATTAAATATGAATGTATATTATGAAATATTAGGTACGTACCTTTATGATGTATATTTACCAAATTGAGATATATTCCTTTGTTAGTGTAACTTCGTTTTTGGCACCCCCTCTTGCCCATTCATTGTACTGTGGGAAGTGTGTTAGGATAAAGGCAGGAAGTTGGGCCCTCTGGGGGGAGGAGATGCGGGAGCGGTATAGTCTTTTGACCATACAGACATACAAATAGATCATATTACGTATTTTTCACATCAAGTAATCTATGCTTTAAGTTGATTGGACAATAATTTTTTTTGTTAGATATAAGAAGAATAAACCTTTTTGTTGCACCATATCCCTGGATCTCATTGAATGTTTTGGCCGTTTGGAAACTATGAATGTGGACTGTATGCGTACGAAACAACCCCACTTTCAGGCTAGGGAGGTGGTCAAGAGGAAAGGAAGCCACTACAGTTGTCATGTTGATAAAATCGAGCACACCGCCATGCAATCTCCATAGACAAACATTGGGAGCAGAATGGCCTGTACTAAAGAGCGCAGTGACTTTCAACGTGACATCGTCATAGGATGCTACCTTTCAAACAAGTCAGTTCGTCAAATTTCTGCCCTGCTAGAACTACCCTGGTCAACTGTAAGTGCTGTTATTGTGAAGTGGAAACGTCTAAGGAGCCACAATGGCTCAGCAGCGAAGTAGCAATCCACACAAGCTCACAGAATGGGGCCGCCGAGTGAAAAAGCGCGTAGCTCGTAAAAATAGTTTGTCCTCGGTTGCATCACTCACTACCGAGGTCTAAACGGACTCTGTAAGCAACATCAACACAAGAACTGTTAGTCGGAAGCTTCATGAAATGGGTTTCCATGGCCGAGCAGCCGCACACAAGCCTAAGATCAGCATGTGCAATGCCAAGCGTCGGCTGCAGTGGTGTAAAGCTCGCCGCCATTGGACTCTAGAGCAGTGGAAACAGGTTCTCTGGAGTGATGAATCCCACTTCACCATCTGGCAGTCCGACTGACGAATCTGGGTTTGGATGCCAGGAAAAAGCTACCTGCCCCAATGCATAGTACCAACTGTGAAGTTAATGGTCTAGGGCTGTATTTCATGGTTCAGGCTCCTTAGTTCCAGTGAAGGGAAATCTTAACGCTACAGCATACAATGACATTCTAGATGATTCTGTGCTTCCAACTTTGTGGCAACAGTTTGGGGAAGGCCCTTTCCTGTTTCAGCATGACAATTGCACTGTGTACAAAGCGAGGTCCATACAGAAATAGTTTGTTGAGATCGATGTGGAAGAACTTGACTGGCCTGCACAGAGCCCTGACCTCAACCCCATCGAACACCTTTGGGATGAATTGCGAGCCAGGCCTAATCGCCCAACATCAGTGACAGATCTCACTACTCGTAGCTGACTGGAAGCAAGTCCCGGCAGCAATGTTCCAACATCTAGTGGAAAGCCTTCCCAGAAGAGTAAAAGCTGTTTATAGCAGCAAAGGGGGGACCAACTCCATAATAATGCCCATGACTTTGGAATAAGACGTTCGACGAGCAGTTGTCCACATACCATGAAGCGCATAATAGTTTTTCTTCAGTGTATTTTAAATCAGACCCAGACCTGTATTTAGGAATAGGCCTACAGGTGAAATCAGTCATTGATATAGACATGGTGGCGTAGCAAGAATATCGTAATGCGAGTTGTGAGTTCAAATCCCGGGTGAGAACATGTTAAATAATAATGACTGTATGAACAAACATACACAATGTAATCATGTATGTCAGTGTGTCAAATATGTAAGTTGAAAATACTATGTTGAAAGCACTGTGTGTGTGTGGGTGTCCCAAGCATTGCCAACAGACAGAGCTGTGACTGGATCAGTAGTTCACCAATCAGAGCCTTGATAGGCAGTAACAAGGGCTGATGTGTAATGAAACTATGGTGCGTGCGCCCTGGGTAAAACTCATTTTTTTGGTGGAGAGAACATTTCTTTGCGACCATCAGGTAACAAGAACTAGACAAAAACCTCCAGTGGATCATGACAACATCCCAAGAACGTTCAGGAGACGTCCTAACAACTCATTTTGTTTGCAGGCTTCTGACACAAATAAAGACAGTGTGAAGGCATAGGCTGCACTCATAAACATTTGTTGTCAGGCAGCTATAACACTGCAGGAGAAATAAGCAAAACATTTGCAGATGCCATTATCTGTATCGGTGCTGAAGAGTGCAGCCTCATTCCTCACTCTTTTGACAATATCTCTGGGCGGACTCCTTCTTGTGATCACTTCATATCGCTCTCTGTTTAAATCAGGGATGAAGATGACGAAAAGCAGAGAAAGACCACTGGTATATAAACAAAAAGCAAGCAGCTACAGAAGCAGTCAGAACATAACAGCAATGCTGTCATTGGTGTGCCCCCCCCCCCAAAAAAAAACTGGAAATAAGCTAAACAAATAGGCATGTAAAGTAGAAATCCAAAACAAGAGTGATAAGCTAAGGAAGAGTTAGGTAATAGTGCTGACTGATTAGTGCTTTTTGAGGTCAGTTCGGGTATGGTTCGATTATTAAAAATAATTACATAATCAGTTGCGATAAAACATTTTTGTTTTACATTAAATGCATTATGAAATAATGACAAAATTATTTTAAAATTATTTTAGAGCATTTTAATGGAAAATCCAATGCCAAAAATAGTGAACATTCAATTGCCAAAACAAAGAAAATATTATATTGTCTCAGTCAGGTCCACATTGGGTAGACATCAATAGAAAAATAGGAAATTACTATGAAATAATAATATATTTCAGGTGTATAATACTTAGTTTTAATAATAATCAATAATAATTACTTTATTTACTTATTTTATTCCTTAACTACTTAGGGAGCAGCAGAGCGCTAGCGGGCCACTCCCGACACTACCCGGTGAAATGTAAGGCGCCAAATTCAAAATCCAAAAGTTGAATTATTAAACATTCATCAATATACAAGTGTTGTATAGCCATCAAAAGCTCTGCTTCTTGGCAATATCACAGCGTTGTCAGATTTCAAAAAGGCTTTACGGCGAAAGCACAACATTTGATTGTTTGAGGAAAACACCTCTAATATTTATCCATTAGCATACATTCATAAACCAGCGCGGGTCACACAAAACACATATCACAGCTAAAACAAATCCCTTACCTTTCGAAGAACTTCTGCTGAGGGCTTCCCAAGTGTCCAACAAAGACATCCAATGGTTCTTTTATTAGAAAAAGTCATTTATTATATCCATAAATCTCCGTTTGGTTGGTGCGTTATGATCATAAAATCCACCGTTGAGTCGCCCATTGAACCGTGAAGAGAACACGTTCAAATTATACCTATACATTTTCTACAAACAAATCAAACATCATTTTTTTATGTATCCTTTTATGTATATTTACTGTAATATTTCAACCGGACGATAACGTGAACAATAGGAAAGGAAAATAAACTGGGGCAGGCTCAAAATCTCGCGCGTGTCAAACCTTGATTACAAAAGTGGTCCCCTGACTATTTCCTCTTCCTATCCATTCTGCTTACTCCTAGAACTTACAGACTTTGTATAAAGACTGTTGACATCTAGTGGAAGCCATAGGTAATGCAGTCTCAGTTCTACATAACACTGTATGCAATAGGCAACTTGGAGAAGGTCATCTACAAAAAAAACTGCAAATCCGGATGGATTTTCCTCGGGTTTTCGCCTGCTTTATCAGTTCTGTTATACTCACATACATTATTTTAACACTCTTAGAAACTTCAGAGTGTTTCCTATCCAATAGTACTAATTATGTGCATATCCTATTTTCTGGGCCTGAGTGGCAGGCATTTTACTTTGGGCACGCCAGACTCTCCAAAACCGTCACCTATGCAGCCGCTCCCTAAGAAGTTAAAGGGGAATGGAAACACTTTAGGAAGTAAATCTAAGCAAAGAGACTCAACATAACACTAAACATGTGCATTTAACACAAAAACATCTCTATATTTAGTATTTTGATCACCGACAAGGGCTGCAGTCCAAACATTTAAAAGACACACCCTATCCCTTCAGTCCTCAAATTAAGAGGACACTTCAGATTACATATCATGACGTCTGACGAGTATACACTTGCAGGGCAAGGGGTAAGGAACGATTTTTAAAATGGACCACCCTTGGCCGAAAATTCGTCACTAAATCATCCCGCGATGATTGTGTTTTCAGCCACCGGTAGCTAGTGGGTGCTTTATACAACTGAAGTCGGAAGTTTACATACACTTAGGTTGGAGTCATTAAAACTCGCTTTTCAACCACTCCACAAATTTCTTGTTAACAAACTATCGTTTTGGCAAGTCGGTTAGGACATCTACTTTGTGCATGACACAAGTCATTTTTCAAAAAAGTGTTTACAGACAGATTATTTCACTTATAATTCACTGAATCACAATTCCAGTGGGTCAGAAGTTTACATACAATAAGTTGACTGTGCCTTTAAACAGCTTGGAAAATTCCAGAAAATGATGTCATGGCTTTAGAAGTTTCTGTATTTCAAGGCCTAACTTCAAACTCAGTGCCTCTTTGCTTGACATCATGGGAAAATCAAAAGAAATCAGCCAAGACCTCAGAAAATACATTAAATACCTCCACAAGTCTGGTTCATCCTTGGGAGCAATTTCCAAACGCCTGAAGGTACCACGTTCATCTGTACACGTTCATCTGTACAAACAAAAAAAGAACTGTTTGGCCATAATGACCATCGTTATGTTTGGAGGAAACAAGCCGACGAACACCATCCCAACCGTGAAGCACGTGGGTGGCAGCATCATGTTGTGGGGGTGCTTTGCTGCAGGAGGGACTGGTTAACTTCACAAAATAGATGGCATCATGAGGATGGAAAATTGTGTAGATATATTGAAGCAACATCTCAAGACATCAGTCAGGAAGTTCCAAATGGACAATTTCCCCAAGCATACAAACAAAGTTGTGGCAAAATGGCAAGGTATTGGAGTGGCCATCACAAAGCCCTGACCTCAATCCCATAGAACATTTGTAGGCAGAACTGAAAAAGCGTTTGCGAACAAGGAGGCATATAATTGGTAGTATTTGATAGAAAACGCTCTGAAGTTTCTAAAACTGTTAAAATAATGTATGCGAGTATAACAGAACTGATATGGCAGGCGATAACCCGAGGAAAATCCATCCGGAAAAGTTTTTCCATTGACTTGCTATTGTCTATAGAGGGAATTAGCTCCCAGATTGCAGTTCCTATGGCTTCCACTAGATGTCGTTCAAATATTTTTTATTGAACACACACAAGAATGGTGTAAAGGTATAAAAGACAAGTGTATAATTCTTATCTAAACATAAAAGAGCAGACAGAAACAGCAAGGCCCAGAGTTCCAGGTACACAGTAACTAATACAAAATAAGACAAAAAGAACAAGGACAGGTAGAAAGAAAGAGGGTAGATGTCACCCCCCCCCATCACCCTCAACTGCTCGGGTGCCGGGGCAAGCACACGCTGCCCTAAGGTCGATTAAAATATTACAATTGAGAGTGCGTTAAAATGTACAAATTCACAGCGCCGACTGGTCCAAGTAAGAGGCTGCCAGATTTGATCAAATGTTGTTAATTTATTGTTCAGAATATATCTTATTCTTTCTAAGTGGACAGTGTTTGCCAATTCGCTGAGCCATAATTTGGTAGAGGGAGCTTCCCTCCTTTTCCAAAACAACAAGATTATTTTTTTTGCCGAAATGAGACTAAGAGATTAGTTGTTTTTGGGGGTTGGTTAATCCGTTTAGGGAATCGGACACTCCCAGGATTATCAGAAGCGGGTCTGGGTAAATTGAAGTCTCCAGAACTTCAGAGAGGATCCTAGAAATTCCACACCAATAGCCATACAAGTTAGGGCAAAGGGCAAAGCAGTGGAGTAGTGTACCCTGCGCAGCATGACACTTATCGCACATAGGGGATGTGTCAGGAAATATCCTATGCAGCTTAGTTTTGGAATAGTGTAATCTGTGTAATACCTTGAATTGTATGAGACGATGTCTGGAGTTAATGGAGCAGATGTGGATATACTGCAAGCTATCTTCCCAGTCTGCCACAGAAATGTCAGACCCTAGTTCTTCCTCCCATTTTGCCTTAATGGCATCTGTAGAAGGGATGCTAACAGATTGAAAAGCGTCATATAGACGAGACATCAATTTGTCTGAGGTGGGGCATATATTTATGCATCCGTCAAACATGGAAGGTTTAGCATTCTCAAATGTCGGAAGATGTTTTCTAACATAGTCTCTAATCTGTAGGTATCTGAAGAAGTTACTTCTGGGAAGATTATAAGTTTCCCTCAGCAACTCAAAAGAGGCAAAGGTCCCTTCTATATATAGATCCCCTATGGNCCAGCAGAAACGTAACAGCGCGGAGGTTAGCGGCCCAGTAGTAAAATATAAAATTTGGGAGAGACAATCCTCCTTCCATCTTGGATTTACAGAGGTGTTTTTTACCTATCCTGTGTGTTTTATAATCCCAGATGAATGGATTGATAATTGAGTCCAGTTGTTTATGAAAGGACTTAGGTATAAATACTGGGATGTTTTGGAATAGGTAGAGCAGTTGTGGGAGGAAGACCATTTTAATGGCATTAATTCTTCCGAGCAGAGAGATTGGGAGAGTTCTCCAGAATTGTATGTTTGCCTTGAGTCTTTGCATCAGAGGGGGGAAATTCTCCTTAAATAGTGAGGAGTATTGTTTGG
The DNA here is from genome assembly GCA_003317085.1 of Hucho hucho. NCBI lineage: Eukaryota > Metazoa > Chordata > Actinopteri > Salmoniformes > Salmonidae > Hucho > Hucho hucho. Next base: position 224,039 of record QNTS01001256.1, read on the forward strand.
TAACTACAATTCCTAGGTAGGTAAATCTTTCTAAAGATAGCTTAAATGGAAGACGTTCTAACCAAGAGGTGTTTTGCAACCTTATGGGCATTAATTCGCTCTTGTTCCAATTTATTCTGTATCCCGAGAAGGTACCAAACATATTAATCACATCGAGAATAGCAGGAATACTAGTTTGGGGATCTGTTACATAGAGGAGAATGTCATCTGCGTATAGGGAAATCTTATTTAGAGTATCTTTAGTATTATAGCCGTGTATTGCTGCATGAGATCTGATCGCCTGAGCGAGAGGTTCAATAATTAAAGCAAAGAGCATAGGCGACAGCGCACAACCCTGCCTTGTCCCTCTATAAAGGTTAAATCGGGGCGACAGTGATTGGTTAGTGAGTATTCTCGCACAGGGGTTTCTATATAAAAGCTGGATCCAATTTATGAACCCCTCTCCAATATTAAATTTCTGCAGGACCTTGAATAGATAGGACCACTCAACTTGGTCAAAGGCCTTTTCAGCGTCAAGAGATATAACGGCAAGGTCCACGTTGGGTAACCTCTGAGAATACATAATGTTGAAGAGGCGCCTGAGATTGAAGAATGAGTTTCTGTTAGGGATAAAGCCGGTCTGGTCCGAATGGACCAATTTGCCCATTAAAGTGCTAAGCCTGTTAGCCAGAGTTTTTGATAAAATCTTTTGGTCTGTATTAAGGAGAGATATTGGTCTATATGACCCTACCTCTTCCGGATCTTTACCCTTCTTATGTATAACTGTAATAAACGCCTCATCCAAAGTAGGTGGGAGAGCTCCATCCTCATTGGCCTGAACCAACATTTTGTGCAGGTAGGGAGAGAGCATGTTGCTGAATGTTTTATAGAATTCACCAGGGTATCCATCTGGGCCCGGGGTCTTGCCACTCTTTAGAGATTTAATTGTTTCTCGAATTTCTCCAAGAGATATTTCCTTATTCAGGAAGTTGGAATCTTCCTGGTTCAGGGCAGGGAGATTACAGTCCTCCAGAAAGTTTTGCATGATTAAGGGGTTAGGATCCGCTTTAGATGTATATAGAGTTTTGTAAAATTTACGGAATCTGTCATTGATGTCTTTGGGGGAAGAGAGTAATTCCCCAGATGCAGATTTAACTTTGTGAATCATTCGGTCACTCTCATTTTTTCGAAGTTGTCTGGCGAGTAATTTGTGTGGTTTGTCACCAAACTCAAAATATTTTTGCTTGGCATAGAGAAAAGATTTAGCAATTTTAGCTGAAAGAATCTGATTATATTCAAATTTTAGAGGTAATTTTTTTATGTTTCTCCATAGATGGATGGCTAGCATTCTCCCTATCCAGTAAGTGAATTTGTCCCTCCAATTCTACACATTCTTCTCTGTTTTGCCTACTCCTGGCAGCCTGAAAGGAGATGATACAGCCTCTTAAATAAGCCTTCAGTGTTTCCCACAATAATGCTGGGGAAGTCTCTGTGTTGTCGTTGGTCTCAAAGAAAAATGTAATTTTGTCTTTAAGATGCTCACAGAATGTTGGTTCTGTGAGGAGCTGAGGATTCAACCTCCAGACCCTCTCCTTTGGTTTGATGTCACCCAATCTCAGGGAGAAAGTGAGTGGACTGTGGTCAGAGATTATAATATCATGATACCTCACATTACAGGTATAGGGGAGTAACTTTGCATCAACCAAAAAGTAGTCAATTCAGGTATAAACATTGTGAACATGAGAGTAAAAGGAGTATTCCCTACCCGTAGGGTTAATCCTCCAAATATCAAATAAGTTAGAATTTTTTATGTAGGTATTCAAGAATTCGCTTGAATAGGAGGTAGGAGTACGCCGGGTAGAAGATCTATCCAAATATTGGTCTAGCACACAGTTAAGATCCCCTCCAATGACCAAGTTAGTATGGGAGATATCTGGAATCAGGGCAAGGACTCTTTGGAAAAAAAGAGGGGTTATCAATGTTTGGCCCGTAGATATTTAGTAGAGTTATAGAAGTAGAGTGGATCTCTCCTGTTACAATCATATAACGGCCCTCTTTATCCGCAATAGTGGTTTTATGTAGAAAGGGAATTCCTTTCCGTACCAGAATCGCTGTGCCTCTCGTTTTGGCGGAGAGGTTAGAGTGATACACTTGCCCCACCCACCTACATTTAAGTCTGCTGTGGGAATTGTTTTTTAGATGGGTTTCTTGCAAAAATATAATATCAGACGAGAGTGCTTTCAAGTGGGCTAGGACCTTGCCTCTCTTAATTGGTTCGTTTAAACCCTTTACATTCCAGGAAGTAAACGTAAGCCCCGCCCTCCTCTCGTTTGTAGTTCCTATGGTGGCCTGCATAACATGTAACTCAATAAAAAGGTAAGANATAAACCAAAACAGAATAAGTTGCAACTTAAACATATTGCGCACTTAAGTGTCATCCTGGGTCAATCCCTGAGATAAGCAAGATATAGCATCGCAAGAATATATTGCTAAGCAAAGCCGGTCTAAACATAAACCATCAGCAACCGACATAGACAGCAGTGTAATTACATACTGTGGGTTAGGAGTTCGGAACAAGGATTTTACTAAGTTAAATATACCCCCCCCCCCCCAAAAAAAAAAAAAAAAAAAAAAAAAAAAAAAAAAACACACACATATACACACACACACACACACACACACACACATATACACACACACACACACAACACATATATATATACATACATACACACACACACACACACATATATATATATATATATATATACACACACACACACACACACACACAGACCCATACACACACATACCTACACCCATACATATACATACATACATACACACGCACATACATACGCACATACATACATACATACACACACAAGTATACGCACATACATATCTACACAAACATTCATACCCCAAAATAATAATCTGCACTAACTTAAAATAATGCTAAGAGATTTTTTAAAATAATAATAGTAAAGTAAAAATAATTATATGTACACACACAGACACATATAGACACAAGCACCGCAGAAGGCTGGTGGGAATCTACACCCCCAGTCCCCCGTAAGCAATAAATAAATTGTATAATAATAATTATGTAAGAATTGAGAAATAAATAGCGAAACCAAACAGAAATGGGGGAATATAAGTAGATCCATCCGATAGTGTCAATGAACACACCTGGAAGGCCACTCAAACAGGCATCGCTCTGAACTCCAACGACAGGTCAGTCGTCCAGCCGGAATGAAAGTGAAATTAACGTTAAATGAGAGCTCTGACCGCCCTCCATTGGTCGGCTCAGCGTCTTACATGTTCAGTAGCGACAATAACACTTCAGTCAGCAGCCCTTGCTGAGACAGTTTAATAAGGTTTCACCCGTTATGGCATAGTATGGATTCGAGTCCATAATACACAGTGACAAGGCGCTCTAACCCGTACGGGGGATTGGCATATATTCCCGGATAAACTTCTCTGCATCCAAAACTGAGGAGAGCCAAATCTTCTCACCGGAAGGAGGGGTAATTCTGAGTCTTGCAGGGAAGAGCAAGGCTGGGCGAAGGTGGAGTTTGGTCATGACCTCTCTGTAGCCGGCGCGATGCTTTGCAACATCGGGCGCATAATCCTCATAGACACGGAAGGGATGTCCTTTATGTAACAGGTTACCCCTCAATCGAGCCTCGCGTAGGATAAGATCCTTGGTCTTGAAACTGTGACAACAGATGATTACTGGGCGAGGACGTTGGCCCGGGCCAGGCACTGGGACAAGAGCGCGATGTGCACGGTCCAGCTGGGGATCCGAAGCCAAAACATCCGATCCCATTGCATCCCTCAGTAGTTTGGCGAAGAAGTCGGTGGGGCGAGAGCCAGCCTCCACCCCCTCTGCCAGACCAACAAGGCGAAGGTTATGACGTCTGGATCGGCCCTCTAGGTCGACCACCTTCACAGAGAGCCTCTGTACACTATCCTGCAAGGACGTGCATAGCTTCCCTAACTCGTCGATCCTACCAGCGTTGAATTCAGAAGCCTTCTCAAGGTCCACAATACTCTGGCCCTGCGAAGCAACCGCTCGAATGGTGCTCTCGATTTTGGAATCCAGTTCAGCAAAAGTAGCCTTAAGATCCTCACCTATAGCAACACGTAGTTCTCCCAGAGCCCGGGTAAGTTCAGAAAGTGTCACGTTGTTGCCTGTGCCCTCCGCCATGTCTGTCTCGTTGTTTGGTGGGGAGGAGGCCTCCGGTGAGGATTTGCTGTCCTTTGGTCGCCTATTACTCGGCATGTTCACGTAGAAAGTTACAATAATGTATTAGAAACAGACGTTTGTTGTAAAAAAGTGCTGTAAAGTAGGTTAAGTTAGACTGTTTCGCAAAAAAGTTGCAGGAGCCTCTCTCCAAACGTCCGTTCACTCCAACATGCTAGCTCCGCCCCCTTCCACTAGATGTCAACAGTCTTTAGACATGGTTTCAGGCTTGCTTTCTGAAAATCGAACAAGAAATAGAAGTTCTTTCAAGTGGCTGTTGAAACAGACACTACTGTTTTGCACGCGTGACTGTGTGCGCGCTCTTCGTTATTACTATTCTCTGTCTGAAATATTATAGTTTATTTAGATATTTGACAATCTGAGGATTAATTAGAAACATCGTTTGACTTGTTTGGACGAACTTTACCGGTACTTTTGGGATTTCTTTGTCTGCATGTTGAACGACTGGATTACAGAACTCCATGGCGCCAACTAAACTGACTTTTTGGGATATAAAGGACTTTATCTAACAAAACTACCATTATTTGTGATCCTGGGACCCTTGTGATTGCAAACAGAGGAAGATCTTCAAAGGTAAGCAATTTATTTTATTTATAGTTTTGAGTTTTGTGACACCTGTGCTGGTTATATTATTATGCTAATGGCGAAAGTATGCGGGGCGCTGTCCTCAGACTATCAAATGCTATGCTTTCGCCGTAAAGCTTTTTTGAAATCTGACAACGCTGTGAGATTACCAAGATTCTAAGCTTTTGAATGGTGTGCAACACTTACTATTTTTGAATTTTGAATTTGTCGCTCTGCATTTTTCCGGATGTTGTCGTAGGTGGGTCACCTGTGACCCACCAGTCCGTAGCTAGTTAAGGTAACGTTAACCGTTCATGACTGTTGTTGACTAGGCTAGCATTAGACACTGGACAACTTTGTTGCAACTCTAGTTGAAGGTAACTAGCTAATTGCATCTGAAGTGTTTTGTGTAACACCCCCCAGCAAATAACATTAGCAAGCAACTCAACTGCAAATAAAATTGCAACACAGTTCATTCGTGTACCCCTGTTATTAGGTAACGTTAGTTACTGTAGCTAGCTTCCACCTCAGTGTGTGTGTGTTGATAAAGCATACAACAGGTAGCTTGTTAATGCCAACTGATATGTCTTAACAAAACGTTTGTTTTCAGGATGACATCTTCATCCCTGAACATGTTTTCATCCTTGAAGAGACTGGGCAGGAGGTACATGCAAATCCATGTTATTTATAAGGCTATTGTTTATTTCAAGTATATTCAGTGATTATTGAATAAAACTATAGCCTAATAGATGCCTTAATTGGGACCATCAATATACAGTATAGAACCGAATCCTGCCTCTATACGCCACAGATGGAGCTGACGGACAGGGAGGTCAGTAAAGACCATAACTGTATGAACCTGAGAGCTCAGAATCACAATCATCACAGTGCGAGCCAAGATATACTAACATTTTGGGGGAGCGGGATGGTGTTCCCAAAATTGAGAAGGAGCAGGCCATTCAACAGTGAATTCAAAGATACACCCATCCATAAAGGGAATCGGAGTGGAATTGTTTTTACACCGATTTTGTATTACCCGTTTCAACAGATGTGCTACCCTGTCCCGGTTCTGCTGTTTCGACTCTCTTACTCTCTCAACCTATTAATGCTCAGCTATAAAAGCCAACTGACACTTGCTCCTGAGGTGTTGAACTGTTGCACCCTCTATAACCACTGTGGCTATTATTCTGACGTAAAAAGGGCTTTTGTAAAATATTTGATTGATTGTTTGCTGTGCTAGATGCTGTGTTTTTACTAACTGTCTTGAGTGATGGGGCATTTTTATAGTATCTGTAACATATTTTGGTGTGTATTTAATCTGCATCTTAACTTCTTAAAGTGACAATCAGCAGTAGAAACAATAAAGTTGTCATTTCCGGTCACAACTTGTAGACTTGTTTACGTGCTGCTGTGCGTTTTGTTGCTAACCTTACTTTGCTACCTGCCAACTTTACGTTTTTTACTTTTTAATTACCGTTTATATTTTTTGTTTTTCCATCGCTCTACTTTTGTCATTCAACTTTTTCACTCCGGACGCTTTACCTGGACGTGGTTCGTCAGGACCTCCACCAGCCGAAAGCTAAGTAGTAACATTAACATGATGCCTTCTAATTGTTTTGCAGAGGGGTCAAATACTTATTTCCCTCATTAAAATGCAAATAAATTTATAAAAATTTGCCCATGCGTTTTTCTGAATTGTTTTGTTGTTATTCTGTCTCTCACTGTTCAAATAAACCTACCATTAAAATTATAGACTGATCATTTATTTGTCAGTGGGCAAACGTACAAAATCAGCAGGGGATCAAATACTTTTTTCCCCTCACTGTAGAAAGATATGTCGGCATCGAGTAATTGTCTCAGGCCCCCTCCCAGTTAGGGGGAGTGATGAGCTCTACAGCAGAGTCTCACAACTCAATCGCTGGTTGAAAACGGTTTTCTGCCACTCCCAAAAGATAGAATTTGTAGATAACTGGCCCTCTTTCTGGGACTCACAGACAAACAGGACCAAGCCTGGCCTGTTGAGGAGTGACGGACTCCATCCTAGCTGGATGGGTGCTCTCATCTTATCTACAGACATAGACAGGGCTCTAACTCCACAATGAGATAGGGTGCAGGCCAGGGTGCAGGCCAGGCAGCAGGCTGTTAGCCAGCCTGCCAGCTTAGTGGAGTCTGCCACTAGCACAGTCAGTGTAGTCAGCTCAGCTGTTCCCATTGAGACCGTGTCTGTGCCTCGACCTAGGTTGGGCAAAACGAAACATGGCGTTGTTCGCCTTAGCAATCTCACTGGAATAAAGACCTCCTCCATTCCCGCCGTTATTGAAAGAGATTGTGATACCTCACATCTCAAAATAGGGCTACTTAATGTTAGATCCCTCACTTCCAAGGAAGGTATAGTCAATGAACTAATCACTGATCATAATCCTGATGTGATTGGCCTGACTGAAACATGGCTTAAGCCTGATGCATTTACTGTGTAAAATGAGGCCTCACCTCCTGGTTACACTAGTGACCATATCCCCCGCGCATCCCGCAAAGGCGGAGGTGTTGCTAACATTTACGATAGCAAATTTCAATTTACAAAACCCCCAGACGTTTTCGTCTTTTGAGCTTCTAGTCATGAAATCTATGCAGCCTACTCAATCACTTTTTATATCTACTGTTTACAGGCCTCCTGGGCCATATCCAGCATTCCTCACTGAGTTCCTTGAATTCCTATCAGACCTTGTAGTCATGGCAGATAATATTCAAATTTTTGGTGACTTTAATATTCACATGGAAAAGTCCACAGACACTCCAAAAGGCTTTAGGAGCCATCATCGACTCAGTGGGTTTTGTCCAACATGTCTCCGGATCTACTCACTGCCACAGTCATTCTCTGGACCTAGTTTTGTCCTGAGGAATACATTTTGTGGATCTTAACACTGTTGCTTTTATGGATTTTGTCTCAGGATAGTAAGTTGGTGGTTGAAGATATCCCTCTAGTGGTGTGGGGGCTGTGCTTTGGCAAAGTGGGTGGGGCTATATCCTGCCTGTTTGGCCCTGTCCGTCGGACAGCGCTGATGATTAACATCCTTATAGGATACTGATTATATATAAGTCGGAAGTTTACATACACCTTAGTCAGATACATCTAAACTTAGTTTTTCACAATTGCTGACATTTAATCCTAGTAAAAATGCCCTGTCTTAGGTCAGTTAGGATCACCACTTTATTTTAAGAATGTGAAATGTCAGAATAATAGTAGAGAATTATTTATTTCAGCTTTTATTTCATTCATCACATTCCCAGTGGGTCAGAAGTTTACATACACTCAATTAGTATTTGGTAGCATTGCCTTTAAATTGTTTAACTTGGGTCAAACGTTTCGGGTAGCCTTCCACAAGCTTCCCACAAAAAGTTGGGTGAATTTTGGCCCATTTCTCCTGACAGAGCTGGTGTAAACTGAGTCAGGTTTGTAGGCCTCCTTGCTCGCACACGCTTTCTGCCCACAAATGTTCTATGGGATTGAGGTCAGGGCTTTGTGATGGTCACTCCAATTTCTTGACTTTGTTGTCCTTAAGTCATTTTTCCACAACTTTGGAAGTATGCTTGGGGTCATTGTCCATTTGGAAGACCCATTTGCGACCAATATTTAACTTCCTGACTGATGTCTTGAGATGTTGCTTCAATATATCCACATAATTTCCCATCCTCATGATGCCATCTATTTTGTGAAGTGCACCAGTCCCTCCTGCATCAAAGCACCCCCACAACATGATGCTGCCACCCCCGTGCTTCACTGTTGGGATGGTGTTCTTCGGCTTACAAGCCTCCCCCTATTTCCTCCAAACATAACGATGGTCATTATGGCCAAACAGTTCTATTTTTGTTTTCATCAGACCAGAGGACATTTCTACAAAAAGTACGATCTTTGTCCCCATGTGCAGTTGCAAAACGTAGTCTGGCTTTTTTATGGCTGTTTTGGAGCAGTGGCTTCTTCCTTGCTGAGTGGCCTTTCAGGTTATGTCGATATAGGACTCGTTTTGCTGTGGATATAAATACTTTTGTACCCGTTTCCACCAGCATCTTCACATAGTCCTTTGCTGTTGTTCTGTGATTGATTTGCACTTTTCGCACCAAAGTACGTTCATCTCTAGGAGACAGAACCCGTCTCCTTCCTGAGCGGTATGACGGCTGCGTAGTCCCATGGTGTTTATACTTGCGTACTATTGTTTGTACGATGAACGTGGTACCTTCAGGCGTTTGGAAATTGCTCCCAAGGATGAACCAGACTTGTGGAGGTATACAATGTATTTTCTAAGGTCTTGGCTGATTTCTTTTGATTTTCCCATGATGTCAAGCAAAGAGGCACAGAGTTTGAAGGTAGGCCTTGAAATACATCCACAGGTACATGTCCAATTGACTCTAGCCAATTAGCCTATCAGAAGCTTCTAAAGCCATGACATCATTTTCTGGAATTTTCCAAGCTGTTTAAAGGCACAGTCAACTTGGTGTATGTAAACTTCCGACTTCAATTGTATATATTGAGCACCAACACATCCAATAAATACAGGAACCTCTGACTAGATGTAATATGGCCACCATCCTCTGGGATTTTTTGCTGTATCGCCACCATCTCTCTACAACACACTCATACTCTAGCCATTACCTGGCAGCATCCCTACTCACACCAGTTTGTGTTTGCCTATGCCGACCCTCTAGCTGAAGTGTTTCAGGCGGCATATCTGTATTGTTACTGCTACGAGAACAAACTCTTTGATTTGGGGCAATGATTGTCTCAAACATGAACGGCTTCAGTAGGGTTATTGCCTCCTTAACTAACATTATTTAATTCTCTGTAATAATCTCAGACTCGGATCTACTCTGTAAATGCAGCCATTTTTGGGAGTTCCAAAATGTTCTCTCCTGCCAATGACGCATTAATGCCAATATGGCGATTTACAGTTAGCTGCCGTTCTAAATCCTAGTGTTTCCATTCCCCTTTAAAGTCATAATCTCATCTCTGCTCAGGTAGCAGCAGCCAGCCAGCCAGACCATCAAATGTGTTCTCTATGCTCCCATACTGTACTGTCTTTACTCATCCTATTTAGCTAGGCTAGTCTGCCTAAGTATGCTGCAGAGCTGTCTGACAACATAATTTTAATAGTTATTCAAAGTAGATGAGGCATACTTTCACGAACTGTCCCTTTCCGTCATCATTGTGTTGTGTACATTCCTCTCATGCGGTATACGCGGTCTGTGTGTATCTAACCTAAAGTAGCAGGCGTAAAACTGTATCCGTCTATGTCCGAGCCGGAAAAAATAGGCGCAATGGATGATGGTCATTGTAGTTAATTAGTTTCTGCACTGAAATAGGTTGAATATTTGCTTAATGAAATCTACAACTCCCTTCAGCCCAGCGTCCCACATAGTCCTTGACTTGATTCCTCTCATGAATGATTTAATTTCTCTCTAGAGAAACAACCCCAAACAAAATGCAATTCAACCTATGTCGGTCAATTTGTTGATTAATACACCCCCTCAAAAAAATATACATCGCTCAGCACCACCAGGTAAGAAATCATTCTCACAACAAAAAACTTGGAGGGAATTTGGAGAGGAAAGGGGTCTGATGAGTCAACTGGAAGCTGTGGGGGGTGATTCCGATTTGGTCAAGTTGTCTAGGGATGTATGAGGGGCCACGTTGGGGAGTATAGCCAGGACACCACTTCTAGTTGGGGGGAACTATTGAACACTGGTGTTGGGAAGGAGTTCCAGATCCCATCTGACCTTGCAAAAGCACACTGACTGGACCATGCACAGAGACAGAAACATTACGCCTGAAGTCTTCACGGTTCACAGAAAACACATTTCACAGCGAAAACAAATCAATTTCCTTTTGAAGAACTTCTGCTGAGGGCTTCCCAAGTGTCCAACGAAGACAATCCATGGTTCTTTTGTTAGAAAAAGTAATATATTATATCCATAAATCTCCGTTTGGTTGGCGCGTTATAATGAGAAAATATAGCGTCAACTCCTCCATTGAAACGTGAAGAGAACTCGTTCAACTTATACCTATAAACTTGTCCAAGAACAATCAAACATAATTTTAAATGTATCCTTAGGAACACTCTTATGTATAAATAGTATAATATTTCAACCGGAATATAAACTGGGCGATAAGAAAGTAAAAAACCAAAGAGCGCGCCAGCCGTGCGTTTTCTTCTATTGACATCTGTGTGGCCACTTCCTTATTCCTCTTCTTCTATGCTCTAAAAGCATCTAAAAAGAATCCGAACACTTTCTCGAGACTGTTGACATCCAGAGGAAGCAATAGGTACTGCATTCATATGCCCTTATATGGGCATTTTCATAAGGGAGGGGTTCTAAATGAGGCAATGTGTCAAAACCACTTTTTCCAGGACAGAAATTCCTTGGGTTTTCGCCTGCCATATCCGTTCTGTTATACTCACAGACAAAATGTTAACACTTTTAGAAAATTCAGAGTGAGTGTTTCCTATCCAATGGTACTAAATATTTGNTGTGTGGCCACTTCCTTATTCCTCTTCTTCTATGCTCTAAAAGCATCTAAAAAGAATCCGAACACTTTCTCGAGACTGTTGACATCCAGAGGAAGCAATAGGTACTGCATTCATATGCCCTTATATGGGCATTTTCATAAGGGAGGGGTTCTAAATGAGGCAATGTGTCAAAACCACTTTTTCCAGGACAGAAATTCCTTGGGTTTTCGCCTGCCATATCCGTTCTGTTATACTCACAGACAAAATGTTAACACTTTTAGAAAATTCAGAGTGAGTGTTTCCTATCCAATGGTACTAAATATTTGCATATTCTATTTTCTGGGCTTGAATTGGAGGCATTTTACTTTGGGCACGCCAGACTCTACAAAACGGTCACCTCGTGCGCTGCTCCCAAAGAAGTTAACTGCCTTGTTCAGTGGCAGAACGACAGATTTTTACCTTGTCAGCTCAGGGATTCGATCCAGCAACCTTTCGTTGGGCCTGTAACCGAAAGGTTACAGGCCCAACGCTCTAACCACTAGGCTACCTGCCGCCCCATACGTCCATTAGCACTGCTATAGTCTCCAAAAATGTAAAATAACCAGCTAACCAAAATTGGATTGGACAAAATGATAACACTCTAGGTACGTCGAAAATAAGTTATTAAAACGTTACTATTCCATTAAGATTTTGCTAATGTTTTGGTCTTTCCACTATTCCCGCAAAACGACATGTTAATTTACATCAACATTCCAGTCATGCACAAAAACAATACTGATTTGGGAATCTAAAAGCAAGACCAAGAGAACCCAAGAAGCCCACAGGAAGTGTGAGACATGTCACCAAGAAGCAGGAAGTAAACAGGAATTAAAAGACAGTGGATAAAGAATGAAAGCAAGAGAAGTGAGGAGGAACAGCCACTGTATGTGGAGACTTGTCAATGTAGAGTGCATCTCTTCAGCAGTTCCATAGTCACACTCATTCCTACGTTTTGTACCCAAAGTGAAAATTGATAATGGTTGTTAAAGTAAGACACTGAAGACATGATTTCGACAAGTGCGTTAATTGATTAATAAATTGTCAAGGTTTTGAAGGGAAAAGGAAACTATCTTAAGATATACATGCATAACTACAACTAGCACAATACCTCCGAGTGTCTCCAATATTCTGACTTGCATAAGCAATGCCATGAGTATTTCAAGTCAGAATATTACTAGTCAGACAACTTATCATAGAAAGAGAGATAAGAAGAATAGCAAAGAAAAGCTTGGTTAAGTTAGAGATCCATTTTCATTCTCCTTGCTATGTGTGAGGCAGTCTGGTTGCCACACCTGGGTTGTGTTCATTTGGGCTCACAACAGAACATATTTTGTGCTATTTTGTTTGTTTTTTCACATTGTTTGGAACTTATTTTGTACATAATGTTTCTGGCATGTCTCTTATGACCTAAAATAGCTTTTGGACATCAGAATAGCGATTACTCACCTCAAACTGGACCAAGATTTTTCTTTAATGAGTCCGACGCAAATTATATACTGCTTTCTCGAGACCAGGCCAAAATCCCCGTCATTCGAGGTAAGAAAAGACGGAAATACAGTGGGCGGAGGTCGGGGTGCCTTGTGAGAATTTGTCTGCGAGTGGGTAAACTGCCACTCCCATCCATCCTATTGGCCAACGTGCAATCATTGGAAAATAAACAGGATGACTTACGATCAAGACTATCCTACCAACGGAACATTAAAAACGTATGTTTCACCGAGTTGTGGATGAACGACAACACGGATAATATAGAGCAGGCTGGGTTTTCCGTGCATCAGCAGGACAGAGCAGCTACGTCTGGTAAGATGAGGGGCGGGGGTGTTTGTCTATTTGTCAACAACAGCTGCTGTGCGATGTCTAATATTAAATAAGTCTCAAGGTATTGCTCGCCTGAGGTACCTCATGATAAGCTGTAGACCACACTATCTATATTATTCTTAGCCGTCTATTTACCACCACAAACCACCTGGTGTAACAGGTGTAAAATATACTTTATGCATTTCACCGAAAACCCCTCATATTTATTTTAATGTATTATTTTAAGGTTATTTTAAGATGTATTACATTACTTTCAAGAGTGAATTACTTTATTGTATTTATTTTCTAAATTGTGTTAATGCTGTGATGTCATCAACGGGAGCCATGCTCTTACTCCTCAGTTTGTTCAGAGCGTGATGAGACAAGTAAAAGTTATATCGTCACTGATTTAGTGTTGCATTACTGTTTATAGGAATATATATTCATGGGAATGGGAATAATGTTCGAGTCCAACTTTACAAGGCTAGCCCAACTATCGTTAGCTTTGTTGGGGGAGAGGGTCTCTTTCAGGTGCAGACATCGTTTTCTGCACTGTCTTTTGTCTTTTATCAGGCAAATATACTTGTATGGAGTCCAGACGGCAGCATTAACTTTAGCCTTGTATTTGTATCCATTCCATGCAGGTATGTTGTGAAATGTGATGTTTAATGTGCCTAGTTAGCTGTCATTAATTTTGTTACTTGCCCGTGCATGTCAAAAATGGCGTTGTTGCTTCATTAGTATGCCTCAGGTATAATGGTACAATAGTACACTCTCTAAAAAATATTTTGCACTTATTAGAAAATTATTAGTGTATTGGTGTATTTATAAACATTTATAAAATGTAATGAGTCTTTTGAAAATATGAACATGTGCATTTCGTACAATGTATTTTTTTGTTGATGCTTTTACTCCTGGAGTTTGCTCAAAGCGTGATGAGGAGAGGCAAATATACTTGTATGACGTCCAGACGGCACCATTCACTTTTGCCTGTATTTGTATCCATTCCATGCAGTCATTAAAAGAGAGACAACCGGCAGAATTGTGTCCAGAGCCTTATCTTCCACCTACACCTCACCAGAACACAACGCAGGAAGATACCGGTGCAGAACCGGTTACACTGGCACTAAGACAGCACTCAACCAGCTGTGTAAGGCCATTATCAAACAAGAAAATGCTCATCCAGAAGCGGCGCTCCTAGTGGCCGGGGATTTTAATGCAGGCAAACAAATCCTTTTAACCTCATTTCTTACAGCATGTCACATGTGCAACTAGAGGAAAAAAAAATTCTAGACCACTTTTACTCCCTCCATTTGAAAAATTTGACCATAATTCTATTCTCCTGATTCCTGCTTACAAGTAAAAACTAAAGCAGGAAGTACCAGTGACTAGCTCAATATGGAAGTGGACAAATTACGCAAATGCTACGCTACAGGACTGTTTTTCTAGCACAGACTGGAATGAATATGTTCAATGGCATTGAGGACTATACCACCTCAGTCACCGACTTCATCAATAAGTGCATCGATGACGTCATCCCCAAAGTATCCGTACGTACAAATCCCAACCAGAAGGTCATTGATTACAGGCAACATCTGCATCGAGCTAAAGGCTAGAGCTGCGCTTTCAAGGAGACGGACACTAATCCGGGCGCTTTTAAGAAATCACGCTATGCCCTCAGACGAACCATCAAACAGGCAAAGCGTCAATACAGGACTAAGATTGAATCCTAATCCTACTACAACGGCTTTGACATTCGTCGGATGTGACAGGGCTTGCAAACTATTATGGATTACAAAGGGAAACCCAGCAGCGAGCTGCCCAGTGATGTGAGCCTACCAGACAAGCTAAATGCCTTTTATGCTCGCTTCGAGACAAGCAACACTGAAGCATGCATAAGAGC
This sequence comes from Hucho hucho, assembly GCA_003317085.1. Taxonomy (NCBI): domain Eukaryota; kingdom Metazoa; phylum Chordata; class Actinopteri; order Salmoniformes; family Salmonidae; genus Hucho; species Hucho hucho. Next base: position 239,091 of record QNTS01001256.1, read on the forward strand.
ACCAGCTGTTCCGGACGACTGTGTGATCACGCTCTCCATAGCCGATGTGAGCAAGACCTTTAAACAGGTCAACATTCCTCAGGGGTGCGTCCTTAGTCCCCTCCTGTACTCCCTGTTCACCCACAACTGCATGGCCAAGCACAACTCCAACAGCATCATTAAGTCTGCTGACGACACAACAATGATGAGACAGCCTTTTGAGAGGAGGTCAGAGACCTGGCAGTGTGGTGCCAGGACAACAACCTCTCCCTTAATGTGAACAAGACAAAGGAGCTGATCTTGGACTACAAGAAAAGGAGGGCCAAACAGGCCCCCTTTAACATCGACGGGGCTGTAGTGGAGCGGGTCGAGGGTTTCAAGTTCCTTGGTGTTCACATCACTAACGAACTATCATGGTTCAAACACACCAAGACAGTCGTGAAGAGGGCACGACAACACCTTTTCCCCCTCAGGAGACTGAACAGATTTGGAATGGGTCCCCGGATCCTCAAAAAGTACTGCAGCTGTATCCTGAAGAGCATCCTGACTGGTTGCATCACTGCCCGGTATGGCAACTGCTCAACATCCAACCGCAAGGTGCTACAAAATGCTCCTTAACAGCTTCTACCCCCAAGCCACGCTGAACAATTAATCAAATGGCCACCCGGACTATTTACATTGACCCCCCCCCCTTTGTTTTTACACTGTTGCTACTCGCTGTGTATTATCTATGCATAATCACTTTACCACTACCTACATGTACACATTTCCTCAAATAACCTGTACCCCCGCACATTGACTCAGTACCGGTACCCCTGTATATAGCCTCATTATTGTTATTTTATTGTGTTACTTTTTATTTTATTCTTTACTTTATTTAATAAATATTTTCTATTTCTTGAAATGCATTGTTGGTTAAGGGCTTGTAAATAAACATTTCACATAAGGTCTACACCTGCATGTGACAAATAAAATATGATTTGATTTGTTTTAAAACGCTTTGCAACAGACAACGAAAACTAGGATTTCCTAGTTCAGATACACTACCTTCTCATTTCACTCCATGTTGGACCATTTTATCAAGTTTTATGCCTAATAACCATGACCAAGGTTCTGCTTCAGGCAACAACTTAGGAGTTTCCTAAAGCAGAAGCAGCTGTAGCTATCAAGCCCCAAGTGCATGTACACTAATTGTACAAAACATTAGGAACACCTGCTATTTCCATGACAGACTGACCAGGTGAAAGCTATGATCCCGTATTAATGTCACCTTCAATCAGTGTAGATGAAGGAGACAGGTTACAGAATAATTTCTAAGCATTGAGACAATTGAGACATGAATTGCATATGTGTGCCAATCAGAGGGGGAATGGGCAAGACAAAAGATTTAAGTGCATTTGAACGGGGTATGGTAGTAGGTGCCAGGCGCACCGGTTTGAGTTTGTCGAGAACTGCAATGCTACTGGGATTTTCACGCTCAACAGTTTCTTGTATCAAGAATGGTCCACCACCCAAAGGACATCCAGCCAACTTGACACAAATGTGGGAAGCATTGGAGTAAACATTGGCCAGCATCTCTGTGGAATGCTTTTGACACTTTGTGGAGTCCATGCCCCGAAGAATTGGGGCAATTCTGCGAGCAAATGGGGGTGCAACTCAATATTAGGAAGGTGTTCCTAATGTTTTGTACACTCAGTGTAGGCATCCCTCTCCCACCCAGCCACGTATCCACGACCCCCGGCTGGCCTCACCTTTGTTTGTTGAGATGCCGTAGTTGAAGCCCTGTGTCCCGTAGGCCCCATTGACTCCAGCAGCACTGTTGAAGGCCTGGACAGAAAAAGGGCTAGTTGGGGGGGTCTGGGCCTCATGCTCTAGCAGGGTTTGTTCTGTTGGGAGAGAAGACAGAGCTGGACCACGTTGGCTCCACCAAGAACCAAAACATCCATTCACATCCATGTTAGATTTGTTAAAGTGTCTAGTGAAAATCTAACTTTTAAAAGTTAATAATATGTCGGCTCATACCCAAATAATACTGCTGACTCGTACTATACTCGTCATTGTGGCCAAAGCAATACAAATAAAAATGTACACTACCGTTCAAAAGTTTGTGGTCACTTAGAAATGTCCTTGTTTTTGGAAGAAAAGCACATTTTTTGTCCATTAAAATAACATCAAACTGATCTGAAATAAGGTGTAGACATTGTTAATGTTGTAAATGACTATTGTAGCTGGAAACGGCAGATTTTTTATGGAATATCTACATAGGCGTAGAGACCCATTATCAGCAACCATCACTCATGTGTTCCAATGGCACGTTGTGTTAGCTAATCCAAGTTTAGCATTTTAAAAGGCTAATTGATCATTAGAAAACCCTTTTGCAATTATGTTCGCACAGCTGAAAACAGATGCCTCACAAGTCCTCAACTGGCAGCTTCATTTAATGGTACCCTCAAAACACCAGTCTCAACGTCAACAGTGAAGAGGCGACTCCGGGATGCTGGCCTTCTAGGCCATATCTCAGACTGGCCAATAAAAATAAGGGATTAAGATGGGCAAAAGAACACACACTGGACAGGGGAACTATGCCTAGAAGGCCAGCATCCCAAAGTCGCCTCTTCACTGTTGACGTTGAGACTGGTGTTTTGCGGGTACTTCCAGTAAAAAAAAAAATTACACCTTTATATAACTAGGCAAGTCAGTTAAGAACAAATTCAAATTTTCAATGACAGCCTAGGAACAGTGGGTTAACTACCTTGACATATTTTTACCTTGTCAGCTCGGGGATTCAATCTTGCAACCTTTCGGTTACTAGTCCAACACTCAAACCACTAGGCTACCCGCCGCCCAAGTTGAGGACTTGTGAGGCGTCAGATGAATCCAAAATAGAGCTTTTTGGAAACAAACACCCGAGGTGGGTTTGGCATAGACAGAAAGGTAGCCATGAAGAAAAGTACCTCATCCCCTCTGTGAAGTTGTGGGGCTGTTTTTATTCCAAAGGCCCTGGACAACTTGTGTGGTGGAATAATCAGAATTAGTTGAGTAACATAGATAATTAAGATGTCTTATCTGCATAATATGCTTATGTGATATACTTGTTATTAGATTGTATCCCTTTGGACTCTGGTGTTGGCAGTTGCACTTCTTTCCTCAGCTGGGGCTCAGTCCCTTGGGGCCCAGAGAGGGGAGAGGTCAGGCTTTTCTTTCATATGTCCCTGGTGCTATGCAGAATATCAGAAAGGGAAGAGGTCAGGAGGGAATGTTGTTTTCATATGTGAATGTGTTTTTACCTACTCTTAAACCATGTGAAGGGATGGCGTGATTGATGGGGAACCAATTACTTGTCTCCATAATGTTTGTGCGCCAGTCACTCCCTCCTTTGACTTTGGGGGATGTGTGTGTTAGTGTCTGGAACCATTGTATGTCATCTTTGAGGTTGCACTTATCGTGGGATAGTGTATGACCTAGAGGCTCACTCCCCTCAGTGTTCTTGTCCAGGAGTAGGGTCAATAAGGGGTTTACTTGAGATGGGAGTATCTGGAGTTTACAATTGATTTAAGCCATTGGATGAGTTGGTGTTTCTGTGCTATGAAGTACCAGGAACGAGATCTGAACCTTGTCTTAAAGGCCAACTGGCTGGGGGATACTCCATTCTCATTTAACACCTCTCACCTTGTGACCTGTTCCAAACATCTGTGGTTGGTTAGGTAGACTATGGGGTGGATCTTGGCTATAAAAGACCTTGGTACTTTTATGTTGGGGCTCTCAACGGACCATTAGAGAAAGTGGTGAATTCGTTGAGAAGCCGTTGCAATTGCAAAGCTCTTACTATTAAATATGTATTTTAAGTATAACTCTGACTTGTGTGATAAGTTTGTCTCTCCTCATTTGATAGCAAAGAAATTAACCACCACACTTGTTAGGATACATGGTATCATGGACTCAAAACCTGACTGTCTCTGCTAGGAAGCTTAAACTGGGCCGTGGTTGGAACTTCCATCATGACAATGATCCAAAGCACACCTCAAAATCAACACAAAAATGGTTCACTGACCACAGAGTCAAGGTTTCTTTTTTGCATTGGGATACATCTCAATCCACCACATCCGATGATGTAGGACTTCCGTATCTGCGGTGAAAGGTGGCAGAGCTAGAAAGCGGTGTTTGTCAACCCATGAGACATCCCGGAAAATCGGTCTTCTCCCGAAAACGTCTGTACCATCCGAATGGTACAGGACTCATCTGAAGGTAACCGTTACTGGTTTTAAAAAATGTATGGAAGTAAACTGAACCAAAAGTGTATAAAGGCAACATGCCACAATTGCAAAGATTCTACAGAGTTACAGTTCATATAAGGAAATCAATCAATTGAAATAAATTCTTTAGGCCCTAATCTATGGATTTTACAACTGGGAATACAGATATATATCGGTTGGTCACAGATACCTTAAAAGAAAGGTAGGAGCATGGATCAGAAAACCAGTCAGTATCTGCTTTGACCACCATTTGCCTCATGCGGCGCGACATCTCCTTCACATAGAGTTGATCAGGCTGTTGATTGTGGCCTGTGGAATGTTGTCCCACTCCTCCTCAATGGCAGTTTTTTTTAACCTTTATTTTACTAGGCAAGTCAGTTAAGAACAAATTCTTATTTTCAATGACAGCCTAGTGGGTTAACTGCCTGTTCAGGGGCAGAACGACAGATTTGTACCTTGTCAGCTTTGGGATTTGAACTTGCAACCTTTCAGTTACTAGTCCAATGCTCTAACCAACTAGGCTACCCTGCCACTGGATATTGGCAGGAACTGCAGCACGCTGTTGTACACGTCTATCCAGAGCATCCCAAACATGCTCAATGGGTGACATGTCTGGTGAGTATGCAGGCCATGGAAGAACTGGGACATTTTCAGCTTCCAGGAATTGTGTACAGATCCTTGCAACATGGGGCCATGCATTATCATGGTGAAACATGAGGTGATGGCTGCGGATGAATGGGACTACCATGGGCCTCAGGATCTCTCATGGTATCTCTGTGCATTAAAATTGCCATCGATACAATGCAATTGTGTTTGTTGTTTGTAGCTTATGCCTGCCCATACAATAATCCCACTGCCACCATGGGGTGTCTGCCATCTGCCGGTTGAAACCAGGATTCATCCATGAAGAGCACACTTCTCCAGCGTGCCCAGTGGCCATTGAAGGTGAGCATTTGCTCACTGAAGTCAGTTTGTGCAGAAATTAATTGGTTGTGCAAACCCACAGTTTCATCAGCTGTCCGGGTGGCTTGTCTCAGACGATCCCGCAGGTGAAGAAGCCGGATATGGAGGTTTTGCGCTAGTGTGATTACACGTCTGCGGTTGTGAGGCCCGTTGGACGTACTGCCAAATTAAAAAAAAAAAAAAAAATTGTCTAGCAGCAAGGTTGCTGACGTTTTCTGTGGCTAAATCAACTAGACTTATAATTCAACAATTGTATTCGTATTTACAGATGGCATACACGTTTGATATTAAGGCACATGAAAGTTCAAATGTTCCAGAAGGCATTTCTTAAAAAAAAAAAAACATTTTGATAAAAAAAATTAAGTTCAGTCGTGACTTGGGACATACACCTATTTTTTTTTGTATTTTTTTTTGGAATCGGGTCACATATCTCCTAGATGAAGGACAAACAATTCAAAACCTTGTTTCTTACAATAAATATTTACTGTCTTTTATCAAATATTGTTTTTATGTCGTTTTTTTTCATACCTAAAGGGGTCCTAAAATTCAAACGGCTTAGACTTTTAAAAATAGACTTAAGAATTTAACAGGAGTGTGTTGATATAACAGTAATATTGTTAAAATGTCACTTTTAACAACCATCAGAATTGGTGAAATAAAAAGGTTATGCATGCAAAGATTTTAGGCAATAATTAAGTCTGCAAATTGATCGTGTCAGGCAAAAATTATATCAAATGTTTTACCATTGCAAAACTTGAAGTACAGTCACATTCACCGTGGTTGTCTGAAGCGTGAGAGTTCACAGCTTTATTTTAACCTTCATTTAACTAGGCAAGTCAGTTAAGATCAAATTCTTATTTACAATGAAACCCGGACGTCGCTGGGCCAATTGTGCGCAGCCCTATGGGACTCCCAAACACAGCCAGTTGTGATACAGCCTGGATTCGAACCAGGGTGTCTGTAATGACGCCTCAAGCACTGAGATACAGTGCCTTAGATCGATGCGCCACACGGGAGTCCGAGTGGTGACGGTGATGATTCATCGCGATTGGTTATAACATTTGCAACAATGTCAATGAGCATCATCACTATCTTTCCTTTGCAGTACCTCAAACTGTCGTGATTACAAATTGAGATGAACTTTTATGGGTTCATTTTTTCCTGGCTCCGAGTTTGTCTGGGCAGTATCTTAATATCATTCTAAAACCTACTCTGAGCTGGGATTTAATAATTCTATCCTCCTGATTCCTGCTTACAAGCAAAAATTAAAGTAGGAAGCACCAGTGACTCGATCTATAAAAAAGTGGTCAGACGAAGCAGATGCTAAACAACAGGACTGTTTTGCTAGCACAGACTGGAATATGTTCCGGGATTCTTCCGATGGCATTGAGGAGTACACCACATCAGTCATTGGCTTTATCAATATGTGCATCGAGGACGTCGTCCCCACAGTGACTGTACGTACATACCGCAACCAGAAGTCATGGATTACAGGCAACATCCACACTGAGCTAAAGGGTAGAACTGCTGCTTTCAAGGAGTGGGACTCTAACCTGGAAGCTTATAAGAAATCCTGCTATGCCCTGCGACGAACCAACTACACCGGCTCTGACACTCGTCGGATGTAGCAGGGCTTGCAAACTATTACAGACTTCAAAGGGAAGCACAGCCGAGAGCTGCCCAGTGACACGAGCCTACCAGACGAGTTAAATAACTTATATTCTCGCTTCGAGGCAAGTAACACTGAAACATGCATGAGAGCATCAGCTGTTCCGGATGACTGTGAGATCACGCTCTCCACAGCCGATGTGTGTAAGACCTTTAAACAGGTCAACATTCACAAAGCCGCATGCGCTGACCAACTGGCAAGTGTCTTTACTGACATTTTCAACCTCTCCCTGTCTGAGTCTGTAATACCAACATGTTTCAAGCAGACCTACATAGTCCCTGTGCCCAAGAACACGAAGGTAACCTGCCTAAATGACTACCGACCCGTAGCACTCATGTCTGAAATGCTTTGAAAGGCTGGTCATGGCTCACAACACCATTATCCCAGAAACCCTAGACCCACTCCAATTTGCATACCGTACCAACAGATCCACAAATGGTGCAATCTCTATTGCACTCCACACTGTCCTTTCACACCTGGACAAAAGGAACACCTATGTGAGAATTCTATTCATTGACTACAGCTCAACACCATAGTGCCCGCAAATCTCATCACTAAGCTAAGGACCCTGGGACTAAACACCTCCCTCTGCAACTGGATCCTGGACTTCCTGACGGGCCACCCCCAGGTGGTAAGGGTAGGTAACAACACATCCGCCACGTTGATCCTCAACACGGGGGCCCCTCAGTGGTGCGTGCTCAGTCCCCTCCTGTACTCCCTGTTAACTCATGACTGCACGGCCAGGCACGACTCCAACACCAACATTAAGTTTGCTGATGACACAACAGTGGTAGGCCTGATCACCAACAACGATGAGACAGCCCATAGGGAGGAGATCAGAGACCTGACCATGTGGTGCAAGGACAACAACCTCTCCCTCAACGTGATCAAGACAAAGGAGATGATTGTGGACTACAGGAAAAGGAGGACCAAGCATGACCCCATTCTCATCGACGGGGCTGTAGTGGAGCAGGTTGAGAGCTTCAAGTTCCTTGGCGTCCACATCACCAACAAACTAACATGGTCCAAGCACACCAAGACAGTCGTGAACAGGAGACTGAAAAGATTTGGCATTGTTCCTCAGATCCTCATAAGGTTTTACAGCTGCACTATCGAGAGCATCTTGACGGGCTGCATCACTGCCTGGTATGGCAACTGCCCGGCCTCTATATAGCCCCGCTATTGTTATTTACTGCAGCTCTTTTAATTATTTGTTATTCTTATCTCGTACTTGTTTTTTTAGGTATTTTCTTAGAACTGTATTGTTGGTTAAGGACTTGTAAGTAAGCATTTCACTGTAAGGTCTACACATGTTGTATTCGGCGCATGCAACAAATACAATTTGATTTGCTTTTAGTTTTTATTGTCTTAAAACAGGTTAACAGGATTCCTAGGAACTTTTGAGATGCTTTGTGAATATTGGCCCTGATCTACAAAGATTACAGAGGTCTCAAAGCAGTAAGATAAGTAAAAAGGTAATTAGTGGGGCTCTTACCTTCCCCGTGGCGTAGGTACTGGTTTCCCCCACGTTCTCGGGCCAGAGACCAGGCCTCTCCTTCGTTGCTCTCGCAAAACTCCACCACGCTATTCTTGTCCAGCTGCACCCACGTCCCCTCTGTGTTTATCACCTGATGGACAACACAAGGCTCTTTATCCCTCTACACACATGCTAGTCCTCTCACACACACAGTACCATCCTCACACACATCTCACAACATCATCCCTACAGAGCAATTTCATACTGCATTGTAGCTATATTATTTGCAGAGTATACTGTATTAAGATAATCAATTAAAGAAATTACTCTAAAAGTCAGTCATATTGAAAGGTAAATACATGTTTGTTTTGGTTTTGTAAAAGTCCTGAAATAAAATCACCACTTTCGACATACAGACGACGCAGATGGAAAGTGGAAATGTTAATTAGTGCTTTGAGAGAGAGAGGCTTAGTGAGTCTTTCCATGATTCCTTGTATCCTAGTAGTCCTCACGTCCTATATCCTTGACACCTTCACAACCCTATTGCAGGAGAAGGTCCAAGGTTCCTCCCCTCAGCCCTCCTTCTCCAATGCGGTTTGAGAAGGAGGCGAGGATATAGGATGTGTGGACTCAAGGAAAGATTAATTGAGAAAGAGCCGGAGAGCCATTGGTTCAGAGAGGGCATTCTAGTAAAAGCATGACACACCACATCTCCCTAACAGAGGTCAAGTAGGCACCATTCAGCACTTTGGGTCAAGAAATGTTACAGTGTATCAAAATGTGCGCCAAGAAACAAAGAGAACAGAAGGTGTAAGAGGGGAAAGATTAATCTGAGATACAGTTCGGCTTCAGCATTTCAAGAATCCAATGTTAAAAAGTAGTGTAGGATTTAAAAAAAATACGTAAACCTTAAATTAAGATAATTGTATATAGTTTAAATAAACAAACTAAAATGTATAAAGGCAAAATGCAGTAGCCATTGGAGTGTGCTAATTAAAGAGAACAGCCACCACACGGAGAAAAGACAGAGCACACACCCACACCCAGAGGCATTTTGTGTATTCACCCTTTCAATGGCAAAGTACATGCCTTCAGAAAGTATTCACACCCCTTGACTTTTCCCACATTTTGTTGTTTTTACAGCCTGAATTTTAAACGGATTAAATATAGATATTTTGCTACTGGCCTACACACAACACCCTACCACATAATGACAAAGTGGAATTATGTTCTTAGAATTTTTTACAAATTAATAAAAAATGAAAAGCTGCAATGTCTTCAGTCAATAAGTATTTAACCCTTTTGTTATGACAAGCCTAAATAAGTTCAGGAGTAAACATTTGCTTAAAAATGTCACATAAGTTGCATGGACTCAGTGTGTGCAATAATAGTGTTTACCATGATTTTTGAATGACTACCTCCTCTCTGTACCCCACACATACAATTATCTGTAAGGTCCCTCAGTTGAGCAGTGAATTTCAAACACAGATTCAACCACAAAGACCAGGGAGGATTTCCAATGCCTCGCAAACAAGGGAACTGTAGCAAAAAGGATAAAAAGTGATTGGGTGAAGGAACTGCTGGGCCGAACAGAACACCCAGAGCCAGGGGAACTAATTAAACCCGAGGCCCCTTTGAGGGAGAGAGAAGCAGAGGGACTAGTGCCTGGGTGGGAGGTGCCAGAAGGGTGTTGGGAAATACCACAGAGCAGCCAAACAGAGGACGGTCCGCCTCCCACTGTGACAGTGCCAGTGAAGAAAGAACCAGAAGAAGACGACGAAGACGTCATCTGGCAAGAATTAAAAGACAAGCTTCAACTGAACTAGGGCACAGCGGAAGCAGCCACCTTGCGCGGTGCGACTAAGACACTGCGTGATTATATTGTAAGCTTCACAAAATGATTCTCTGAGAAAGGTATATAAGGGGAAGAAAAAGAGAGATCGGGGTGAATCACTCCATAGAGGTCTGGATAACCCAGTGGGTGATCACCCCCTAAATTGGTAAAAATACTTGCTTTATACTCCACGAGGGTGCGAGGTACAATGAGTTACTGATAGAACGAGGCATCAACCAAGCGACACAGAGCCGAGTATTGTGCCAGGATCCACTGCTTTGAACCAAAGCTAGGTGATCTGGAAGGTGCATAGGAGCCTTTGTCGGGTTGATAGGCTTTGTTGTATCGGTAAACTAAACAGATACCTCTCGTGGTAGGCAAAGTAAGCCCTACCTAACAAGGGATTGATCATTTGAACGAGTCATAGGACCAATATCCACTTGACCACTCAGAGAATCAATTGAAGAAGGGATTAAGGTAATGAGATCTTGCTTATAATTTGCATTTACTTTGTGTGAAGTGTTTAAGGATTTGATGATTTATGTTTAAGAAATTGTAAAACTGTAATGGATAAAGTAACCCTGTATGCTATTACTACTTTTGAATAAAAAGACTAGACTGATTAGAGGAGATAACAACTCTGACACTCCTCGTATAATCGTAAGGAAGTCAGGCACACTGAACTAAAACTAAAGTTATCGTATTGGACCATAACTTATTTTAGTAAACACGGTAGATAGTATTAGGGTTCAAGCAGCCCTAACCGACGGGTACTTAGGTAAATCGTTTTAGGGAATAAACGTGCTACAGGATACTATAAATACTGTGCGTAGGTAAATCGTTTTATGGAATAAATGTACTAAAGGATACTGCAAATATTGTAGTTAGGTAAATCGTTTTATGGAATAAACGTACTAAAGGATACTGCAAATATTGTAGTTAGGTAAATCGTTTTATGGAATAAACGTACTAAAGGATACTGCAAATATTGTAGTTAGGTAAATCGTTTTATGGAATAAACGTACTAAAGGATACTGCAAATATTGTAGTTAGGTAAATCGTTTTATGGAATAAACGTACTAAAGGATACTGCAAATATTGTAGTTAGGTAAATCGTTTTAGGGAATAAATGTACTACCGGACACTACAAACCCTGAGTAAGTAGGGAAGAAGGCATAACGGACTACCCTTAGCGTAGGGGATAAAACGCAAGAAGGCATAACGGACTACCCTTAGCGCAGGGGATAAAACGCAAGGGGTTGAGGAACTGACGGAACCATAACTAGAGAGAGAAATAAGTTGTATTAGTCATAAAGCCCAAGGGAGTGAAAACAGTTTAGGTATAATAAATATAGGACGGACAGGGAGAGAAAATATATTTGAATGGTGTCGAAAACAGAACCTGAATATTATACTAACTCATACTGAAGCCTGATCAACTTCAGTGGGAAGTAAATAAACGGGGAAGTTTCACTATAACAAATATACCAAATATACCTAACATAGGTCACACGACAGACCTAGTGTTCCACTGAACTATAACAGTGACGCACGAAGCTCTGGTACCTTAGATTGAGGCCAGGGACAAGAAAGGTATTGCTCATTACCAAGAGAAACCTCCGCACCGTGACAGAACCTATTGGTAGATGGGTAAAAAAAAAAAAAGCTGACACTGAATATCCCTTTGAGCATGGTGAAGTTATTAGTTACAATTTGGATGGTGTATCAATACACCCAGTCACTACTGATTGGTTCTAAACTTGAAATGTCCTTATTTATGTTACTGAGGGAGAGAGGGGAATGCAGAACATTTACATCTGTCAGAACATGTTATTGTTAGACATCAGGTATCCTATGGAAAGGAGAAGGGCCACAGTCTGGTACAAGTCAATAGGACAGCCATGAGTTGGGGAGGAGTGAGGAATTTGGGTTGAGGTCAGGTCAGATGAAGTGAGAGAGAACAGGCATCACTAAAGTCCTGTATAGCAACAGAGATGTACTGGCTGTCCATATGTGTAAGGAGGACACTCAGCATAGGAGGGTTTAAATACCAGTACTTGTGTAAATATGTTTTTGTCTTATGCAGCTGTGACCCAGTGGGTGAATAAACTTGGTTTGAGCTTTACTAGTCATCTGTGAGTTTTTACCATGTTTATTTAGTATCTAACACTACAAAGATACAGGTGTCCTTCCTAACTCAGTTGCAGGAGAGGGAGGAAACCGCTCTCGGATTTCACCATGAGGCCAATGGTGACTTTAAAACAGTTACAGAGTTTGTGATAGGAGAAAACTGAGGATGGATCAACAACATTGTTGTTTCTTCACAATACTAACCTAATTGGCAGAGTGAAAAGAAGGAAGCCTGTATAGAATAAAAAATATTCCAAAACATGCATGCTGTTTCCTACAAGGCACTGAAGTAATACTGCAAAAATGTGGCAAAGCAATTAACTTTTTGTCCTGAATACAAAGTGGGATGTTTGAGTCAAATCCAATACAACACATGTTATGGGTATGCATTAAGGACTGGGGAGTTTTTCAGGATAAAAAGAAACTGAATGGAGCTAAGCACAGGCAAAATCCTAGAGGAAAACCTGGTTCAGTCTGCTTTCCAACAGACGTAGGGAGATTAATTCACCTTTCAGCAGGACAATAACCTAAAACACAAGGCCAAATCTACACTGTAATTGCATACCAAGAAGACATTGAAGGTGTAAGAGGGGAAAGATTTATCTGAGATATATTTCAAAATTTGAGGTAGGCTATACGATTACACCGGTAATAGATTCATTGTTGTATTACTTGAGTGAGCATACATTTCAATAATTAGCTTTTTATTTTACTGGGCTGATGTTGCCTGCATATGATGGTCAGTCTCAGCGCAGGGAGAGAGCAGCAGACTGGTGGTCCGTCTCTCAACATCCCTCTGCTCTCCCTTTCCTCCACTGACACTGATCAAAAAGGGACACCGTCTTCCAGCTGATTGTGAAACTCGAGTCGCAGCGCATTATTTCTGCCTCATGCACAAATTCATGTTGTTACTCCTATTAACTATATTCCCACAGGTGAGTTGTCTGAAGGAGGGATGTGTATGGCTTGGCTGCTCTGGTGCTTTTTCATCCATCTGTTATTTCTACATGGTCTATTGAAATCCCTTCTCCCCCTTTGAAGTTATATCATTTGAGTTATAGTTGACTTTGCATTTTTGCCTTCAGGGACATGATTTTTTAAACACAGTTGCATCACTTTCTGAATAGTTCAATTTAAGAACACTGCCAGTCTACCTTTTAAGGTTAAATTGTTATGCTGTCTGTCCTGTGATAACTTTTCTCATTTCACTTGAAATTCGAGCCATTGATGAAAATTGATAACACGTAGATAACATTTGTGTGTTGAATGAGGTTTAATGACATTGATGTCAATAAGTTACATGTGACTTTTGTAGGAAAAGGTAGATGACATATTGCCTACTGTATGTGTCTAGTACTGTGGCCCCCATTTGTAAGAGCATGCCTTACAAATAAGAGTCTACCTTACCCACACTGTATTTTCTTGATAATGTTTTTGAATCGGACCATTTCCTTTTGGGCATATCTATTTTCAAGAAACATTGATTCAACAATTTGCTGAATTATTGTAGAATATCACATTCATAGTATTCCTAGCAATTTGTTTTAAATCTTTAGGTTTACTTTCACTGTACTTTTCACACATGTTCAGTGTTTATGGTTGAGTAAATGTACCGTTGAAACATATTTCAAGCCTGTGCAGTACGAAGTGATAAATGCTTAAATAAAAATGATGTATCATACTTTGTCTTCACACTTTTTGATAACTTTTTTGTGGCATTCAGGTGTTGTTAATGAAGCCTGTGTTCTTGTCCACTTTATGCCATTGAGATAGGGTGTCCTCGAAAATGTTAGTCATTGCTGCAACATTTAAGTAAATGTTAGGCTCTATGTCAACATTTGTTAGAGAGAGTGGATCCTACTGGTTTTGTTGAACTGATAGCTCTTTGGACAGTACTGTAAAGCTGTAACAGCTATGCTGGAACTTTGATCATATGATAATCTGAAACACTGGTCACGTTATATCCTCGCTCATAAGACACACATAGTTATCAGGAATCAGGATGAAACTATGTCATCGCATCAGACAAATCCATTACTACTCTCCCACTGACTGGTCTTCTAACCTAGCCTGATTGGTGTTAACGCTAGTCAATTCCCTATTGCAGGAGGCCAGGGGCCAATTGGAGCAGTGTGTTAAGGAGGTGAGCGCCAGCTATGGCAAAATTGATACTGTGAGATTTTAAAACCATGACTAGAGAGAGACTGTCAACAAATACAGCAACGAGCTGCTGCTTTTATGAGTGAGTTCGTGTTTAACTACTTAGGGAGCAATGATCCACTCCCGACACTACCCAATTCAAAATCCAAAAGTTGAATTATTAAACATTCATCAATATACAAGTGTTGCATAGCCATCAAAAGCTCTAATTCTTGGCAATATCACAGCGTTGTCAGAATTCAAAAAGGCTTTACCGGCGAAAGCACAACATTTGATTGTTTGAGGATAGCCCCTCTCATATTTTATGCATTAGCATGAATCCATAACCATCGCGGGTCTCACAGAACGCATAAAATCGCTAATATAAAATCGCTTACCTTTGATGAACTTCTGCTGAGGGCTTCCCAAGTACCAACGAAGACAATCCATGCTTCTTTTGTTAGAAAAAGTCATTTATTATATCCATAAATCTCCGTTTGGTTGGCGCGTTATGATCATAAAATCCACCGTTGAGTCGCCCATTGAACCATGAAGAGAATGCGTTCAAATTATACCTATCATATTTCTCCAAACAAATCAAACATCATTTTTAATGTTTCCTTAGGTATCATTTTATGTATATTTACTATAATATTTCAACCGGATTGTAGCCTGACTGATAAGAAAGGAAAATAAAAGTGAGGCGCGCTCTCGTTCTCGTGACCGAAAAAAGTATTTCTCATTTCCACTTCCTTCAGTAAATCTTCTTCTATGCGATTTCCCTTTAGCCCTATTGTTTTGAAACCTTGTCTAAAGACTGTTGACATCCTGTGGAAGCCATAGGTACTGCAGTCTCAGTCCTACATAACAGAAAAATGAATAACCACAATGGAGAAAAAGGTCATTTACAAAAAAAAGTGCAAATCCGTATGGATGTTCCTCGGGTTTTCGCCTGCTATATCACTTCTGTTATACTCACATTATTTTAACACTTTTAGAAACTTCAGAGTGTTTCCTATCCAATAGTACTAATTATGTGCATATCCTATTTTCTGGGCCTGAATGGCCGGCATTTTACTTTGGGCACGCCAGACTCTCCAAAACAGTCTCCTCGGCAGCCGCTCCCTAAGAAGTTAAGGGGGTCCACGACAAAAAGCAGATATCCCTGACTCCTTGGCTAGCGTTAAAGAGACTCTCAGCAAATCGTAAGTACAAGTCAAGAAACGGCAAAGGATTCATTTACATACTGTTTTACTAATTTCACATGTACAGTACCAGTCAAAAGTGTGGACACATACTCATTCCAGGGTTTTTCTTTATTTGTACAATGTTCTACATTGTAGAATAATATTAAAGAGATCAAAACTAGGAAATAACACATATGGAATCATATAGTAAACAAAAAAGTGTTAAACAAATCAAAATATATTTTATATTTGAGATTGTTCAAAGTTGCCACCCTTTGCCCTGATGACAGCTTTGCACACTCTTGGCATACTCTCAACCAGCTTCATTAGGTAGTCACCTGGAATGCATTTTGTTGGGTTCTGAGAATATGAAATATACTTATTCATGTCACTGAGGGAGAGAGAGTAATGTATAACGTTTACAAATCTCAAATCTAAAATATATTTTGATTTGTTTAACACATTTTTGGTTACTACATGACTCCCTATGTGTTGTTTCATTGTTTTGATGTCTTCACTATTATTCTACAACGTAGAAAATAGTAAAAAATAAAAACTTGAATGAGTAGGTGTTCAAACTTTTGAGTGGTACTGTATATACTGTATTTTAGTCAATGTCACTCAGACATTTCTCACCATAATATTTACATATTTCTTAATTCCATTATTTTACTTTGAGATTTGAGTGTATTGTTGTGAATTGTTAGATACTACTGCAATGTTGGAGCTAGGAACACAAGCATTTCTCTAAACCCGCAATAACATCTGCTAAATAGGTGTATGTGACCAATACATTTTGATTTGTTTGATTTGAGCGTGAGAAACAGCGTCAATGTATTTTTTTGGAAGAAAAGTTTTTTGGGAGGGGTTCGTAGTTAAGTTATTTTGTAGCTGAACTTGAGAAGATTTTGACGTGGTGAACAAATAGGCTTTGTACTTGAGCAATCGTGAAGGAATGGCAAAATGTTGTGAAGGATTCAGAACGTTGACAAAGTCTGTCAAATATCAGCTTACTTCCTGTGAAGTGTCATGATGAACATATTATTTTGGGTGGGAAGGGGTTGGGGTGGAATTTTTAAACCCACTTTTGGGTTACTGGCAATGGTGAAACGATCTAAGATTTATTTTTTATTTTTTTTAAAGTATTTTGAAGTTAAAAAAAATACAGAAAATCCCTTTAAAAAAGAACAATCTTCTAAAAAAAACTTCCACATATAGGATGTAGTGTGTCATGCTGTTATCGACCATTGCCTTACATAGAAGCCTCTGTGAACCTTACAAGCCTCAGCAGCCCAATGCATAGGCAGAATTGTGGAGTGGTAGAAGCACAATTTCCATATTAAGTGGTGTAGGGGACCAATGATTGCTTCATGACAGAAAACTTTAAATTTTAAGAATAATTTTGAATACATAGGCAATGCATTTTAATTAATCAATTAATGTAAACATTTTCTAATCTATCCAACCATGAAGTCCCTGATTAGACAGGGCTAGTTTCCCAGTCCCAGATTAAGCCTAGTCCTGGACTAAAAAGCATGCTCAATTGAAAAAGACAATTTAAAAATAGTTTTTTTTAGGCCAGGACTAGGCTTAATCTAAGTCTAAGCAACCAGCCTTTAGAGTTTTGAGGTTGTTTGTCATGGAGCAAATATATGATATTTCAAAACTTTTTTTATTTTGCTCTGAGGTGCCTGTGCTTGTGAAGCTTGGGTGAGAAGAAAGCAATGAGGAAGAGGTGAAGAATTTTTTTTTGTCCAACCGAACACATTCTAGTAAACATTAAAGTGAACCTTTTTCTCATCCCCTCAGACATGAGTTAAGGCATGCATAAGGCTGCTATTTGTTTGCATGAAGGTCTGGTAGTGAGGGGTCTCATGATCTGTGATGCTTTCCCCAAAAGAGCAGCATAGGGGGGTAGACTACCCTGCTATCCTACAGACTGACTGACTGATCGTCATTTTACTTACGTCGGCTGGGATCAGCAGGCTCCTGCCCACGTGCTGGTTAAAAGAGAGGCACCAGGCTTCAGTGTACCTATTCATGTTGGGCACATACTTCTTTACGGTCTCATCATTCAGCCGGAGCCAAACACCATCCTCATTGTGGATCTATGGGAAAACAAGCAACAGAGGGCAGAGAGCACAGCCATACCCCCCTCCTGTCACTATGGAAACAGGGTCAACTGGGCTGAATGGCTCCAGAAACCCAGATTCAACAAGAAGGAAGGCAGAGTTACCTATACTGAGTGATGCAAAACAATGTAAAACCCAGGTTTTAAACCAGTCCTAAAATAAATGGAGCATGCTTGGCAGCATGTTTGGAGTGTCATGTTGTGTGAAAACACACTAATCTCAGAGTAACATCACTGAGTTTTAAGGTTTAATTAGTTTTTTTCCCGCTGCAGCCTCGGTGTGTCTTGCATGTGTATAAAGGCACTGATAAACACCTAAATTGGAACGCAGTGGCTGTACAGTAACATGCTTTACGTGACGTCAGAGCTCTGGCTCTGCGCTTTACAGCGCTGTTTGGGTTTTGACTGACAGCTGTTCTGAACTTGAGTTGCCCCCATCCCTCCCGCACAGTTTTTGTTGTCTGATTGAGGGAAATGCTGAGACGCTGAGGATTATAATAAATACCGCTTTGATGTCACACATGCAAGTCATACACCCACGAGTCCAAATGTGCACTTTACATTTCCATATCAGAAAACTCATGTCATATACATTGTCAACATTTCTGATCACTATGTTTAATGTACAGTTAAAGATGTCGTCATACCCTGGGTTGTTCTGAACAGAATGAGTCTGTTTTGTCTATTATGAAGAAAATTCACCACAGCACACGCACCTGAATGCACTTATGACCAAAATGACGATCCTTTTCCCTGAATTGCATTGTCAAAGCCTTATACGAATATCGTATTTTACAGCTGAGCTAGACAAGCTAAAAAAGAAACGTATAGTTGAAGACTCTTCGAGTAATAAAAGTGCACTGAAATAACTTAGGAACTGTGCAGACTTTGGAGAGGTGTGTGGCCACTTGGAGGCACCAGTTAGTCCTCTCACTCAAACCCTTGTAATTTCTTTGTCTAATGTTGCACCTACCCCGCATTTTCCATTAATATTCTTATCATCATCTTACAGACTATTTTCTGATTTTATTATCAACAAATGCGGCGAAAAGTACAGTAAATTTAAAATGCACATAAAATCAACAGTGTAATGTTTGGATTCAGTCTTGTGTCAGGTGAAATGTTGTGCCCTCACCTTTGGTCTAAAAATAATCTACAAACTGTTCCCTTTCAATTGCAACCATGCTTATGCATTGCTTTTCATATTTCTTCTGTAGGAAACATTTCAATTTAGCCCTATTCATATAGGCTAATTCCCAAGAGTGTAAAGGGTTAAGGTTACACACATGGTTCCCAAGTTAGGATTCAGTCCTAGTTAATTAAAATAAAAAACAGAATTAAGGAAAGAATGTAAAACAAACCAAAAAAATTTAAAAGAAAAGAGTAACGCTACTACATGATCAAATCGCCTGGTCTAGAGCAGTTTACCTCATCAATGAAAGTGATGGTGCAATTAACTTGCACTATGCCTATCTGTTCGCTCTGCAGGGAGGGGTGACTACGCACGCGGAGGCCTGCACTGTCCTTGGACACAAATTTGCGGACCTGAGAGAAGCAGAGGAGAGACAGGGAGTCAGTGAGTTGCAGGAACCTCAGGAGGGGAAAGAGAATAATAAGTGGCAGCAGAGGGGAAGAGGACAGACACATACACTGCAGAGACAGACATACAAACAGTGTATACACTCACATGCACACACATAGGCACGGCCACAAAGCAAAATAGTGGGAGAAAGCGTGGAAGTACTCCATTCGGAACACTGCTGGTTGGCCAGTCCAAACCCAGGTTTGACTTGAAACAGAGTTGTTCATCTCAATAAAAATTCCCTGGTTAAATAAAGAATAAAAACTAAATATATTCAAACAATAAGAAACCATACCATACACCCAGTTCTCTGATGGTGTTGGATATGATCCACTGTACACACGTTCAGAAGGGAGATACAAAGAGCTGATTGGAAATGTGCAGTTTGTTGTTTGTTTCCCCATTGTCTGTTTGATAGTAGTCAGCCCCAAAAACAATGATACAGAACATGGTTTGTGACAGTGGAAAATATTCACTGCATTAAACATACAACCCTCATTCCACACAATCTTCTTCATTATAAATGTACACACAGATAAGCACCAGTTAGAATGAGAGTGAACAAGACGTGAAAACAATTATCCTATGGATTCCACCCAGACACTGACAACACCTGGAGTAAACAACAGAGGACCCGATACAAACAGTAAATGAACACACAACAGACACTGTGCTACCATCCTTTTAGAAGGTAACAGATTATTTTATTACAGTGGTTAAGATGGATTTTCATTGTGTTCCATGGTGTTATTCGGACCCCTAGTGGAGCTTTCTGGTACTTAGAAAGACGAAGGAAACAGGAAGAGACACGCAGAGAACAGTGATGCCAACTTAGCAATTTTGTTGCTAGATTTAGCAACTTTTCAGAGTACCCTGGCAACTTTCTTTTCAAACAGCACCTAGCAACATATTTAGCTACTATTAAAAATGTATTTGGAACTTTTAGATACTTTTGAAGTGACTCAAACGCTAAAATGCATTTTCCCTCTAAATGACACAAAACCGATTTTCTCTGTCACACACTCAGTCACAACACACGTGCCTGGCTGCAAAAGTCCATTTGAGTGACGTCAGCAGCAGATGCTCAGCTCATGCACAGGCAGCAGCAGGCCAGCAGCAATTTCAGCAAATTGCTAATCATTGTTGCCCGACTGCAGCAGCAGTAGTATGCGTTCGACGAGACAAACCCAATGAATATAGTTGGTCACAAATGTTTGATCTTGAACAGAACTTACAACATCAATCAACATGTCTCAATCAAAATTGTACAGCCAGAAGTACAGAAAAGAGTGGGAGTCTGTACCTGAATTTAAAGGGTGGCTGAAGCCAGTAATTGGGGATGATTGTCAGGCTTACTGTGCATACTGCAAATCAGATATGCTTGCAAAAATGTTTGGCATCAAAAAACATTGTGCTACAGCAAAGCTATTAAATAAATCAAAACCGTCCAACCCCACAACAGTCTACATTACCACAGTTGGTTAAGAAAGTGGATAACTGCAAAAGTGCAGAAGCTACTATGGCAATGGCCATTGCGGAGCATTGTTCGCTGCTAGCATGCAACCATTTAGGTAGGGCTTGCAAAGCTGCCTTTTCAGATTCTGTGACAGCAACAAACTTCCAAATGCACCGCACCAAGTGCACATAAATGATAAGGGAACTGGCTCCTTATTTTCTCTAAAGGGTAACATCAGATGAGGGGGATGAGAAGTTCAGTCTCCTTTTGGATGAGTCCACTGATGTCAGTGTCTCGAAATGTCTGGGTGTGGTGATTCGGTATTTCAGTGCTAAAAAAAGAACCGGTGTGTCCACATTTCTCGGGCTGGTTGAATTGGAGGGGGGCGATGCCAGATCAATAGCAAAGGCTTTAGTTGAGTTTCTTGAGAAGTGTAACCTTAAAAAAGAGAATCTGATAATGCGATAATGCGTCCGTGATGACTGGGGTGCACAAGATTTTAAAGGAAGATTGTGCATTGCCCAATTTGGTACTCATCCGCTGTGTGTGCCGTTCTTTACAATCGGCTGTCAGTGCAGCATCCAAAGAAACCATCCCTAGGAGTCTTGAGTACTTAATCAGGGAAACCTACAACTGGTTTCCGATTTCCCAAAAACGGCACGAGGCGTACAAAGCAGTGTATGCCACCATTAATTGTGGCCAGAAACCCCTGCAGATCACCAAAGTGTGTGCCACACGTTGGCTATCGATTGAGCCTGCGGTAACTCGTATATTGAGCCAGTGGGAAGAACTGAAACTCCATTCCCGTCAAGCTTTTTGACAATCTGGTTCACCTCTTAACATCAATTTGCAGCAGAGTAGTCAACCCTATGGCAAAAATTGATGTCCTGAAGGATGCCATTGATGGACATCTCAGTCCATCACCATATCTTGGCTACCTTTTTGAGAGCACGTTGTACCAACTCAGTCTTGCGCCAGAATACAAAAAGGTAATTCGGAGACATTGCATCAACTAAATTGTTGCTTTAAGCAAGGAGCTGCAAGCAAGGCTCCCAGACAACCTTGAAGCCTTGTGAAACATGGCCTTGTTCAGTGTTAAGGAAACACTAAAGCACAATAAAGGCACCACTGAAATACCAGCCCCAAACAATTGATTGAAATCCCAATGGAGAAACATCCATCTGTTTAGGTGGGACTCAACTGAAAATACAGTTGAGTTTTGGAGTGAAGTCAATAACTACATGGACTCTTCCGGGTCAAATCCATTTGAAGAACTGTGCAAAACTGCACTCGCTTCCCTCTCCTTGCCACACTCAAATGCGGAGGTTGAACGGCTGTTCAGCCAAATGAGTGTGGTCAAGTCAAAGTTAAGAAATAGAATGTCACTGCACACTCTCAACTCCATACTCCTGATGCGGTATGGACTGAAGGTGGCTGGTGATACCTGTTACCAGCATAAACTACCAAGTGAAGTTCTGCAGCAGTTTGCCACCACAGCAGCATACAGATTTAAGGTCACTCCATCCTCTACTGCTGGTTCCAGCTCCGTGACAAAGTTGGACAGTGAAGATGAAGAGGATTTCCTTGCCAATCTATGATTCATCATATTTACAGTACGTATGCAAGGAGTGGACTTTCTGGAACTGGCGGAGACACACAGCTGATGGTGGCAGTGTGTACTGCAGTGTGTGGGAGAACAGTGGCAATATCTGGAGGAAACCATTGAGCAGCTAGCCAGCCAAGCAGCACAACAACCTGGAGAGAGATGGAGAGAGATACCTAGCGCACACATCATTCATTGAGTTAAGTTGCTTGTTCAATAAGATAGCATATATACCTTGTTATTAGATTGTACCTATAATTGTTGATCAGTTAGGTAGCGTGTTAGTTTTTCTCAGTCGCTTTGGTGCATTTTTCACATCATCCCTAACGTGCAAAATAATAAGTGCATTTCTCAGAACAATTTGTACAAACTGCAATATACATTAGATATGTTTCTAAAGCTAGTCAGTCACTAAAAATCCTTAGTACATCTCTCAAAAGTAAATATTCATGCCAATGATCATGTCAGTGTCATCAGAATGATAAGTCATTGAGTCATTGTTCACGAACAAGGTCGTCAAAATGTTTAGGCATGTTGTCAATGTAACTGTGTACTTTGACAGTATTACCTGATGTAAACTTAGGCTACAGTTTGGATGACAGTTACTGTATTGAAAATGCACAAGGCTGCACTTCTATGGCATATATCAATTTCAACAGTACTATTTACATATTACTGTATGTGGGTTATTGATTGAAAGAGACTGGACAACCCAAGGGGCACAAAGGAAAAAAAACTAAATTAGAAAGAAACACAGGAAACCACCCCTAAGGCACAACTTTGCCCGCAGCACTGTTCTAGTGCTGTCTCTACACATCCAGACGTTCCTGTCTGTCGGCCCACATATTCTCATCCACATCACACCGGATATTTTCCCTTCCAATGCAACGTGGAAAGAATCTTTTGGAATGCCTTATCCATCCTCTGCAGGCGTCTACTGTGATGTCCTCACATGCTGCATCCATTGCAGCCAGCAGGGTCATCTGTGTGTGTGGCTGACGATCGTACACCTTCCACCTCCATGCTGAAAAGAACTCCTCAATTGGGTTAAGGAATGGTGAATAAGGTGGGAGGAATTCTATGAGCATCCTCGGGTGGGTCACAAACCATTGCCTTATGATGTTTGATCGATGGAAACTCACATTATCACAAATGACCACATACTTTGGCAAATCCTCTCTAAACAGACCCCTCTCATCATCAGGGATGAGAGCCCTGTAGAGAGTCTCTAAAAAGTTGAGTAGATGCTGGGTGTTGTATGGCCCTATAAGGGGGATATGGGTTAGGACACCATGCTCCGAAATAGCAGCACACATGGTGATATTTCCTCCCCGTTGGCCTGGCAAATCCACAGTAGCTCTGTGACCGATGATATTCCGACCCCGCCTTCTGCATTTGGTCAGGTTGAAGCCAGCCTCATCCACGTATACAAAGTTGTGAGAGGGTTCACTTGATTCCAACTCCATTATACGCTATATCCCAGAACACACAGTTGAATTTGTTTTGGTAAGGAAGAGTGACATAAAATGTACATATATTGCATGTTCCTTCCACAGCAATGGAAATGTGTGCAGTTTATGCTTACTGTACTATGTATCACTATAAAATGTTGCTGTAAAGTAGTTACATAGATATATGTTTTACCTGTACATACTGGTACCGTAGCTCCTTAACTCTGTCCTCATTCCTTTGGAATGGTACACGGTACAGCTGTTTCATACTCATCTGGTTTCTATGCAGCACCCTGTCGATGGTTGAGATGCTAACCGTATGGATGTTTTCAAAGACATCGTTGTCTTCTATAATGGTCCTTTGTATTTCCCTGAGTCTCATGGCATTGTTTGCTCGGACCATGGTGCAAATAGCCTCCTCCTGTTGAGGTGTGAAAAGGCGTCCTCTGCCACCGGTTTGAGGTAATCTTGCAGTCCTATGTGGGGAAAAATGCAGTGATGCATCGCACACTTTCACATAGACAAAAACTATGCGAACACACATTTTACTGTAAAACATACAGGTGGGTGCATGTAAGGTGCAGTATGTATCTGTATAGAGTATATTTCTGTATGCTGTGAAATACAAGTGGACTACTGTAATATGAAGCATTGTAGGAAGTATACAGTATACTGCTTATATACAGTAACAGTGCACTGTACATTGGTGGACATACCTGTTCTCTCTTCGAAACGTTTGAACTATTGAGGACACGGTTGATCTCCCAATATTCGGCTGCACCCTTCGACCCGCCTCAGCCATTGTAAGGCCATGATTGACAACATGGTCTACAATAGTGG
>QNTS01001256.1:268605-402181 GCA_003317085.1 Hucho hucho
CTCTTCGAAACGTTTGAACTATTGAGGACACGGTTGATCTCCCAATATTCGGCTGCACCCTTCGACCCGCCTCAGCCATTGTAAGGCCATGATTGACAACATGGTCTACAATAGTGGCCCTTATGTCATCAGATATGCGCCTATGTCCTCTTCTGCCTCTTCCTCTGTTTTGCCTTCCACCACGCATCCTTGCTCCTCTTCTTCCTCCTCTTGGCTGTTGACCCTGTTCGTTTCCTGGTCCATCCATTATTGGAAAATTGCAACTCTGTGTTGTGGTCTGTCTATATATGCTTGCCAATTGATTCTTCATGAGATGCACCTTTGAGCAATTTAGACAACTGGTTGATTGTTGGTTGAACTAACACTTTACATTCCTTCATGAGTGAGGGTCAATTTCACCTGCACGATTCATCAATTCACGTTTTTGTACAAAAGGTCTAATAGAAATGTGTAAAACTATGCTTGACAGTTTGACAAATAGTTCAACAATTTTGCATGTAATGGCTTATGCAAGGAACTAATGCCTAGATGTTTTGAGGGGTAAGACTATTCAACAGAGAACCATCTACTATATTTTGATCAACATGACATGAGCAATTGAAAATGTGGAAAAAAGCTGACACTTGTACATTATCAATTGCAATATGTACAAAAGCAATTGCAATTTGTTCAAAGGAATAAGAAATTGCTTTAATGATGTGCACAAGTGACTAGATGATTTGGAATTTGTACAAGTAGTATCAAGAATTGCACTTTTGATCTAAGAAATGCACCAAAGCGACTGAGAAAAACTGTAACTACCAATACACTGCTTAACTATAATTGTTCAGAATGTGTAGGTAGGTTTACTAGTTCAAAATAAAATAAATAAAATGTAATTGTTCAATAATGTGAAATTGTTTAATAATTCAATGTGTTGTGTTTACAAATAAAAATATCTGATCATATAAAATGTGTTGTGTTTATATTACTTTTACAAATAAAAATATATGATAATAAACAAACAAATCTAAACAAATGTCAAATCATATTTTTCGCCGAGATGGCCAGTCAATCTGAGTAACGTTATTGTGGATTCTACGTAATGACGCAGTTTTGCGTTATTGCGTAATGACGTCATCACGCAATAACATCACAACGTCATTGAGCAACTTCCCCTGAAAATGAGTTGGCAACACTGGCAGAGAAGCAGCTGAAAACAACGCTACGGTGTCACGCTTTGATTCAAGCATTTAGCTAGTGATGAGAATGTTGTTATTGATAGAATTGCATACATAACAATGTTAGTTGGTTGGATTTACTCGCACAAATTGCCTTTCATGTATGCCATCAGCTGTATTACTTTGCTCGTGCGTCATGTAAACTAATTGTAAAACATACAATACTGAAGTTTTGTTACTGTTTCTAGTGTAATATGCTTTGTTATTGTACAGAGGTGGTTGCACATTTATTAGAGTAATTAAAGAGGTTAGCCAATTACCATATGAGTAACAATTAGCTATATGGTTTGGCATCATGCCAGACACATGGTACCTTGGCAGGTGCTTTGTATTTATGCAACTTCAACTTGAAAGGTATAATGTACAGCTAGAGTATGTCGATTTGAATTGAATACTAAAGTATATTATTTTCTGTATTTTGCAGTTTCACAACAAATAAACGTTTTCAATATATTCATTCAAGAAAAGTCAGGCCTTGGGAGTTTTATTGAAGACTTAGTTGTTAGCTATCTGTCTAGTTTTGCATAGGAACGCAATTCAAGGGCAGAATAGACACTCTTAGCTGTGACGGTGTGTTTTCAGCTTCTTTGGTTTGGGGATGTGTGTGTGTGTGGTCAGGTGTGTGTTTGTTGGTTTCACCTTGCTAGGTTGGGGCTCGGCCTTGGGTTTAACCATCTGTGAGCCAGGTGGGATCATGCCTTTAGGAGGGTCTTTCACCTCCACCTCCAAACCAGCATCTAGTGGGTTAAACACAACACTCAGCTAGCAGATAACTTTAACAACTAATATGTTTAATACATTGTACTAACTAATACTTATTTTCTCTAATCTTAGACTAAACACAATACCAACGTAAATTTTTTGGAGTGCTTCTGCCAAACTTTCAATTAATAGAAACTCAAGAATTACACATTGTCACAAGTTATGTTGACCTGACTTGAACTCTCTAGTCCAATTTCAATAGAGGAAATGGGAACTGGAAATAGAATCTGTTCACTTATTACAATGAAATGACTGAATATAATTAGAAGTGACCCCAACCCTGGTCTGGTTTACCGATCTCGATGCTGTCGATGGTGACGTGGATGGTGTAGAGGCCCACAGCCCCGGGGGTCCAGTTGGCGCTGTAGGTCCCGTCTGTGTTGGCCCGGATCAACATGTTCTCACTGGGCCTGGCGGGGGATGAAAACGTTTAAATCAAAATCCACTTCGACCTCACTTCTCATGTCATCAAACCTAGGTTTAAATGGTGTACGAAAATGTATGCACTCACTGCTGTAAGTCGCTCTGGATAAGAGGGTCTGCTAAATGACTAAATTGTAAATGAGTTTGTTTACATTCAATTACTTTTGCTGCACTTGATTGAACTATCTCAACTATTACCTCTTTGGAGTGGGCGAAGCAAAGCGAAGCTCCTCGAACGAGTAATTATCATAGGCCTTGACAAAGAGGATAAGCATGGTGTCAAAAACATAATACAGGTAGGTTACGCTCTAAAAACAAACAATTTCTCTGTCATTTTACAAGGAAACACGGGTCTGGTGAGCAACAGCTTCACCTAGGTTCTGCCATGTTGCTTTCCCCTCCAGATCTATAAGATATGTGGAGGGAGGTGAACAAGGGCCCAGGTAGAAAATAAACCAGTATTCTTCACATACAAGCTAATAAATTCATTTCAGTCCAATGCATAAAGATAAAACATCTACTTTAATATAAACATCTAAACAAATCTGTTTGACCTCTAAGGTCACAGGTTTATGGTTGCCCAACCTTCATCATTGTGATGGCGATGTAGCGCGCCTCCTTGACGATCATGGGTTCGTAAGTGGCGTCCAGCTTGGGCATGGGCAGGCCCCTGAAGGTCAGGTCAGCAGTGCCCGAGGAGGAGGGGTTGGCACTGCCTGGGAGACGCTGCAGCTTCCTCGTGCACTCCTGCTGCATGGATTTCTTCTGGGAGACGGGCACCGCCTTCACCTCCACCTGGGGGAGAGGAGAGGGAGAGACATGGGATGCCTTCAACAAGGTGTACAGTTCGCAAATGTTAGCTAACATATTCTATTTATTTTATGTTCACAATGAAAATCTGATAACATTACAGTAGATTAAAATCTAGTGAGGCTATCAGTGATCTAGCTACCAGCAACCAGTCATTTTCGATGCACACAAGGGGTCACTCAGCGACTTAATGGTTGGCAACTAGAGAGCCTGTGACCAGAGTTGAAAATGTCCCAAGTTAAAGCAAATTTCAGGGACTTGGTAGCCAGTCTGAATGGCAGGTTAGCTAACAGTCTGAATAGGTAGTGTGCGGCAAACATAAGTGTATGTTTTGGGTCTAATCTGTCACTACAAACAATCATGTGACGATGTAGGCTTTCTATGACATGAAGTAAGAATAGAACAATTCAAAACCCTGACCTTCATGTTGGGCACATGCACCACGTCTCCGTACTGGTCTTTGGTCTGGACGGCCACTGTAGTGGGCCAGCCGCAGCAGATGTCGTCCTTGTTCAGGTTCAGAGACGTCTTTTGTGGGTCCGCGTATGAGTCTGGTTGAAGCCACCTGGGGGGGTACATTTCTTTATTCATCTATTTATTTACAACCTGGCCAAGAGAAAGAAATGTACAAAAAAGTGAGAATATTCATAACTGTTCTTCACAGCGTACCTGGCTATGAGCTAAGATGTACGTGGGCATGTGAGCCTGTGCCTATGTGTTTGTGTCTACATGCCTTCTCCATCTCTCTCACCTGGCCAGGCGTCCTCCGCTGGAGTTCTGCTCGCAGGTGATTAAGTCCTCAAGGAAAGAGTGCTCATTGGTCTGCAAGTGCAGGGGCAGGTTGCCCTCCAGAGCCTCCAGGATGGTGGGGGAGTGGGACAGGGCCAGGCCCTTGCCCAGGATACCTGAGTGGGCCTTACACACCTGGAGTGAGAGGGGAAGGAGAGGGAAGTACAGTGCTGCTTGAAAGTATGTGAACCCTACAGGGCTGGTCATTAATTTGCTATAAATATTTAAATAAACCCCAATTCGTAATAAAGACCTTCCAAGTAAATGACAGAAACAAAAATATATTATATATTTTCATTGTTTATTTAACAAAAGGGGTTTATTTAGCAGAAACTCAGATCTGATGTGTCCAAAAATATGTGAACCCCAATAGTTTGAGGCACCTCCATTAGCAGCGATAACGTCTCCTATAGCAAGTAATAAGTCTCTGACATCTGTTTTGAGGGATTTTTTCCCACTCCTCCTTACAGAACATAGCCAATTGAGTAAGGTTTGAGGGGTGGCTGGCATGAACTGCCTGCTTCAGGTCCTGCCACATCATCTCGATTGGATTTAGGTCAGGACTTTGACATGGCCAATCCAAAATCTTCTTTCTCCTGAGCCATTCTTTGGTAGATTTACTTGAATACTTTGGGTTGTTGTCTTGTTGGAAGACCCATTTTCGGCCCACTTTTAGCTCCTTGACTGATGGCCTGACGTTCTGTTCAAGAATCTCAGAATTCATGGTTCCCTTAATGATGTGGAGTTGTCCAGGTCCAGAGGAGGAAAAGCAGCCCCAGACATTCCCATCACCATGCTTGACTGTTGGGATAAGGTTATTTTGGTGGTAGGCAGTGTTGGGTTTTCGCAAAACATAGCGGTGTTGATTGTGACCAAAATTAACAATTTTGGGCTCATTGGTCCAGAGAATGGACTTCCAGAAACCTTCAGGTTTGTCCAGGTGGTGGCCTCCCGAGTGGCGCAATGGTCTAAAGCACTGCATCGCCTGGGTCCAGGCTCTGTCGCAGCCGGTCATGACTGGGAGACCCATAGGGCGGTGCACAATTGGCCCAGCATCGTCCGGGTTAGGGGAGGGTTTGGCCGGCAGGGATGTCCTTCGTGCACTAGCGGGCCGGGCACAGTGCGCACTGACACGGTCGCCAGGTGTACGGTGTTTCCTCCGACACATTGGTGCGGCTGGCTTCTGGTTGGGGGACGCACGGCTCTCGACCTTCGCCTCTCCCGAGTCTGTACGGGAGTTACAGCGACGAGACAAGACTGTAACTACCAATTGGATACCTCGAAATTGGGGAGAAAACGGGTTATTAAAAAATATACGTTTGTCCAGGTGGTCTCTGGCAAAGTTAAGATGGGCAGTTTGGTTCTTTTTTGACAGCAGAGGCTTCTTCCTAGCAACCCTCCCATGAATGGCATTTTGATTCAGTGTTCTTCTTACTGTTGAAGCATGCATAGTTACCGGAGATGCAGCAAGGGAGGTCTGCATCTCTAGATTATATATTTGGGCTGGCTTTTACCGGATTTACTTTTGTTCTTGTGGCTCTTGGGGATATTTTGGAAGGGTGTCCACTTCAAGGCCGAGTAGCTGTCATGTTAAATGCTTTCCATTTGTAAATGATTTGTCTCAGTGGACTGATGGAGCTCAAATTATTTTGAGATGATTTTATAGCCTTCCCCACACTAGCCTTGTCCTGATGTCCTCTGAAATCTCCTTTCCTCTCGGCATGGTGTGCTTTGCATTCACCTGGATGGGTAACACCAAACTGACCAGGTTTCTTATCTCTATTTTTCAGCCCCAGCCAAACTCTGTCCTAAAGATCTCTCCTTTGATTGGTTCATTTGGTACCCAATTATTTACCCACCTGTTTTTACTTACCACTTGATTTAACCAATGCAACTTGATGTTCACTTATTTTTTAACCTGCAGTAATTCCTTTTTAATTTTGTGTTTCTACTACACACATGGTTCTTCTACACCAACAAATGGTGTAGAGGAACCTGTTATGTCAGATCAAAAATAATCTGTTCATATACTTTCAAGCAGCACTGTATGTCATCGTTACATGCTGACAGAGGCTTGATGAGAAGTTTGAAGGCTGGCCGTCTTTTTCATACCTCATGCTTACACAATTG
Organism: Hucho hucho; assembly: GCA_003317085.1. Lineage (NCBI taxonomy): Eukaryota > Metazoa > Chordata > Actinopteri > Salmoniformes > Salmonidae > Hucho > Hucho hucho. The sequence goes on from QNTS01001256.1 coordinate 274,740, forward strand.
ACAGCTTTAGTGTCACAATGTGATTATGAAAAAGTGAAATGGCATCAGAATACCTGGAGAGAGGCCTCTTCAAGAATCTCAAGGTCCTCTTCAAGTTCATTCCCTGGAAAAAAAAGTACAGAGAATAAAATATGATATGCCATTTAGTGCAAATTATAATCATACATGCACATACAGTTGAAGTCGGAAGTTTACATACACCTTAGTCAATAACATATAAACTCAGTTTTTCACAATTCCAGACATTTAATCCTAGTAAAAGTTCCCTGTCTTAGGTCAGTTAGGATCACCACTTTATTTTAAGAATGTGCGATGTCAGAATAATAGTAGAGAGAATTATTTATTTCAGCTTTTATTTCTTTCATCACATTCCCAGTCGGTCAGAGGTTTACATACACTCAATTAGTATTTGGTAGCACTGCCTTTAAAATGTTTAACTTGGGTCAAACGTTTCAGGTAGCCTTCCACAAGCCTCCCACAATACGTTGGGTGAATTTTGGCCCATTCCTCCTGACAGAGCTGGTGTAACTGAGTCAGGTTTGTAGGCCTCCTTGCTCGCACACGCTTTTTCAGTTCTGCCCACAAATGTTCTATAGGATTGAGGTCAGGGCTTTGTGATGACCACTCCAATACCTTGACTTTGTTGTCCTTAAGCCATTTTGCCACAACTTTGGAAGTATGCTTGGGGTCATTGTCCATTTGGAAGACCCATTTGCGACCAAGCTTTAACTTCCTGACTGATGTCTTGAGATGTTGCTTCAATATATCCACATAATTCTACTTCCTCATGATGCCATCTAGCTGGTGAAGTGCACCAGTCCCTCCTGCAGCAAAGCAGCCCCACAACATGATGCTGCCACCTCCGTGCTTCACGGTTGGGATGGCTTGCAAGCCTCCCCATTTTTCCTTCAAACATAACAATGGTCATTATGGCCAAACAGTTCTATTTTTGTTTCATCAGACCAGAGGACATTTCTCCAAAAAGTACGATCTTTGTCCCCATGTGCAGTTGCAAACCGTAGTCTCGCTTTTTTATGGCGGTTTTTGGAGCAGTGGCTTCTCCCTTGCTGAGCGTCATTTCAGGTTATGTCGATATAGGACTCATTTTACATCTCTAGAAGATAGAACGCATCTCCTTCCTGAGTGATATGACGGCTGCGTGGTCCCATGGTGTTTATACTTGCGTACTATTGTTTGTACAGATGAACGTGGTACCTTCAGTCGTTTGGAAATTGAGGTGACTGAGGTCTTGGCTGATTTCTTTAGATTTTCCCATGATGTCAAGCAAAGGTAGGCCTTGAAATACATCCACAGGTTCATGTCCAATTGACTCAAATGTTGCCAATTAGCCTATCAGAAGCTTCTAAAGCCATGACATTTACTGGAATTTTCCAAGCTGTTTAAAGGCACAGTCAACTTAATGTATGTAAACTTCTGACCCACTGGAATTGTGATACAGTGAATTAGAAGTGAATTAATCTGTCTGTAAACAAATGTTGGAAAAATTACTTGTGTCATGCACAAAGTAGATGTCCTAACCGACTTGCCAAAACTATAGTTTGTTAACAAGAAATTTGTGGAGTGGTTGAAAAACAAGTTTTAACTTCTTAGGGAGCGGCTGCATAGGTGACTGTTTTGGAGAGTCTGGCGTGCCCAAAGTAAAATGCCTGCCACTCAGGCCCAGAAAATAGGATATGCACATAATTAGTACTATTGGATAAGATAAACTCTGAAGTTTCTAAGAGTGTTAAAATAATGTATGTGAGTATAACAGAACTGATATAGCAGGCGAAAACCCGAGGAAAATCCATCCGGATTTGCACTTTTTTTTGTAAATGACCATCTTCTCCATTGTGCCTATTGCATACAATGTTATGGAGGACTGAGACTGCAGTACCTATGGCTTCCACTAGATGTCAACAGTCAACAGTCAAAGACTGGGAATTCTAGGAGTAACCAGAATGGATAGGAACAGGAAGAAGTCAGGGGACCACTTTTGTAAACAAGGTTTGACGCGCGCGAGATTGTGAACGCGCACCACTTTATTTTTCTTTCCTATCGTTCACGTTATCGTCCGGTTGAAATATTACAGAAAATATTCACAAAAGGATGCCTAAGGATACATAAAAATTATGTTTGATTTGTTTGTAGAAAGTGTATAGGTATAATTTGAACGTTCTCTTTTCCCGGTTCAATGGGCGACTCAACGGTGGATTTTATGATCATAACGCGCCAACCAAACGGAGATTTATGGATATAATAAATTACTTTTCTAACAAAAGAACCATTGATGTCTTCGTTGGACACTTGGGAAGCCCTCAGCAGAAGTTCTTCGAAAGGTAAGGGATTTTATATTAGCGATTTTATGAATTTTAGACCCGCGTTGGTTATGGATTTATGCTAATGCATAAAATATGAGAGGGGCTATCCTCAAACAATCAAATGTTGTGCTTTCACCGTAAAGCCTTTTTGAAATCTGACAACGCTGTGATATTGCCAAGAATCAGAGCTTTTGATGACTATGCAACACTTGTATATTGATGAATGTTTAATAATTCAACTTTTGGATTTTGAATTTGGCGCCTCACATTTCACCGCTAGCGCCCCACTGCTCCCTATAAGTAGTTAATGACTCCAACCTAAGTGTATGTAAACTTCCGACTTCAACTGTATACAGTTGCAGTCAAATATATTGGCACTATTTCTTCACAAAATAAGATAACATTGAAAAAAACGTTTGGTGTATTTGTATGATTTACAACTGCACAGGACCAAGAAAAAAATGACATTTAGAATTTTCACTTCAAAGTCACAAAATGGCCTGAACTAAATAATGAACCAGTTTTGAAAAGAGAAAACAGAACATTCTGCTCCATTGTAAAGTGTAAAGGTGCAAATATATTTGACTGCAACTTCAATAATGAGAACAAGCACCTGGTACTTGTATTGAAAGAATATGAGTTGATACAGTACATGCTCAATATGAGTTCTCCTGTTTTGCCATGTCCCATGATCTCCCTCACCTATAAGAAGAGCCAGATCCTTCTTCATGAGAGCAGCAGCACACACACTGCCCAAGTATGCCAACTCCTTCTCCAGCTGGATAATACCCTTAAATATGCACACACACACACACACACACATCATTTGTTGTAAAAACATTGTTTTTGACAACAAATGACAGTACAAGAATAGGAAAAGTGGGCAAATCTTGTTTTGGGGTAAACTACCCTTTTAACATAGCAAAAGAAAGTTCCCCCTTACCTCATCTGGTCCAGGGTTGAATTCGTAACCCACGGCAACACACTTGAAGCCGTAGAAACAGGCCCGCTCGTCTTTTACATAGTCAGAGGCAGTTTCCAAGGAGAACAGGGCCTTGTTTCCTAGGATCCCAGAAGAAGAACAGAAGGGTGATGCTGAGATCAGCTGAGATTAATTAATGTAGCAAGTGGCTTAGCAGAGCTGTCCATTGAAGAGATTGAGCTGCCCCGATCAATAACCTAACCTTTGATTGGTTCAAATGATGTGTTTCCTTGCGTGTTATTTGACTTAGCTAGTCAAATGCCTTCCTACTGAAACAAAACACCCTCACCTAGCGGGCAAATCTGTTTGAAATTAAGCAATTAAGCGTTGGACCGCTTTTATCTTACCTGGCAGAACTAGGACAGTGGTGGGCCATCCATTGGAGCCAGAGATCTTCTTGAGCTCCACCCAGGTGTTGATGGTGTCGTGGGCCAGGGGCTTGGTGCCGAGGCTGGACAGGTGGAGCGAATGGCTGGGGATGAGCAGGCGGAGGACATCCTCTTGCTGGGCAGTGCCACACTGGGGGTCAAACTCGATGGTGGTCCACCGCACACAGTCCGGGAATGACACCTGAGGTGTAAAGGGGGAGAGAATGGTTAAAGCAATGAAACAATTATGTGTAGGAAGAGTATCTGATGCTTCTGCAAAAGTTAATGGGGATCCAAATAAAAAAAAAATACATCCTGGTTCATATAATACGTCCAGTTCTGCTAGATATATACTTTTCTATACCCTTGACTAAGAATTCCTATGTTGGGAACAGTCCCGCTTCCCCGTGTGTGTGTGCTTTACCATATACTGTGTTACTCCGGCCTGCTTGTAAGGGTGGTCACTCTCTATCACAGCATAGTGACTGGAGGTGGTGCATGCCGATAGGCCCTGCTCCAGCTGGTTGCCCGTGGGGCTGTCTGTTGATTGGTTGGGGTTGAAAGCCAGTGGGGCATACTTCTGGTTCAAAGCGGAGACAGCAGGAAGTAACTCCTGGACCAGACCAAAGACTTCCACTGCGGCCTGATATGGAAAAAACATGATCAAATGAATCACACTGGTTCCGTTTCACTTAAAAGGTAGATTTAGATGTTTTTGTTATCTGTAAACAGGAAGTTGACCCACTGTGTATGGTTTGTATGATCTTTACATCTAAACACATAGGGGTAATAGTAATGGGCACCTACATCTCTCGCTCTCCCCCTTTCAAGTTATCATTTAAGAGTTATCAATCGCAAAACTTTATTAATGATAGCCAGGGATGTAGCGGTAAAACGATTGGTGGGTAAGAAAGGTAAAAGGCAGGAGACAAGTAAACATTCATTTAAAAGAGCTACTTTTGCATTATAAGTGCATAATCGCTATTCATAAAATAAAATGGTGAGTAAACTGCATCGATACAGGTTTAGCCTACACTACATCCTTGGTGCTGGCTTACTGATACGTCACCTTTTTTCATACATTCTTATTAAGATTTTACTTTTATATCTTTGCATATTTTTGTTTATTTATGGCTTTCTTATTCAGTGGCCTTCTAATGTTGGGCCACTTTCCAATTTAGTGAATATTATGACAGTCTTATTGGATTCGAGAGTTCTCTGATTCCAGTGGGTATTTTCCCCTTTGAGGAAGCATATGAATGAAGATTAACCTTTTCACGCACGAGTTCCAAATATCTCTAGCTGTCCACCCAGCGTGAGTTCTTATGCACGTGATGTAAAAATTCCATCACAGTTCCACAATTGTATTGTTACGCAACAGGTCAGCTTTTAAACTTATCAATTGTACATGATTTTCTAACAACAGTTTGAAATGAGGTGTGTTAATTCACATAGAAGTAGTCCATTTCACTGTGGCAGACAATTTATGTTTGAGGCATGCTATGCTATTGTAAGGTGAGGGTTAGCTAGATGAGCTGGACAAACTTCTCTCTACGATGAGAGCCCAAGCACTCCCCAAGTGTTTCCTCAGGTCAAGAATGCAGACATTTACACATCTCCAGTCAATACAGAACCTGCTCTAACTTTTTCCCCCTGGTGCATTTTCCGTCTGGCACCCGCATTGCCTTAATTGTTGTTGAAATGTTCTATTAGTTCTGTAAAACAATGCTAATGCTGTCAAATAAGTATTAACCTGTGTTGTATCATTTGAAGCTGCTCTGGCCTTATAATTGCATTGGCCTGTGTATTCATTTGGCTTGTTTAGCATAGCTCTGTCCCTTTGGGGAGCCCTTGAGCTCATCCGTTATTATGTTACCTCATTGTAATATTGTTTTATTGCTATATGCTATTATTTTATTATAATTGCTAATAATTCCTCTTTATTGTGTACTTTCTGAAACCACACACACAGTATGGAACATGACTTTTTTTATTGAATATTAAAACATACAATCTACTTGCAGTGAAGCTGCTCAACATTTACATTACATTCAGTAATCTAACAAACTCCTATCCAAATCGACCCACAGAAGCAACCTGGGTCAATGCCCTGCTCAAGGGCACATCGACAGATCTCTCACAAGGTCAAACACAGGGACGTGAACCAGCAACCTATCAGCCACCGGCCCAAGCTCCCAAATGCCAGGCTACCAGTCCTCCAAGATCCCCCCCCACAGTTCCCCCGAGAGCTGCCCCTCAATCATCCGAGACCACCCCCCACCCCTAGAAAATAAATATAATACAATAAAATAATTCCAATGGTCCCCCAATGCACCAACAAAATGAAAAAAGGGAAAGACAAAAGAAAACAATGCAAACAATGAAAACAGTGTCCGTGCCTGCACACGTGTGTGCGTTTGAATGAAAGCGTGTGTATATGCATGTGTACACGAGCACAAACACCTGCACGGCATCAGCCTCAGGCAAACAAGCATTAGATGTAACAATGTTGCCCCTCAGTGTCATTCAAACATACACAGATGAACGTGGTACCTTCAGGCGTTTGGAAATTGCTCCCAAGGATGAACCAGACTTCTGGAGGTCTAAAAAAAAATTCTGAGGTCTTAGCTGATTTGCTTCGATTTTCCCAAGCAAAGAGGCACTGAGTTTGAAGTTAGATCTTGACATACATCCACAGGTACACCTCCAATTGACTCAAATGATATCAATTAGCCTATCAAAAGCTTCTAAAGCCATGACATAATTTTCTGGAATTTTCAAAGCTGTTTAAAGGCACAGTCAACTTAGTGTATGTAAACTTCTGACCCACTGGAATTGTGATACAGTGAAATAATCTGTCTGTAAACAATTGTTGGAAATATTACGTGTGTCATGCACAAAGTAGATGTCCTAACAGACTTGCCAAAACTATAGTTTATTAACAAGAAATTTGTGGAGTGGTTGAAAAACACGTTTTATTGACTCCAACCTAAGTGTATGTAAACTTCCGACTTCAACTGTATATGTAATTTTAACTGACTTGTCCGGAAGGACCCGTACAGTTCCTGAGCGAGACTGCTGCGCAGTAAATAGAGAGAGAGTACTTGTATAATTAATGCTGCTGCTCTTGCTTTTTACGGGTGGCGGGTGTAGATTGTTGTTGTTGGCCAATCATAAGTCATCAAAGCAGCAATACACTACAGTCATAGAGCCTCCTGTGTGTGGCAAAATAGTGGAGATACAGTATCTAATCAATGGAAGACGGAAATAAAATGACGGAATTAAAAGTTGAAGGATAAGTCAACTGCTACTTAATATTCTGAATGGAGTTGTTGTTATTTGTAACGGTGTTAGACAAGAAGCGCATGCAGCCTTAATTAGCATAGTAGCTCATGGCATTTTGCAATATAAAAATTTTAATAAAAGCAATCAAAGTTCCTTCGTGTTGCCTCTTCGTGAATTTTTCTGCCCCCCCAAAAAACTTTGTGAAAAAGTGGATTTTCAGCCCGGGCCTGATTTCTGAAGAGTTAATTCGGATTGGGCCGGACTTACGGTTTGCGCAACATTGTAATCTATGTTTGAGACCAACTCGTGGCTGTGTGAGAAGCACGCCTGAATCTCTCACAGAACTAGAATGAGATTAACTTTATATGATCCCTCTTTCTGCTCTGATAGACATGAACCTGCAACTATCATCTCTCCAACTTTGAACTTTAACACGCATTTCCTTTTAGAAGTAGCTGCAGCACCCCTACAAATGTGAAATACATTTTGCCAAAGTTATAGAATTACTGCTGTCTGTTCAGAAATAAAGTAAATGATTCAGAATAGCCTACTACACCATGAGAAGGCCTATAATTTAGCCACAGAGGATCAATATTTGCTGGTCTGATGTGTAATGAGGAGCAACCAGACACTGCACTTGACACATTTATGAAATGTCATATTTCAGTTACAAATAAGCACACACCCTTTAAGAAAATGGCTGCAAAAAACTGTTAAATCCCCTTGGATTGATGAGAAATTGAAAAAGTGTATGGTTGAGAGGGATGAGGCAAAAGGTATGGTAAATAAGTCTGACAGCCCAACTGACTGGGAAACATACTGCAAATTGAGAATGCATGTGACCTAACTGAATAAAAAGAAGAAAATATACTATGAAACAAAGATAAATTATATAAAGACTGATAGTAAAAAGCTTTGGAGCAACTAAGAATGAAACATTGGGGAAACAAGCCAGATGGATATTTTATCACAAAAAAATTGCCAACTACTTTAATTAGATTTTCATTGGCCCAATAAACGAACTTAGGGATGACATGCCAGCAACAAACGCTGACACTATACATCCAAGTTTATCTGAGCTCCATTTTTATGGAATAGTCTGCCTATCCATGTGAGAGACGCAGACTCAGTCTCAACCTTTAAGTCTTTATTGAAGACTCATCTCTTCAGTAGGTCCTATGATTGAGTGTAGTCTGGCCCAGGAGTGTGAAGGTGAACGGAAAGGCACTGGAGCAACGAACCACCCTTGCTGTCTTTGCCTGGCCGGTTCCCCTCCAATGGGATTCTCTGCCTCTAACCCTATTACAGAGTCACTGGCTTACTGGTGCCGTGGCGGAGATCTTGTGGGCTATACTCGGCCTTGTCTCAGGATGGTAAGTTGGTGGTTGAAGATAACCCTCTAGTGGTGTGGGGGCTGTGCTTTGGCAGAGTGGGTGGGGTTATATCCTGCCTGTTTGGCCCTGTCCGGGGGTATCGTCGGACGGGGCCACAGTGTCTCACGACCCCTCCAGTCTCAGACCCCAGTATTTATGCTGCAGTAGTTTGTGTGTCGGGGGGCTAGGGTCCGTCTGTTATATCTGGAGTATTTCTTCTCTTATCTGGTGTCCTGTGTGAATTTAAGTATGCTCTCTCTAATTATCTCTCTCTTTCTTTTTTTTTTCTTCTCTCTCTCTCGGAGGACCTGAGCATTAGGACCATTCCTCAAGGCCTACCTGGCCTGATGACTCCTTGATGTCCCGAGTCCACCTGGCCGTGCTGCTTCTCCAGTTTCAACTGTTCTGCCTGTTTTATGAACATTTTAAAATCTTGTCCATGTTCTGTTATAATCTGCACCCGGCACAGCCAGAAGAGGACTGGCCACCCCTCACAGCCTGGTTCCTCTCTAGGTTTCTTCCTAGGTTTTGGCCTTTCAAGGGAGTTTTTCCTAGCCACCGTGCTTTTACACCTGCATTGCTTGCTGTTTGGGGTTTTAGGCTGGGTTTCTGTACAGCACTCTGTGACATCAGCTGATGTAAGAAGGGCTTTATAAATACATTTGATTTGATTTGATCTGACCAAATAATGAAAGACAATAATTGTACTTTTGAATTCCGTGAAGTCAGTGTGGAAGAGGTGAAAGAATTATTGTTGTCTATCAATAATGACAAGCCAACGGGGTCTGACAAGCTGGATGGGAAATTACTGAGGATAATTGCAGACAATATTACCACTCATATTTGCCACATCTTCAATTTAAGCCTACTAGAGAGCGTGTGCCCTCAGGCCTGGAGGGAAGCTACCCAAGAATAGTAAATCCCCCTTTACTGTCTCAAATAGCCGACCAATCAGCCTGTTTCCAACCATTAGTAAACTTCTGGAAAAAATTGTTTGACCAGATACAATGCTATTTCACAGTAAATAAATTGACAACAGACTTTCAGCACGCATGTAGGGAAGGACACTCAAAAAGCACTTACACAAATTACTGATGATTGGCTGAGAGAAATTGATGATAAAATGATTGTGGGGGCTGTCTTATTACACTTTAGTGCAGCTTTTGACATTATCGATCATAGTCTGCTGCTGTGTTATGGCTTTACACCCCTGCTATTTGTGGATAAAGAGTTACCTCTCTAACATAACACAGAGTGCATTCTTTAATGGAAGCCTCTCAAACATAATCCAGGTAGAATCAGGAATTCCCCAGGGTAGCTGTTTAGGCCCCTTGCTTTTTAAAATCTTTACTAAGGACATGCCACTAGCTTTGAGTAAGGCCAGTGTGTCTACATATGCGGATGACTCAACACTATACAGGTCAGCAACAACAGCGACTGAAATGACTGCAACACTTAAAGAGCTGCAGTTAGTTTCGGAAACGGTAGCAAGGAACAAGTTAGTCCTAAATATTTCCAAAACTAAAAGCATTGTATTTGGGACAAATCATTCACTAAACCCTAAACCTCAACTACATCTCAAAATAAATAATGTGGAAATTGAGCAAGATGAGGTAACTAAACTGCTTGGAGTAAACCTGGATTGTAAACTGCCATGGTAAAAATATATTGATACAACACTAGCTAAGATGGGAGAAGTCTGTCCATAATAAAGCGCTGCTCTGTCTTCTTAACCTCTTAGGGATAACCGGCGCACTAGCGCCCAGTTCCCGACACTACCCGGTGAAAAGTAAGGCGCCAAATTCAAAATCCAAAAGTTGAATTATTATGTTGCATAGTCATCAAAAGCTCTGATTCTTGGCAATATCACAGCGGTCAGATTTCACAACATTTGATTGTTTGAGGATAGCGCCTCACATATTTATGCATTAGCATAAATTCATATCCAGCGCGGGTCTCACAAAACCCATATTAGAGCTAAAATAAATCACTTACCTTTCGAAGAACTTCTGCTGAGGGCATCCGATGTGTCCAAACAAGAGAATCCATGGTTCTTTTGTTAGAAAAAGTCATTTATTATATCCATAAATCTCAGTTTGGTTGGCGCGTTACGTTCAGAAAATCCACCGTCGAGTCGCCCATTGTACAGTGAAGAGAAAGCGTTCAAATATACCTATCAACTTTGCCCAAACAAATCAAACATCATTTATAATGCATCCTTAGGTATCCTTTTAGGAATATTACCGATAACGATATAAAAGGAAAATAAAGTGGAGCGCGCTCACGTTCTCATGCCCGGAAAATGTTATTGACATTTGTGGTCCCTTGACTATTTCCTCTTCCTTTCAGTTCTGTTCAGTGCTAAAGCCTCCAAACACTGTCTAAAGACTGTTGACATCTAGTGGAAGCCATAGGTACTGCAATCTGGGAGCTATTATACAAGGATTTCAATAGGAAGTCTATGGAAAAGAGGAAATGTCACAACAAAAACATTCTGGACAGAAATTCCTCGGGTTTTCGCCTGCTATATCAGTTCTGTTACACAGACATTATTTTAACGGTTTTAGAAACTTCAGAGTGTTTCCTATCCAATAGTACTAATTATGTGCCTGAGTGGCAGGCATTTTACTTTGGGCACGCCAGACTCTCCAAAACCGGCACCACTGCTGATGATGCCTAAAGAGTTAACAACTATCAACAAGACAGGTCCTGCAGGCCCTGATTTTGTCGCACCTGGACTACTGTTCAGTTGTGTGGTCATGTGCCTTGGGAAAATTGGCTCAAAACAGGACAGCACGGCTGGCCCTTAAAAGTAAACAAAGAGCTAACATTAATGACATGCATGTCAATCTCTCATGGCTCAAAGTGGAAGAGAGATTGACTTCCTCATTACTTGTTTTTGTAAGAGGTGCTGACAAGATGAAGGTACCGAGTTTAAAATACTAGCACACAGCTTGGACACCCATGCATATTAGTGATGCACCGATATGACATTTTTGGCCGATACCAATATCCAATATTTTCCTTTCCCCAAAAAAACTATACCGATACCTCATTTTTATGGCTTTTTAAGCATTCTAGTACAGTTAAATAGTTAACACACACACATGGAGGTAGCGGTCTAAGGCACTGCATCTCAGTGCAAGGCGTCACTACAGTCCCTGGTTTGAATCCAGGCTGTATCACATCTGGTCGTGATTGGGAGTCCCATAGGACGACGCACAATTGGCCCAGCGTTAGCCGGTTTTGGCCGTCGTAGGCCGTCATTGTAAATAAGAATTTGTTCTTAACTGACTTGCCTAGTTAAATAAAGGTTACACACACACACACACACACACACTGACCAAAAAGTTATTTTGTTGGCATTTACGTATGTCCCCATACCAGTAAAACACAAACAAAACCTATTTATTTCACTTACTTGCTGTGCTGTTTTGTTGTTCAGTCGTTTCATTGTCAACCAGGATTTCTATGGAACGCCATTTGGGTATTTGCATGTCAAAAAAGATACGTCAAAGAACACTATTTGACGTGTCAAATAAGCTTGTTGACCAATCAGGACCTGAATATGACTGCACGTCACATAATAATTTAACACATTCATACATTTTATGTAGTTATTACACATTGATTACACTATCACTCATATTTCATATGTCACAACAATTCATCAATATGTATGCTACGATGCTGGTAAAGTTGTCTCGCGCACCTACAGTGCTGGTCATAAAAAAAAGCTAGCTAGCACATGGATGCAAACAATGTTCTTCCCCAAAAGCAAAACGACATAATCTGTTTCAGTAGTTAGCTAGCTACCTATATACAGTTGAAGTCAGAAGTTTACATACACTTAGGTTGGAGTCATTAAAACTTGTTTTTCAACAATTCCTTTGTCTGCATGTTGAACAAGTGGATTACTGAAATCAATGGCGCCAACTAAACTGACCTCTTGGGATATAAAGAAGGATTTTATCTAACAGAACGACCATTCATGTTGTAGCTGGGACCCTTTGGATTGCAAACAGAGGAAGCTTTCCAAAAGTATGTGATTTATTTAATCGCTAATTGTGATTTTATGAAGCTTGTGCTGGTTGAAAAATATGTTGATGTGGGGCGCCGTCCTCAAACAATCGCATGGTATGCTTTGCTGTAAAGCCTATTGTAAATCGGACAATGCAGTTAGATTTAAAGGAATTTAAGCTTTAAACAGATATAAGATACTTGTATGTTCATAAATGTTTAATATTACGATTATTTATTTGATTTGCGCGCCCTCCAAATTCATCTAATTTTGTCGACAGGTGTAGAGAGATTATTTCACTTATAATGCACTGTATCACAATTCCAGGAGGTCAGAAGTTTACATACACTAAGTTGACTGTGCCTTTAAACAGCTTTTAAAAATTCCAGATAATGATGTCATGGCTTTAGAAGCTTCTTATAGGCTAATTGACATCATTTGAGTAAATTGGAGCTGTGCCTGTGGATGTATTTCAAGGCCTAAGAAATCCTTCAAGACCTAAGAAATAAAAATGTAGACCTCCAGAAGTCTGGTTCATCCTTGGGAGCAATTTCCAAATGCTTGTAGGTAACACGTTCATATGAACAAACAATAGTACGCAAGTATAAACACCATGGGACCACGCAGCAGTCATACAGCTCAGGAAGGAGACGCGTTCTGTCTCCTAGAGATGAACGTACTTTGTTGCGAAAAGTGCAAATCAATCCCAGAGCAACAGCAAAGGACCTTGTGAAGATGCTGGAGGAAACAGGTACAAAAGTATCTATATATAGTCCTATATCGACATAACCGGAAAGGCCACTCAGCAAGGAAGAAGCAACTGCTCCAAAACCACCATAAAAAAGCCAGACTACGGTTTGCAACTGCACATGGGGACAAAGATCGTACTTTTTGGAGAAATGTCCTCTGGTCTGATGAAACAAAAACAGAACTGTTTGACCATAATGATCATCGTTATGTTTGGAGGAAAAAGGGGGAGGCTTGCAAGCCGAAGAACACCCTCCCAACCGTGAAGCACGGGGGTGGCAGCATCATGTTGTGGGGGTGCTTTGCTGCAGGAGGGACTGGTGCACTTCACAAAATAGATGGCATCACGAGGATGGAAGATTATGTGGATATATTGAAGCGACATCTCAAGACATCAGTCAGGAAGTTAAAGCTTGGTCGCAAATGGGTCTTCCAAATGGACAATGACCCCCAAGCATACTTCCAAAGTTTTGGTAAAATGGCTTAAGGACAACATTGTCAAGGTATTGGAGTGGCCATCACAAAGCCCTGACCTCAATCCTATAGAAAATTTGTGGGCAGAACTGAAAAAGCGTGTGCGAGCAAGGAGGCCTACAAACCTGACTCCGTTACACCAGCTCTGTCAGGAGGAATGGGACAAAATTCACCCAACGTATTGTGGGAAGCTTGTGGAAGGCTACCCGAAACGTTTGACCCAAGTTAAACAATTTAAAGGCAATGCTACCAAATACTAATTGAGTGTATGTTAACTTCTGACCCACTGGGAATGTGATGAAAGAAATAAAAGCTGAAAGAAATAATTCTCTCTACTATTATTCTGACATTTCACATTCTGAAAATAAAGTGGTGATCCTAACTGACCTAAGACAGGGAATTTTTACTAGGATTAAATGTCAGGAATTGTGAAAAACGGAGTTTAAATGTATTTGGCTAAGGTGTATGTAAATTTCCGACTTCAACTGTACCTACGTTATATAGGTATGCACGTCAGCTTTGACATGGGTTTTGCACATTGGCATTAAACTAGACATTTTGCTGATACCGTTGTTGGCATTTTTAGCTAATATCGTCCAATTTCGATATGTTCACCGATATATTGTGCATCCCTAATGCATACCCCGCAAGTCAAGCCACCAGAGGTCTCTTCACAGTCCCAAAGTCCAGAACAGACTATGGGAGGCGCACAGTACTGCATAGAGCCATGACTACATGGAACTCTATTCCACATCAGGTAACTAACGCAAGCAGTAGAATCTGATTTAAAAAGAAGGTAAAAATACACCTTATGGAACAGCAGGGACTGTGAAGTAACAAACATATGCACAGGCACATGCATACACACACACGATAACATACGCGCTATACACACACGTACACATGGATTTTACATTGTAGATATGTGGTAGTAGAGTAAGGGCCTGAGGGCACACACTGTGTTGTGAATTCTGTAATGAATGTATTGTAATGTTTTTAAAATTGTATAACTGCCTTAATTTTGCCGGACCCCAGGAAGAGTAGCTGCTACCTTGGATCCGTAATAAAAACAAAATACAAATAGCTTCTTAAATTTTTTTGTTTTGCCTAGCTGTGGATTGTGTGTAGCCCAATAACAAGGCATAAACTATAGTCGGGAACGCACTGCAAATCTGTCAATAAACAGCATGCAGACAACAGGCCTTTTGCAATATTTAAAATACAATTGTTATTCTAGTAATTACAAGTAATTCAGAAATCATATTTTTTTGAAAATCTGTTCTTTGCTAATGCATCCGTGAAGTTGGACGCACCTCTGAGGTCAACAGGGGTAGCAAAAAAATGTATGCTTCAATATTATCTGTTTTGACAGTCTTAATGACATATTTCTGTGTGAAAACACCAGTGCGCAGCACTGACTGAGGGTCTTCATCGGGAAATGGTGATCAAACAATTGAAAAACCTGCCCTTTATATAATGCCTATTTTTTATGATGCAATGATAATCTGTGTTTAAGCCCTTACCCGTGTCCAGCAAGTGATGCAACATTCTAAGGATAGTGTTTTTCAATATCTGCATTAGTTGCTTTTTTTGTATGACGTAATCGTACTAGATGATAAATAACAGCTATTGCGGCTATCTACTATAGCGCAAGTCGCCTTGGTTGGTTGCCGTCTCTCGTCTCTGCCGCAGCACCTGCTAGAGCAGCAACCTCTCTCCCTCTCCCTTTATCAGCTCTGGTTAATAAAGTAGCTTAAAAATGTACTTTTCTTCTGCTTCCCTCACTCGGATCGGCCCGGGTCTGGATATGGCCAGGTCTATACGGAAGGGGTCTAGTTAACCTCGGGTCCTTTCAGAACGAGTCTCTATATAAATTTGTATTTATTTATGCATTTTGGGTGCGGGTGGGAAAGCACCAGGTCCATTTTGAAACTGGCGTAACCTTTTGGATTCGTGAAGAGCTCTATAAAGTAGCTTAAAAATGTACTTTTCTGCTGCTTCCATCACTTGGATCGGACCAGGTCTGGATCCAACCAAGTCTATACGGAACGGGTCTAGTTGTCCTCGGGTCCATTCGTAACGGGTCTCTATATTAGGAAAATGTATTTATGTAAAGCCTATTTCACAGATATTTTTACCACATCTCACCTTGGGTACTGAGGAAGCCACAGGGCCGATGTAGGCCAGGATGAGGGGGAGCAGCACGGAGAGCAGGCTGGAAGAGCTCAGCAGCTCAGGGATGTCCTCCGCTTCAGACAGGAGCACAGGTTTTAATTACAAAAAGACATATAGGGCTGGTTTTCTTTTAGTTTTAAACATTATTCATACAGGGAATCCCAGTTGAGTCTCTTTTTCAATGGTGACCTGTGTTACAAAAAATCAACAATTCAAACAGATACAATTACATACAGAGCAGAAATGACATACAGAGCAGAATTATTATATTTTACAAGTGCAGTCCACAATGAATATGTCCTGTATTAAAGTCTTAAAGTGATCTACTGGAGGTCATTCCAGGAATGAGGAGCACTATAACTAGTCGGTTATCCGCTGAAAGAAATGCAACGGTCATGATTAACGGATTGGCTAACTGACATCATTTGAGTCAATTGGAGGTGTACCTGTGGATGTATTTCAAGGCCTACCTTCAAACTCCGTGCCTCTTTGCTTGACATCATGGGAAAATCAAAAGAAATCAGCCAAGACCTCAGAAAAATAATTGTACACTTCCACAAGTCTGGTTCATCCTTGGGAGCAATTTCCAAACGCCTTAAGGTACCACGTTCATCTGTATAAACAATAGTACACAAGTATAAACGCCATGGGACCACGCAGCCGTCATACCGCTCAGGAAGGAGATGTGTTCTGTCTGCTAGAGATTAACGTACTTCGGTGCGAAAAGTGCAAATCAATCCCAGAACAACAGCAAAGGACCTTGTGGAGATGCTGGAGGAAACAGGTATAAAAGTATCTACATCCACAGTAAAACAAGTCCTATATCGACAAAACCTGAAAGGCAGCTCAGCAAGGAAGAAGCAACTGCTCCAAAACCGCCTTAAAAATAGCCAGACTACGGTTTGCAACTGCACATGGGGACAAAGATCGTACTTTTTGGAGAAATGCCCTCTGGTCTGATGAAACAAAAATAGAACTGTTTGGCCATAATGACCATCGTTACATTTGGAGGAAAAATGGGGAGGCTTGCAAGCCAAAGAACACCATCCCAACCACGAAGCACGGGGGTGGCAGCATCATGTTGTGGGGGTGCTTTGCTGCAGGAGGGACTGGTGCACTAACAAAATAGATGGCATCATGAGGATGGAAAATGATGTGGATGTATTGAAGCAACATCTCAAGACATCAGTCAGGAAGTTAAAGCTTGGTCGCAAATGGGTCTTCCAAATGGACAATGACCCCAAGTATACATCCAAAGTTGTGGTATTGGAGTGGCCATCACAAAGCCCTGACCTCAATCCTATAGAAAATCTGTGGGCAGAACAGAAAAAGCATGTGCGAGCAAGGAGCCCTACAAACCTGATTAAGTTACACCAGCTCTGTCAGGAAGAATGGGCCAAAATTCACCCAACTTATTGTGGGAAGCTTGTGGAAGGCTACCCGAAACGTTTGACCCAAGTTAAACAATTTAAAGGCAATGCTACCAAATACTAATTGAGTGTACGTAAACTTCTGACCCACTGGGAATGTGATGAAAGAAATTAAAGCTGAAATAAATCTCTACTATTATTCTGACATTTCACATTCTTAAAATAAAGTGGTGATCCTAACTGACCTAAGACAGGGAATTCTTACTAGGATTAAATGTCAGGAATTGTGAAAAACGGAGTTTAAATGTATTTGGCTAAGATGTATGTAAACTTCCGACTTTAACTGTAGATGTACAGTACATAGCTAACTCAATGACCTCGTACCCCTGCACATCGACTCAGAACTGATACTCCCTGTACACAGCCATGTTACTTTTACTCAGTATTGCTATTCGTTATTTATTCGTTAGTTATTTACTCGTGTCACACTTGTTATCTTTATCTAACTCTGAATTGTTGGAAAAGTACCCGTAAGCAAGCGTTTCACTGTTATTCTACAACTGTTTACCAAGCATGTGACAAATACATTTTATTTTAAAGTTGTGTTTCAATTATTTGTTTCGACATCTCACTATTTGGATATGGCCAACTACCATATCGCACATGCTCTCCGGAGCCAGGCAATCTCAACATCAACCATCAGAGGCCCAGACACTGAGAACAGAATGCACCACGGAAGGCACAGTGACGTCTAGTCGGTGAAGCTCAATGGTATGAGGGGATGCCCAACAAGCCACATCGCAAATCTCAAGAGGTAGCGTACCTCTGGTGAGTGAGCCCTTTGGCCAGAGGTAGGCAACTAGAGTCAGCTGCAGGACGATTTTTGGCAGACCTGCAAATTGATCACAGTTAAGCCCAAGAAGAGATTGTATTTGAAAACAACAATAGTTTCATAACTTGATTACCCTGAGACACGATCACATCTTTTTTGTTTGTGGGAATACATGGGAACAAATTTCCTTAATTAAATTCCAGGAGATTCTAGTCTTTTTAGACCAAAAACTATGATATCAAAACTATGAAATAACACATATGGAATCATGTAGTAAGCAAAAATGTTTTAAACAAATCTAAATATATTTTACATTTTAGATTCTTCAAAGTAGCCACCCTTTGCCTTGATGACAGCTTTGCACTCTTGGCATTCTCTCAACCAGCTTCACCTGGAGCGCTTTTCCAACAGTCTTGAAGGAGTTCCCACATATGCTGAGCACTTGTTGGCTGCTTTTACAACTCATCCCGAACCATCTCAATTGTGTTGAGGTCGGATGATCGTGGAGGCCAGGTCATCTGAGGCAGCACTCCATTACTGTCCAGCCTGGAGGTGTGTTTTGGTCATTGTCCTGTTGAAAAACAGATGACAGTCCCACTAAGCGCAAACCAGATGGGATGGCGTATTGCTGCAGAATGCTGTGGTAGCCATGCTAATTAATTGTGCCTTAATTGTGCCTAAATAAATCAGCAAAGCACCCCCACACCACCACACCACCTCCTCCATGCTTCACGGTGGAAACCACACATGCAGAGATCATCCTTCTTGGGGTTAGACCCACAGAGAGAGAACTGCTCCTTAAAGTAACTAACTTTGGCCTTCCCGATAGCCTGAGTGCACTTATTTCTCATTTGCCTGAACTAGAGCGATGCGTGTGCCGAGCCTTTCGCAAAATGCAATTCTTGATGTGGAGTAACTCTGCAAGATCAAGGTCGAACCAGGGGCTGAACATGTTTTTCATTCACAATACCACTGAAAATATTTTAAAACAAAATAAGGTCCAGTCGTCTTCAACAGTGGGGATCAAGCTGATTCTATACCATTTACAGAGGCCCGTTCATGAAGAAAGGCTTGCTCATTCAAGTTTTTTAGCAAGCGTCTGACAAATCAGGACAGGTCGTTTCACTGAGCAGCCATTACGGACACAGGCTGTAAAACAGTGATCAATAAGGTTACAGAAAACACCAGACTGATACCTATCAGGATTATTTGTGAGGATAACATCAAGGAGAGTAGCCTTTTCTGGGTGTTTCGAGTCATACCTTGTGGGATTGGTAATAATCTGGTCAGGTGGTTTAAGCATGTCCCAGTTTAGGTCACCTAGCAGGACAAATTCAGACTTAGTGTAAGGGGCCAGGAGAGAGCTTAGGGCAGGTAGGGTACAGGCCGGTGCTGATGGAGGACGATAGAACCCAGCAACAGTCAACAAAGAGCTATTTGAAAGATTAATTCATAAAACCAGCAAATCAAATTGTTTGGGGACAGACTTGGTGGAGACAAACGAGCACTGAAGGTAAAGATTGCCAATCCCCCACCTTTGGAAGATCTGTCTTGCCGAAAAAGGTTATAACCAGAAAGGTTAACGTCAGTATTCAAAACACCACATCTCAGTAATGACCAACACATATGGATTGGAGCTGTGAACCCACATTTTCAATTGATCCACTTTAGGTAATAAGCTTCTAGTGTTAATGTGCAGAAAACCCAGGCTTTTACGAGAGCAGAAATCAGTGAAGCAGATATCAGAGCACAAGTCAGAATTGGGGCTAGCTACAGTAGATGGGCCAGGGTATATTTCCAGATATCATCAACAGTAATACAATCAAGGCACAGCATAGATGGCAACAAGTGCATCAGATGGCAACAAAATCATATTGTACAGCAATTTCATTAGGTAACATGAATACAAAGCCGGCGAGAGGTGGTTAGAATAGGATGGGAGGCCAAAAGTCTGTAACCAATAGAAATTCAGAGTCCCGAGAGTGGGAACAAACCGTCTGTCCCACGGCTGGGTAAAGAAAGTTCATAGTTAACAAAGCATGCAGGAGTCACGAGGCAAACAGCAAAAGGCACAAGAAAAATTATAACGACTTGGGGCTAGCCATTGTAAGTTCAAGTCACTCGTCCCAACAGTGTGTGTGTGCTGGAGGCGAGCAAAAGCTCGGGAGAGAGGGGGGAGTGTGGAGGTGGTACCTGTACCAGACAGGGGGAGACAGGCCAGGGCAGACTTTGAACAGATCGCCAGGTGGAATCCAATCAGCATTGCAGCAGGCAACGGGAGTAGGTGTCACACCCACTTGGGAGAAGCTTTTATTTCTGGAGGCAGATTTCTTGTAGAAAATGCCAGTGGATGGTCGTTGAACAGCAGGAGTGGGCTAATTGAAGTTGTATCTCAGCATTCAGTCCCCATAAAGTAAAATATATCATTGTAATGTACTTTATTTATTTTTTATAAAAAAATTTCATTTGCTTGGTGCAGGTTCCATTGCTCCAAAAAACAGCTAATCCGAGAACAAAGTGAAATGTAGCTAGTGTGCGTCACGTGGGTTAGCACAGTTAGCCAAAGAAAGCTAGCACTATGTTGGTCCTGCGACAAACAAAAGCATGGCTCTCGACCGATAACCAGTGAAGCTAGGACGGTTGGTCTAGTCAACACTATGTCAGTTGAGCTAAACGAGAGAGCGAACTAGTAATTCTACCCTTCCAGAAACAGAAAGAAAAAACAGTCGGTAGGATAGCTAGCCTTGCGGCAAGCTAACCAGGTTAGCTAAGCCTTACAAATTATATCTGATTTGTCACATGCAAGGTAATTATGTACATGTAGGTAGAGTTATTGAAGAGCTAATAACAGAGTAGCAGCATCGTGGGGGTGGGGGGGGGGGCTAATGGGGGGCAATGCAGATAGTCTGGGTTGCCATTTGATTAGCTGTTCAGGAGTATTATGGCTTGGGGGTAGAAGCTGTTTAGAAGCCTCTTGGACCTAGACTTGGCACTCCAGGAACCGCTTACCGTGCGGTAGCAGAGAGAACAGTCTATGACTAGGGTGGCTGGAGTCTTTGGCAGTCACCCTTACAGCTAAGCTAGACAAGTCTCTGCAGCTAGCCGTGTGACATTAGAGGTGAAGCAAATTCCTACCCCAACAGAAAAAGTTTATTTTCGATAAAGTCACCCAACACAAAATACAAGTGCTGATAAAACTGCGCTCTGCGGTAAGCAGTTAAACAGGAAAACAGATCAAGTCGTGCTGAGGATCAGAGGGCAGGCGGGTGACTCTTTACTGTGACTCTTTACTGTTCACAACTCAAGCTGTCTGTCTCCGACAGATAGGTATGATTAGTTCTTCAAGCTACTTAGGAGATTCTGGTGAATTTCACTATTGAGATGTCGAAACAAATAATTGAAAGATAACATAATATGTTCTTATGAGCCCAGTCATTGCGCAAAATGTTTAATACAATCACGTTTTAAAAAACAGTTTTGATAGTTACTATTGAAAAGGAATCCCAGCTTTCCATTGCTACTATAATTATTTCTTAACTCCTAATATTAAGCTAATTGTAAAGCCATGCAATTAGTTTCAAGTACAAGAAAGTAAATTCACTGTACTTGTGCATGTGACATTAAAACTTGAAACTAATTGTATAGCTTTACAACTGGAATCGCCTATCTGGCATGGAAAGTTTAGATGAAAAAGGAACCGCGTGCATTGGCTATAAGGTAGGCTATCAGACAGAAGAAGAAGGCATGTGTAATGTGATCACTCTGAAAATAGACAAATATATATATATTTTTTTTTGCTACAATTATTGGTTTTATGCTACAATATTTTTTCCATTTGTTGGACAAGCTGATTGTGCACAATTTGCCAATAGGCTATAGTTTAATGTCCTTCCTGTCATACGTTGACAGATTTTGCCTTGCTCTCAGTTCTTACCATCGACAGTGAACGCCCTGTGAAGGAGATCCTTGGCAGCTCTGACGACTGCACTGACCACTGCGAGAGCCCTGCTGCAGTTCTTGTCCTCCTCATTTGCTTTACTCAGCAGCTGAGACTGCAGATCTCCGTCATACTCTCTCCTACGGGAAAAAAGGCACCCCCCACCCATGTATTAGCACTACCAATGGTTGTTAGCATTGGGAATGGTATTTGCATTTTTACTAGGGATCCCCATTAGGTGCTGCCAAGGAAGCAGCTACTCTTCCAGGGGTCCAAAAACATTAAGACACGTATATTACACATAAATCAAAAGATAAAAAGTACATAACACTGTCACACCACCACAAATCCACAACACAAAACGTATGATACCACTATATAACAATATTACAATGCACGTTTGTGTTGAGTCCTGTGTGGCTCAGTTGGAAGAGCATGGCACTTGGAACACCGGGGTCGTGGGTTTGATTCCCACGGGCGGCCAGTACAAGTGAAAATGTAACCACCCACTACTGTAAGTCGCTCTGGTGGATAAGAGCGTTGGCTAAATTACGTACACGTAGAGTGCGTGTGAGTATGCGTGTCTGTACCTGTGTGTGTCTCTTCACCTGTGCCCGTGGTTCCATAAGGTGCATTTGATCTGTTTTTAAATCTGATTCTACTTCTTGTATCCGTTACCTGATGTGGAATAGAGTTCCATGCCGTCATGGCTCTATGTAGTACTGTGCCCTTCCATAGTCTGTTCTGAACTTGGGGATTGTGAAGAGACCTCAAGTGGCATGTTTTGTGGGGTATGCATGCGAGCTGTGTGCTAGTCATTTAAACAGACAGCAGCTCGGGACATTCAGCTTGTCAATACCTCTTACAAAACAAGTAGTGATGAAGTCAATATCTCCATTTTGAGCCATGAGAGATTGACATGCATATCATTATTTATTTTAATTTTATTTAACCTTTAACTAGGCAAGTCAGTTAAGAACAAATTCTTATTTACAATGACTGCCTAGGGTTGGGTTAACTGCCTTGTTCAGGGGCAGAACAACATATTTTTACCTCGGGTATTCGATCTAGCAACTTTTCAGTTACTGGCCCAACGCTCTAACCAATAGGCTACCTGCCGCCATACATTTTTGCTCTCCGTGTACATTTAAGGGCCAGCCGTGCTTAAGTCCCTCTTTGTGGCACCTGTTTTGACAGTGACAATTTACAATCCAGGGTTACTCCAAGCAGTTCAGTCACCTCAACTTGCGCAATTTCCACATTATTCATTACAATATATAGTTGAAGTTTAGTGAACGATTTGTCCCAAATACAATGCTTCTAGTTTTAGAAATATTTAGGACTAACTTATTCCTTTGCTACCCTTTCCGAAACTAAGTGCAGCTCTTTGTTAAGTGTTGCAGTCATTTCAGTTGCTGTAGTAGCTGACATGTATAATGCTGAGTCATTCACATACATAGACACACTGGCTTTACTCAAAGCCATAACACATATGTTTTCCAGCAGCAGACTTTTTTCTTAATTTTTTATTTCAACTTTATTTAACCAGGTAGGCCAGTTGAGAACAAGTTCTCATTTACAACTGCGACCTGGCCAAGATAAAGCAAAGCAGTGCGACAGAAAACTAGAACAAAGAGTGACACACAAACAAACGTCCAGTCAATAACCCAATAGAAAAATCTATGTACAGTGTGTGCAAATGTAGAAGAGTAGAGGGGTAAGGCAATAAATAGGCCATAGAGGCGAAATAATTACAATTTAGCATCAACACTGGAGTGATAGATGTGAAGATGATGATGTGCAAGTAGAGATACTGAGGTGCAAAAGAGTGAGATGATCAGCAACAATATTGGGATGAGGTAGTTGGGTGTGCAATTTACAGATTGGCTGTGTACAGGTACAGTGATCGGTAAGCTGCTTTGACAGCTGATGCTTAAAGTTAGTGAGGGAGATATAAGACTCCAGCTTCAGTGATTTTTGCAATTCTTTCCAGTCATTGGCAGCAGAGAACGGGAAGGAAAGGTGGCCAAAGAAAGTGTTGGCTTTGGGGATGACCAGTTAAATATAGCTGCTGGAGCGCATGCTACAGGAGGGTGTTGCTATGGTGACCAGTGAGCTGAGATAAGGCGGGGATTTACCTAGCAAAGACTTATAGATGACCTGGAGCCAATGGGTTTGGCGACGAATACATAGTGACGAGAGCATACAGGTCGCAGTGGTGGGCAGTATATGAGGCTTTGGTGACAAAACAGATGGCACTGTGATAGACTACATCCAATTTGCTGAGTAGAGTGTTGGAGGATATTTTGTAAATGACATCACCAAAGTCAAGGATCAGTAGGATAGTCAGTTTTACGAGGGTATCGTTGGCAGCATGAGTGAAGGAGGCTTTGTTACAAAGGAAGCCGATTCTAGATTTAATTTTGGATTGGAGATGCTTAATGTGAGTCTGGAAGGAGAGATTACAGTCTAACCAGAGACCTAGGTATTTGTAGTTGTCCACATATTCTAAGTCAGAACCGTCCAGAGTAGTGATGCTAGTCAGGCGGGAGGGTGCGGGCAGCAATCGGTTGAAGAGAATGCACTTAATTTTACTAGCATTTAAAAGCAGTTGGAGGCTATGGAAGGAGTGTTGTATGGCATTGAAGCTCATTTGGAGGTTTGTTAGCAGAGTGTCCAAAGAAGGGCCAGATGTATACAGAATGGTGTTGTCTGCGTAGAGGTGGATCAGAGAATCACCAGCAGCAAGAGCGTCATCATTGATATACACAGAGAAAAGTGTCGGCCCGAGAATTGAACCCTGTGGCACTCCCATGGAGACTGCCAGAGGTCCGGACAACAGCCCCTCCGATTTGACACACTGAACTCTATCTGAGAAGTAGTTGGTAAACCAGGCGAGGCAGTCATTTGAGAAGCCAAGGCTATTGAGTCTGCCGACAAGAATGCGGTGATTGACAGAGTCGAAAGCCTTGGCCAGGTCGATGAAGACGGCTGCACAGTACTATCTTTTATCGATGGCATTTATGATATCGTTTAAGACCTTGAGCGTGGCTGAGGTGCACCCATGACCAGCTCGGAAACCAGATTGCATAGTGGAGAAGGTACGGTGGGATTCGAAATGGTCGGTGATCTGTTTGTTAACTTGCTTTTCTAAGATTTTAGGGCAGGATGGATATAGGTTTATAACAGTTTGGGTCATAAGATGTCTCCCCCTTTGAAGAGGGGGATGACCACGGCAGCTTTCCAATCTTTTGGGTATCTCAGACGATACAAAGGGAGGTTGAATAGGCTAGTAATAGGGGTTGCAACAATTTTGGCGGATAATATTAGAAAGAGAGTGTCCAGATTGTCTAGCCCAGCTGATTTGTAGGGATCCAGATTTTGCAGCTCTTTCAGAACATCAGCTGTCTGGATTTGGGTGAAGGAGAAGCGGGGGGGGGGCATGGGCAAGTTGCTGCAGGGGGTGCTGAGATGTTGGCCGGGGTAGGGGTAGCCAGGTGGAAAGCATGGCAAGCTGTAGAAAAATGCTTATTGAAATGATCGATTATCGTAGATTTATCGGTTCTGACAGTGTTTCCTAGCCTCACTGCAGTGGGCTTATTCTCCATGGACTTTACAGTGTCCCAAAACTTTTGGGAATTTGTGCTACAGGATGCAAATTTCTGTTTGAAAAAGATAGCCTTTGCTTTCCTAACTGACTGAGTATATTGGTTCCTGACTTCCCTGAAAAGTTGCACATCGCGGGGGCTATTCGATGCTAATGCAGAACGCCACAGGATGTTTTTGTGCTGGTCAAGGGCAGTTAAGTCTGGGGTGAACCAAGGGCTTTACCTGTTCTTAGTTATACATTTTTTGAATGGGGCATGCTTATTTAAGATGGTGAGGAAAGCACTTTCAAGAGCAACCAGCCATCCTCTACTGACGGGATGAGGTCAATATCCTTCCAGGATACCCGGGCCAGGTCGATTAGAAAGGCCTGCTCGCTGAAGTGTTTAACTACTTAGGGAGCAGTGGGGCGCAGTGGGGCCCGATTCCCGACACTACCCGGTGAAATGTGAGGCGCCAAATTCAAAATCCAAAAGTTGAATTATTAAACATTCATCAATATACAAGTGTTGCATAGTCATCAAAAGCTCTGATTCTTGGCAATATCATAGCATTGTCAGATTTCAAAAAGGCTTCACGGCAAAAGCACAACATTTGATTGTTTGAGGATAGCCCCTCTCCTATTTTATGCATTAGCATAAATCCATAACCAACGCGGGTCTCAAAAAACGCATAGAATCGCTAATATAAAATCCCTTACCATTCGAAGAACTTCTGCTGAGGGCTTCCCAAGTGTCCAACGAAGACATCCAATGGTTCTTTTGTTAGAAAAAGTCATTTATTATATCCATAAATCTCCGTTTGGTTGGCGCGTTATGATCATAAAATCCACTGTTGAGTCGCCCATTGAACCGGGAAGAGAACACGTTCAAATTATACCTATACACTTTCTACAAACAAATCAAACATAATTTTTAATGTATCCTTTTGTGTAGATTTGCTGTAATATTTCAACCGGACGATAACGTGAACGATAGGAAAGAAAAATAAAGTGGTGCGCGTTCACAATCTCGCGCGCGTCAAACCTTGTTTACAAAAGTGGTCCTGTGACTTCCTGTTCCTATCCGTTCTGGTTACTCCTAGAATTCCCAGTCTTTGACTGTTGACTGTTGACATCTAGTGGAAGCCATAGGTACTGCAGTCTCAGTCCTACATAACATTGCACAATGGAGAAGATGGTCATTTTACAAAAAAAACGCAAATCCGGATGGATTTTCCTTGGGCTTTCGCCTGCTATATTAGTTCTGTTATACTCACATACATTATTTTAACACTCTTAGAAACTTCAGAGTGTTTCCTATCCAATAGTATTATTTATGTGCATATCCTATTTTCTGGGCCTGAGTGACAGGCATTTTACTTTGGGCACGCCAGACTCTCCAAAACCGTCACCTATGCAGCCGCTCCCTAAGACGTTAAGGGAGCATTTGACAGTGATGAGGGGTGGTCGTTTGACCGCGGACCCATTACGCACGCAGGCAATGATCACTGAAATCCTGGTTGAAGACAGCAGAGGTGTATTTAGAGGGCAAGTTGGTCAGTATGATAGCTAAGAGGGCGCCCATGGTTACGGATTTAGGGTTGTACCTGGTAGGTTCCTTGATAATTTGTGTGAGATGGAGGGCATCTAGCTTAGATTGTAGGGCGGCCGGGGTGTTAAGCATGTCCCAGTTTAGGTCACCTAACAGTACGAACTCTGAAGATAGATGGGGGGCAATCAATTCACATATGGTGTCCAGGGCACACTGGGGCTGAAGGGGGTCTACAACAAGCAGCAACTGTGAGAGACTTGTTTCTGGGAAGGTGGATATTTAAAAGGAGAAGCTCGAATTGTTTGGCACAGACCTGGATAGTATGACAAAACTCTGCAGGCTAACTCCACCCCCTTTGGCAGTTCTTTCTTGTCAGAAAATGCTATAGTCAGGGATGGAAAATGTCTGAATTTTTGGTGGTCTTCCTAAGCTAGGATTCAGACACGACTAGGACATCAGGGTTGGCGGAGTGTGCTAAAGAAGTGAATAAAACAAACTTAGGGAGGAGGCTTCTAATGTTAACATGCATAAAACCAAGGCTTTTACAGTTACAGAAGTCAACAAATGAGAGCGCCTGGGGAATGGGAGTGGTGCGGGGGGCTGCAGGGGGTTAACATCACCAGAGGAACAGAGGAGAAGTAGGATAAGGGTACAGCTAAAGGCTATAAGAACTGGTTGTCTAGTGCGTTCGGAACAGAGAGTAAAAGGAGCAGATTTCTGGGCGCGGAAGAATAGATTCAAGGCATAATGTTCAGACAAGGGTATGGTAGGATGTGAGTACAGTGGAGGTAAACGTAGGCATTGAGTGACGATGAGAGAGGTTTTGTCTCTAGAGGCACCATTTAAGCCAGATGAGGTCACCGCATGTGTGGGGGGGTGGAACAAAAGGGCTAGCTAAGGCATATTGAGCAGGGCTGGAGGCTCTACAGTGAAATAAGACAAAAATCACTAATCAAAACAGCAATAGAAAAGGCATATTGACATTAGGGAGAGGCATGTGTAGCTGAGTGATCATAGGGTCCAGTGAGTAGCTAGGCGAGCTGGAGACACGGCGAATTAGACAGCTAGCGGGCCGGGGCTAGCAGATGGGCATCTGGGGGACGTCGCAACGAGCCAGTTGAAACCCCCTCGGACGGTTACATCGGCAGACCAGTCGTGATGGATCGGCGGGGCTCCATGTCGGCAGTGAAGGGTCCAAGCCAATTGGAAAAAGAGGTATTGTAGCCCAAGAATTGGCTGATGGACCTCTTCGGCTGGCCGGGAGATGGGCCTAGCTCAAGGCTAGCTCCAGGCTAACTGGTGCTTGCTTCGAGACAGAGATGTTAAGCAGGAGTAGCCACTCGGATAGCAGCTAGTTAGCTAGTTAGGTTCAGAGCTTACGGTAGGAATCCGGAGATGTGGTAGAGAAAAAGCAGTCCGATATGCTCTGGGTTGAAATCGCGCTGTGCAGACTGGCAGGAATTGACCGGGCTGAGGCTGGCTGATGTCCGAGTTAACGGTGAGGACCGCTAGCAGTGGCTAACTGACTACTAGCTAGTAGCCAGTTAGCTGGCTAGCTTCTGATGGGGGTTCCGGTTCTAAAGTATATAAAAATAGCAGATCTGTACCACATTGGGTGGGACGGGTTGCAGGAGAGTATGTTCAGTCCGTAGATGGAAATTGAGATTAAAAATATATACAAAGAAAAATATACACGGACAAAACAGACGTCCGAATGCTACGCCATCTTGGAAAAAGATGTCAGACTATGATCGATAATGTCAAAAGCCGCACTGAAGTCTAACAAAACAGCCCCCCCAATCTTTTTATCATCAATTTCTCTCAGCCAATCATCAGTAATTTGTGTAAGTGCTGTGCTTGTTGAATGTCCTTCCCTATAAGCGTACTGAAAGTCAGTTGTCACTATGTTTACAGTAAAATAGCATTGAATCTGGTCAAATTCTTTTTCAAAAAGTTTACTCAGAGTTGGTAACAGGCTGATTAGTCGGTCGTTTGAGGCAGTAAAGAGTGCTTTACTATTCTTGGGTAGTGGAATTACTTTGCTTCCCTCCAGGCCTGAGGGTACAAACTTTCTATTAGTCAGACTGAAGATATGGTAAATAGGAGTGGCAATACAGTCCACTATTATCCTCAGTAATTTTACATCCAGGTTGTCAGACTCCGGTGACTTGTCATTGTTGATTGACAGACATTATTTCACTTCTTCCACATTCACTTTAAGGAAATCAAAATTACAATACTTGGCTTTCATACTTTTATCAATAATCCTTGGATGTGTAGTGTCAGCGTTTGTTGCTGGCATGTCATGTCTAAGTTTGGTAAAAAAATCATTAAAGTAGTTGGCAATATCAGTGGGTGTTGTGATGAATGAGCCATCTGATTCAATAAATGATAGAGCTGAGTTTGCCTTTTTGCCCAGAATTTCATTTAAGGCGCTCCAAAGTGTTTTACTATCATTCTTTATGTCATTTATCTTTGTTTCATAGTGTAGTTTCTTATTTTTATTCAGTTTATTCACATGATTTCTCAATTTGAAGTATGTTTTCCAAATCGGTTGTGCAGCCAGACTTATTTGCCTCATCCCTCTCAACCATAAACATTTTCAATTCCTCATCAATCCACGGGGTTTCAACCATTTTTACAGTCATTTTCTTAATGGGTGCATGCTTATTAGTAACTGGGATAAGCAACTTCATAAATGGTGTAGCATCTGGTTGCTCCTCATTACACACCACAGACCAACAAATATTATTTATATCAACATAGGAATCATAGGAAATATATCACATACATTATAAAGTATTTCACACGTTATCCAGATACTGACTGCACTTGGTGGTCTATAGCAGCTTCCCACCAGAATGGGCTTCAGGTGAGGCAGATGAGCCTGTAGCCATATTACCTCAACAGTATTTAACATCATATCCTCTCTAAGCTTTATAGGAATGTGGTTCTGAATATTAAACAGCAACACCTCCACCTTTGGCATTTCTGTCTTTTCTGTAGATGTTATAACCATGACATGAATATCAACCAGAGTATGTCTGTCTTTCTGTGCGCGTGTCTGTGAGTGCGTACCTGTAGTACAGAATCTGTGGTATCTGTCCTCTAGTCTGGTTGGTCCCGTTGCTGCTCAGGCTACAGGTGCTGAAGGTGAAGGCCACGCCATCGGAACACTGAACCGTGGTCATCCCTCCATCCCCATTGGCCGTTCGGCTGCCATAGTTAAGCAGGCGGACAGCATATTTCACACCCTCCTGTAGAATGTAAACAGGATTGCGCAACATATATTGTTTTCATATCATAAGTTGCATTGAGTCTGTGGTACAAAAAATACTAAAGAAGGATGGATGCATGCATACATATATGGTTAGATTGATGCATGGATATGTCTGTATAGCAGGCTGGGAATTGCCAGGGACCTCATGATGCAATATTATCATGAATCAGACATACAGTTGAAGTCGGAGGTTTACATACACTTAGGTTGGAGTCATCAAAACTCGTTTTTCAACCACTCCACAAATTTCTTGTAACAAACTATAGTTTTGGCAAGTCAGTTAGGACATCTACTTTGTGCATGAAACAAGTAATTTTTCCACCAATTGTTTACAGACAGAATATTTCACTGTATCACAATTCCAGTGGGTCAGAAGTTTACATACACTAAGTTGACTGTGCCTTTAAACAATTTAAAGTCAATGCTACCAAATACTAATTGAGTGTATGTAAACTTCGACTTCAACTGTATCTGATATGATATGTATTGCAATTCTCACGATTCTGTATGCCTTGAGATTCAATACTGCAATTTTATTGCGATTTGATGTTCCAAAGTGACACTATATTTCTGCTTCATAGAGACGAGAGCATGAGAAAATGTGTTTTGACCAGGGAAATAAAAGAGATGAAAACATGTTGGCTAACAATTTAAAAAGATGTAGAACAAGCTATATGATGTAAAATACCAGAGTTTTAGCGCAGGTAAAGCAGACTAGCACTAGCTAACAGTAAAAAAAAAAAGATATTTGTATTTATTTATTTACAAATTGATACTTGGGAGTCAAATATCAATTTGAAATCTTCCACCCAAAAAATCATGTTCTAGTCCTGTGTACCTTTAGAGGCACGGCCTTGTCGAGGCGTATCTCGGCAATGTCGCTGGGAGAGTCATCGGTGCTGTAGGTTCCCTTGACCAGCTCCAGAGACGTCCACCTGTGGGTGTGGACCAAATCCCCAGGGTGCTCCGTCTGGGCCTGGAGGGGGAGAAGGGGAGAGGAGAAAGATAGAAAGGAGAGAAGTGGTGAGAAACAAGAAGTTAAGAATTCCAAAGGAAACTTAAAGATTTTTGAACTTTTACAGTTGAAAAGCGATAGTGGCGAACTGTGACTATAGGAGCTAGTCCTTCAGAGGGACCTAAAATCTTCCAATACGTTGTATCAAACAAAAGAAATCTAGAAAATAACAAAAAATAAAGCATCACTTAACAAGCCCGACATATCTTCTGCAGTCAGACCATTCTAGTGTGTCACCTGTTAAAGCGTCACTTCCTGATGTACGCGGAATGAGGAAGAGCTCGGTTTTGTTGTTTGGAAAGTTTGTTGTTTAAAAGTATATTGGAAAGCTCTTGGTAGCTACCCAGCTTCTTATGTTGGATCCCGCGACGCAGCTGGCATCAGCTGCTGGAACAGCTGAAGTTGAAGTCGGAAGTTTACATACACCTTAGCCAAATACATTTAAACTTCATTTTTTACAATTCCTGACATTTAATCCTAGTAAAAAGTACTAGGAGTCAGATTTGTAGGCCTCCATGCTCACGCACGCTTTTTCAGTTCTGCCCACAGATTTTCTATACGATTGAGGTCAGGGCTTTGTGATGGCCACTCCAATACCTTGACTTTGTTGTACTTAAGCCATTTTGCCACAACATTCGAAGTATGCTTGGGGTCATTGTCCATTTGGAAGACCCAATTGCTCACAAGGATGAACCAGACTTGTGGAGGTCTACAATTTTTTTTCTGCGGTCTTGACTGATTTCTTTTGATTTTCCCATGATGTCAAGCAAAAAGGCACTGAGTTTGAAGGTAGGCATTGAAATACATCTACAGGTACACCTCCAATTGACTCAAATGCTGTCAATTAGCCTATCAGAAGCTTCTAAAGCCATGACATTTTCTGGAATTTTCCAAGCTGTTAAAAGGCACAGTCAACTTAGTGTATGTAAACTTCTGACCTGCTGGAATTGTGAAACAATCTGTCTGTAAATAATTGTTGGAAAAATTACTTTGTCATGCACAAAGTAGATGTCCTAACAGACTTGCCAAAACTATAGTTTGGTAACAAGACATTTGTGGAGTGGTTGAAAAACAAGTTTTAATGACTCAAACCTAAGTGTATGTAAACTTCAGACTTCAACTGTATATCTTTCCAGTGATCATGCCGACCAAGGATGGGTCTGAGGAGCTATTTAGCGTCGCAGCTAGCCTAGCTGCTAGCAAACTGGACATCAAGCTAGCGAGGTGTTCTTGAACGCAGCCCGCAACATGGTTAGCCATTGTGGCTGGGACTGCGGATTGTCCCGGGCTGGTGGCTGTTTTCCCTGCGGTTTGTTGTTTTCAATTTTCCCTGTGACCTGCCCTGTCTGGAACTGCGAGGACTAACAGCCTAACATACGTTGCTAGCTACCATGACAAAGACCAAAGCCGGCGGGAGTACTGTTGAGTAAAGAGCCAGTTGTTTCTATCACACGTGAATGATCTTTTAGATGAACAAAGAGAGACCTACAAGCATAGTTTGAAGCTAAACGGAGCTATATGGATATAAAGAGGAACTTTATTGGGTATGCCATCAGAGGAAGATCAAAGGTAAGCGATTTATTTTATGCTATTTTTGAGTTTCGTGACACCTCTGCTGGTTATGTTATTATGCTAATTGAGTTTTTGAGTGGGGCGCTGTCCTCAGACAATCAAATGTTCTGCTTTCGCCGTAAAGCCTTTTTGAAATCTGACAATGCTGTTATATTAACAAGAGTCTAAGCTTTTGAAGGGTGTGCAGCATTTGTATTTTCATGAATGTTTGAAATTAGTATTTTTGCAATTTGAATTTGGCGCTCTGCATTTCACTGGATGTTGTCAAAATCGATCCCGTTCACGGGATTGGATCCCTAAGGGATCCCTAAGAGGTTAATGTAAGTGTCTCTAATGTCAAACATGTAAAGTGTGGTGTACCGCAGGGCAGCTCTCTAGGCCCTCTACTCTTTTCTATTTTTACCAATGACCTGCCACTGGCAAGAAACAAAGCATGTGCCATGTATGCTGATGATTCAACCCTATATGCATCAGCAACCACAGCTAATGAAGCCACAGAAACTCTTAACAAAGAGTTGCAGTTCTGTTTTCCTGATAACAAGGTTATATAAAAAATGTGGGTTATTGAGCCAACAATTATGGCTGCCGCACACTTAAGCAGACCAGAATTCAATTGGTCGGCCCCTGTGGATTTCTTGTTGTCTATTAATTCAGACTTCTTTTTCTGTAAATAGCCTAAAAGAAAAGCTTAAACTATTATTTCTCTGATCATTCAGCAAGTTCCCCTATTAGCATCCAGCCCAATATCATTGTGAATAGGCTTAGAAGTTCTTTCAACGAGATGGTGATTAAATGCATCAATGACGGTATTTTTTTCCATAATGAGGCCAGTGTCTGAATTAATTTGTTGTGGCAGAGAGGAGGAAGTAGAACCATTCAGGGATTTGACATTTTTCCAGAATTTAGCCGGGTTACATACAGTGCATTCGGAAAGTACTCAGACCCCTTCCCATTTTGCACATTTTGTTACGTTACAGCCTTATTCTAAAATGGATTAACATCAATTTACACACAATACCCCACAATGAAAAAGTGAAAATCCGTTTTTAGAAATGTTGCCAATTGTATTAAAAATAAAAAACAGAAATACCTTATTTACATAAGTATTGAGACCCTTTGCTATGAGACTCGAAATTGAGCTCAGGTGCATCCTGTTTCCATTGACCATCCTTGAGAGGTTTCTACAACCTGATTGTAGTCCACCTGTGGTAAATTCAATTGATTGGACATGATTTGGAAAGGCACACACCTGTCTATATAAGGTCCCACATTTGACAGTGCATGTCAGAGCAAAAAACATTCTTAAATGGAAGAAGTTTGGAACCACCAAGACTCTTCCTAGAGCTGTCCGCCTGGCCAAACTGAGCAATCGGGGGAGAAAGGCCTTGGTCAGGGAGGTGACCAAGAACCCGATGGTCACTCTGACAGAGCTCTAGAGTTCCTCTGTGGAGATGGGAGAACCTTCCAGAAGGACAACCATCTCTGTAGCACTCCACCAATCAGGACTTTATGGTAGAGTGGCCAGACGGAAGCCACTCCTCAGTAAAAGGCACATGACAGTCCGCTTGGATTCTCTGGTCTGATGAAACCAAGAATGAACTATTTGGCCTGAATGCCAAGTGTCACGTCTGGAAGAAACCTGGCACCATTCTTACGGTGAAGCATGGTGATGGCAGCATCATGCTGTGAGGATGGTTGCCAGCAGCAGGGACTGGAAGGCTAGTCAGGATCGAGGGAAAGGTGAACGGATAAAAGTAGAGAGATCCTTGATGAAAAACTGCTCCAGAGCTCTCAGGACCTCAGACTGGGGCAATGTTTCACCTTCCAAGAGGACAACAACCCTAATCACACAGCTAAGACAATGAAGGTGTGGCTTCAGGACATGTCTCTGAATGTCCTTGAGTCGCTGAGCCAGAGCCCGGATTTTAACCCGATCAAACATCTCTGGAGAGACCTGAAAATAGCTGTGCAGCGATGCTCCCATCCCACCAGACAGAGCTTGAGAGGATCTGCAGAGAAGAATTAGAGAAACTCCCCAAATACAGGTGTGCCAAGCTTGTAGCGTCATACCCAAGAAGACTCGAGGCTGTAATCGCTGCCAAAGGGACTTCAACAAGGTACTGAGTAAAGGGTCTGAATACTTATGTAAAATTCTCTATGTCCATTTCTTTTTATACATTTGTAAACATTTCTAAAAACCTGGTTTTCCTTTGTCATTATGGGGTATTGTATGTAGATTGATGAGAAGGATTTATTTTTATAAGACTGTAACGTAACAAAATGTGGAAAAAGTAAAGAGGTCTGAATACTTTCCAAACGCACTATAATAATCCGATTTAGTCTTTCTGATTTGTATTACACAATGCTTCCTCAGTTGCTTAAAAGCTTGCCAGTCCGGGCCTAAGTCTGTGTTGCTGGCCTTGACCTAAGCACCATCTCTTTTATGAATGACTTCTGATAATGTACCCGGCACCTTTAACCCTTAATCTTTTGAAGGGAACATGATTATCCACAATAGTATTGAAGATATCTGCAAAAAGGCTCAACGCTAAATGAAGTTCAGGGATAGCTGAAATAAAATCAAGGTCACTAAAATAAAGGTCATGTTAAAAGTTAAAAGTAAAAAAAAAGTTATCTTTGTGATGACACGAGGCTTAGATTTTTTTATTCTCACATCTCTAACATACTAATTTCTTGGGCGAAGACACAAGTACAAACATATTTCTCTGGTGTATTTGTTAAACGAAGATCAGAGTTGACTTTGAAGAACCTTTCGGGTTGGGCCGAGTAGGCTTTGTCACCAGCTGGGTTAGGTTTAGATCATTACACATGTCTCTTAGATCATATGAAGCCTGCATTCCCAATCATAATTTAGGTCACCCAGGATACCTTCTTATTTAATAAACATAGAATACAAACTAGTTAACTCCTCCAGTACACAAAGGTTAGCTAAGGGAGGACGGTTAGAGTTATGGATACATTTTTCCCCAGGCTTAAATTAAAGATAGTAGCTCAAATTTTTGGGCAAGTGAAATGGATTTCAGTAAAGATAAATTATTTTTTATAAGAATGGCCACTCCATCACCTCTACCTTGTCTGTCAGCTCTGAACACATTATAACCCTCAATATTAATATCAGAGTTCAGAATGTCCCCAGAGATACAAGTTTCAGTCAATACCAGAATGTTCATATTTGTCTGCATTGCCCAGATCTTGATGTAATCCAGTTTAGGAAGTAAGTTATAATCACAATAACGAGATGAGATGCCATGAAAAAAAACACTAACTATAATACATTTGTTTTCATTTTAGTTGACCAGATGTAAATTCCACATGAAACTAATGGACATTAAATTTGCAATATGTTTTGTTTTGTTTTTGCAGAATATTTAATGTAATAGTCTCATTGGCAGAATGAACTTCACTTCGTTTCCCGGGCTGTTTGACATGAGCCCTACCACACAAACACAGCTCCCGACCCGGGCTGTCACTAAAACCAGCTCACACGTCTCATAAGTTTTGCACTGATGCGCAGGCAGCCAGGACACTTGACTGTAACGAAACAATACCTGTCAAACCCATGTACAACGAGTGACTGGAGGCCCATCTCTAACGTCATGCCAACAGTTTTATCTGAGTGCATAAATCAGTGTGCCTACCTACCAAAGTCCAGCACTGCTACTGCCCTTGTGAAAGCCACACACTCCTGGCTGACAGCTACAGACTCAAAACAATCAACAATGGTGAGGGTGTTACTGGCTGATATGTCCAAAGCCTGTGATGGAGTAGATCACGCAAAGCTCCTGCAACATCTGTCTGACATTGAACTGTGTCCAAGTTTACTAGCCTGGCTCCACAGCTACACCACCAGAAGAAGACAGAGGGTGACGGTTACTAGCCTGGCTCCACAGCTCTACCACCAGAAGAAGACAGAGGGTGATGGTTACTAGCCTGGCTCCACAGCTCTACCACCAGAAGAAGACAGAGGGTGATGGTTACTAGCCTGGCTCCACAGCTCTACCACCAGAAGAAGACAGAGGGTGATGGTTACTAGCCTGGCTCCACAGCTACATCACAGGAAGAAGACAGAGGGTGATGGTTACTAGCCTGGCTCCACAGCTACACCACAGGAAGAAGACAGAGGGTGATGGTTACTAGCCTGGCTCCACAGCTACACCACAGGAAGCATCAAAGAGAACATTTCCATGGGCTTGGAGGCAAAGCAGCTGGAAGAGTGGGCCACATGCTCCTGAATGGAAAAAAAGTCTGGAAATTCAGATGTTTTTCTAGAGACCATCCAAAACCTGCACTACTAATCCTAGGAGGACAGGAAGTACCAGTGGTAACAACAACTACGTATCTTGGTTTTCATCTAGACTCTAACCTCATCATTCACACCACATCAACCTGCACCACTAATCCCAGGAAGTACCAGTGGTAACAACTAAGTATCTTAGTTTTCATCTAGACTCTAACCTCAGTGGTGTCATACGTGGCGCAGTCAGTGAGAAAGGCCTCAAAACACCTGCACTTTGACTGTTTTTGCCAGAAATGGCCTACCCACTGAAGATATGGTCACAGTCTACACTATACTGGTCAGGCCTTGTCTGGAATACGGTGGAGTTCTGTTAGTCAGAAGCAGTAAAAAGCAGCAGGCCCAACTAGACAGGGTGCAGAGGAGGGCCTTGAGGATCATCTCCAGAGGTGGAGCAGTCCAACCACAGCTCCCCTCACTGCAGAGCAGGCGAGAGCAGGCTGCAGTGCATCTGGTGAAGGACATGCACACTCTTGACCATCCACTGAATGACCTGCTCCCTCCAAAAAGAGGTAACGGCACCACCTGAGAAACAGCCACGAACTGTCCTGTATAACTGCCCGTACAAACCGCCAGCGAAACGCAACTCTACCGACTGTTATCAGACTGTTTAATAACTCTAGCTCTTAAATGGTTCTCCCAAAAATTAGACTTTTTTTAAATCATATTTAAATATTTACATTTCCATCATGAACAATATCCTGTAATGTTATCAATTGTTCAATATTCTATTTAAGTCACATATTATGTCTTATGTATTTTAAATTAGTGTTTCGCAATTATTAGTAACGTAAATTCTGCGTTTCATCTGTGAGCAAGAATAAATAAACTCTATGTCTCCTCGCTCTTACTTTCATATTGGCAAATGTTGATCTGATCACATGAGAAGCCATGTGTGCTGTTACCACTCTCACGGTCTGCAAATGTGAGTTGCAGTTGCTTTCTCCGTTTGGAAATAGTAATGCTATTGGCTGAATATTAGAAGTACAGTAATAATTTTGGCATTGTTGGAAAGCTCAGATTCTTCCCTTTTTAAGGACATCACTGTTACTTACCCACCTCGTACGGTTATGACGGGGAGAAAATCAGAGTTGTAAATAGTTTAACCTGCAGCCAGCTTTGTAGCCTATGATTACTCATGGGGTACTATGGTTATAATAAGTCACAATAGAAATATTGCCAGCTAAGATATAGAAGGGGATTGTAGTTGGACAAGGTTATCTGAATGTTCACATGATGGAAGTTCGAGGTAAATATTAAGAGGTAATATAGAGAAGAAGAAAAAAATGCATTGACTAAAATGACTGACTAAAACTGTGGACTTTTAGTCAACTGATAAGAACAAAAACTAAGACTGATGAAATGACTAAAATGTGACTAAGACTAAAAGGTATTTTAGTCAAAAGACAAACTAAATCTAAAATATCTGCCAAAA
This sequence comes from Hucho hucho, assembly GCA_003317085.1. Classification (NCBI taxonomy): domain Eukaryota; kingdom Metazoa; phylum Chordata; class Actinopteri; order Salmoniformes; family Salmonidae; genus Hucho; species Hucho hucho. Next base: position 313,380 of record QNTS01001256.1, read on the forward strand.
TTAACACAGAATTAAAGGCAGATCTAAAACTCTTACATCATCAGCGAGCACCTCCAACTCGTACTCATGGATACCTCCGCCGCCGTAGACACAAAAGCCCACCAGCACCACGCCAGGCTTGTCCACTGTCAGACAGATGGCATCTGGAGAGCCGTTGCCTGTGTTCCAGCTGCGGCCCTGGCTCGTCTTGGTGAAGCGGTTGGGAGTGGACTTCACAGAGTGAAGCGAGTTCAGACCGTCCACCTGGGACGGACGAAGATACAAGTTATTATGGTGTCTTTTATATAGTTCTTATGTGGTCATGTACTGGTTGCGTAAGGACATTTTATTAACGCCATTTTAGCAACCAGAAAAATAGGTATTTATCTGGTTGTAATCTGACCAGACAATAACCTAAATATTTTTTACGACGCATTGATCTTGTCATGAAGAATATGTCTTTACCTGGTTATAACAGATACTAATTGGTTCTAATCTGGTTATATGATGTCTTGTCAACCAGAAAAGCTAATTACATCATTAAGACTCCATGTGCCAAATGCGTGTTATTTATGAGCTTTATAATTCCACCAGGTGGTAGTACTGAGGTGAATAAGCATGAGGGACTTTCCATTGTTATTGTACAAGACAATGAATGATACAACCTCATTGACCATGACGGCAGCCAGAAACAAAAACATTACTATGAGGATGTCCTGATCTATGTAGTGTGGTTAGTATTAGTCACCTTGCTATTTATGCAACACCTATTTGGCCAGAGAGAGCCTGCTTGTTACACGGATATCCAGGTCCCAATAAGGAAGAATAGCAGTTTCCTTGACAACATGAACAATGGATTTTGAAAAGCAGCTGGGGCTGTTGTCATGATGAGAAGGTGCCAGAGTGATTGAGATTGAGTGTTGACAATGCAGCCGTTAGCCGCTGGGTACAGCAAAAGATGGAAATGTGGTTGGACAGAGTGAGAGACGTCACTCCCCCAAGTGACTCAGCGTCTTGTAAACGCCTCAACCTATATTTTGGATGCAGATTAACATTTGATATACATTTGATGAACATTTTATTAAATTAATATTAAAATTGCAATGAAACAATACACTGTAAATGGTGGATATCAAAACTGAATGACAACCCCAACTTTGCACACTATATTTGGACTGGAGTCCGGTCTAAACTTGATTTAGACAAAATTGGAGAATGCCGATTCAATTATGAATCCAGCCAACCCAGTAAAAGGAATAGGACTAGATTTCATTTGTAAAAATGCTGACAATATCAATGTCCTGTATTGTTCTGTTCAATCACTGAATAGACATAACGTGGTAATGAATTAAATCCCCAAATCCCCAGCTATCTCTTTACACATAAACCAGATATAGAAGATGTGTGTGTCTGTGAGAGAGAGACAGTGTGTGTGCGAAATGCCTGCTCGTATCAGTGTGCACATGCGCTTCTGTATGTTCTTTACCTCGGAGCCCAGTGCAGAGGCGGTGAGCTCAGAGACTATGCTGGCCAGCAGGCCACAGGTGTTGGAGACCAGGTGGGGGGAGAAGACCTCCACCTCCTTCCTCAGGATTTTCCTCACCGGTAGCACCACGATCACCAGCATCTTCTCAAGAACCTCCCGGAAACTGGTCATCCCCATCAGGTTCTCCTCTGTCTGAAAGGGGAGAGGAGAAAAGGAGAGAAAGAAAGCGAAAGAAAAGAAAGGTCAGAAATAGTGTCTCCTCTGATCGTAAAAAATAGGTTAAGATAGATTGCCAACCCTTGTGCTAGATATGGGATATTCACAAAAATTCACAAAAAGTCTCAGAGCAGGAGTGAAGAACTAAGTTCATCTTTTTAGATAATAATGAATAAGATTATATAGACTAAACCTAGACCAACACTCCAACTGGGAGATTCTTTTTGAATAGGGGTTGAAATTTCGCTTTCACTCACGTGGCTGAGTTTCTCCATGTGCGCCACCAGCAGGGGGAAGCGGTGGGCGAGCGCCGAGTCATTCTCCGTGCTGACCTGTTTGACTAGCGAGCGCAGCAGTACCTCGCCGTCGTACGCAATGGGCAAGATGGACGTCAGTTTGACTGATGTGTTGCACAGCGCAGACATCACCGCCGCCAACAGTCGGCTGCTCGATGTGCGGAAGTTGGCCTTGGCGATGTCCTGGTGAAAGGGAGAGGGGAAAGAAGGGTGGGTAAGGTGGCAAGAGCCAGATAACTTGAGCAAGAATACATTCTAACCTAAATGATCACTAGCTATGTCTTTTTTAGAACATGTTGGTACACAAAAGCTTAGAGGAGCCATTGTGTTAGCAACCAAGACACTGTATGTACATGTCTGAAATCTGACTTGCCTACTACTTAAAACGGCATACTCTGTACTAGTCGTACTACATACTAGTGTGAATGTACTGTTTACAGGATTCGTACAGACAGTGGCAAAACAAATTCAAGGACTTAAGTACTTTTTCAAGCACTAATATTTATTTTCAAGGACCATCAATTTGTAATAGGTCATATTATGCAATTGTTTCTAGTCGACACCAGATGGCAGTATATCGCCACAACCGCAAAAAAAGAAATCAAAAATTATTCATCACTACCTTACAAGTTATACTCAATAATACATAGTTTCACTACTTATTTACTACATACATGAGTGGTAAGTCAGTATTGATGTAATTTGAGTAGTGATGAGCAGAGTTTTGGGTCAAGCCTACTGGTGAACACATTTCCTATTCGCATTACTACACAATTCCATCTTAATTACTGTTTTTATTGGGCATTTGGGAATCTACTACTTAATAGTGTTACGATCGTCGGAAGGATTGGACCAAGGTGCAGCGCTGGTGTAGTTCCACATGTTTTAATAAGACAGAGTGAAACATACAAATATGCAATAAACCAAAGAAACAACAACGATCGGTATAACTGAGTGTAGAAACACAAAACAAACATTCAGTACGTACAAACATTAACCCACCAAGCAGGTGGGGAAGGGAACCAACTTAAATCGGATTCCCAATTAGAGGCAATGACAACCAGCTGCCTCTAATTGGGAACCAACTCAAACACCAACATAGAGTTCCCTAGATAAACCTAGTCACTCCCTGACACAACACACCATAGAGAATCCTAGAGGGCTGTCTATGGCTAGGGCGTGACAAATAGCTACGAAAAAGCGTCTTGCTTCCGACTGGCAGCTTTAGTGTCAGCGGTTGAGAGAAGGGCGGGTGGCCTGTGAATGAGGCGATTGGCAAAAAAGCTCTGGAGGTAGTTGCAAAGAAAAAGCCACAATGTAGAACTGGTGCCAGTGCAAGATGCAGCATAGTGTCTCCCCTCCTTCATGTGGCTCTCCAGGGCCGATTCACCCATGCTCGCAATGTCAGTCTGACATTTTTTGCTCCGTAGCGTGCTGGTTGGGTCCAGTTATGTAGTGGTAAAACAAGTGGGTAAACTATACTGAACAAAAATATAAAACGCAACATGTAAAGTGTTGGTCCCATGTTTCATGAGCTGAAATAAAAGATCAAAGAAATGTTTCACACTCACAAAAGGCAACATTGAATCTACATTTGCCTGGCATTTTAGCTCTCGATGTGACGTTTGGCGGCGCCTAATCAGTCAGTTCTGTACCTGCCTGGCTGAGTGGCAGTGTGGGTGGAATGAGCAAGCTCGCCTGGCAACCACAGCGTTAAACACTTGAGGAAAAAAACTAGGTAGTCTGCCTGGAAATTAATTCGCAAGACCAATACTTTTTTTCTAATATTCTTCATAAGCATATTTTATCATTTTCTGTTCTCCTCCCATTTTAATTCTTGTACTTTTCAAGTACCAATTTTAGAAAATTACAGGTTTTCACAGTATTCCAGTACTTGAATTTCAGAGTGGCAAATTAAAATACTTTACGCACCTCAAGCACCTTGTGCGAACCATGTGTTTAGTAAAACCGAACACAGTAAGCAACAAATAACAGTATACTAGGCTCATCCTATTGAGAACGCGTCATCTAATGCGCAATTGCGTTGATTCCCGATATTTGTTCATTTTGGTACAGCGCGTCCCCTCAGCTGTTGAAAAATACAATTGGGTCTTGAAAGACGACTCTCTTCCTCAATAGGGTGCATCAAATTCTACTAGATGAAAAGCCAAAATAAGTATGATGTCCAGGCATTTAAAGCATACAAAAAATATCCAAAATGCCTACTATTTAGAATGCAAGTACGGGTATTCAGAGGGCCACAGTATATGCCATTTAGCAGACGCTTTTATCCAAAGCGTCATGCATGCTCTTACCGTCATGCATGCATTAATCTCTCGTTGACAGACACGTACCTTAATGTCTGTCAACAGACTCGGGGATGAGACGACTAAGGAACTTGGTTCCAGTGTGCCATTTTTTCATCACTGATCATTTGGACAGATCACGGTTTCACAGGTGTTCGCATCTTTCGAATTTCGGAAGGGGAGGGGACATTTGGCCCATAGACTTTCCTGTAACTTGCAAAGTTACTTCTGCCCCCAGAAGGTCCTTTCACTCTACTGTTCAGATATGGAACTGCCTCCCACATCACATTGTTGGCGAGATCACCTATTCTGCTCTTCACACCTTCAAAATGTAGAGCTCATGGACATCTCCTAGCATCACCACTTACCTTGCAGATTGAGTCGTTGAGGTGCAGTGAACCATTGTTTGAGCCAAATGGATGTACTGATATAGATATTCAAAATTGCACCCAATAAAAAAAAAATCTATATATATTTTTAAATAAAACATTATTGAGCATCTGACGCAATTCCGCAATATTTTTGTTCTGGGTTTCCGAGGTTTCCGAGATGATCGTGGGTTTGATTCCCGCTGCGTGCCTAAATTATTTAGTATTGGTGGCCACTAGGTCTTAAAAAAGTTTACATTGAAAAATGATTTTGTGTTTACACGGTATTTGTTTGGCTACAGGACCAATGAAAAAAAACAGACATCGAAACTGAAATTTTCACTTCAAGTAAAAAAAACAGCTTAAATTATTCTAAATTAAGGTTAGGTTGGAGGCAATGATTCGTATTTACTGTGTAATTTCTCTCAACTGTAGTAAGTTGCAGGTGCCTGCAGGTTAAAAACAGCCATGAAACAAAAAAACTGCTACTGCTACTGCTACTGCTACATTCTGCTTCATTGCACTCCATTGTAAAGTGGCACATATATTTGACCACATCTGAAAATCTATGCAATCTGTGTGGGAACTGAACAAACAACCTTAATGTTGAACCCACAATCTTGGTCAACAAAGCTCCCTCTCTTTGACCCACCTGGTCGAGGCAGTTGAGCAAGTCACAGAGGCAGGCCCACTGCAGAGCGGGCTTGGGGTAGAAGGAGTGGAAGCAGGAGGTAAAGGTGTTGTGGCACTCCTGCAGCACGGCCTCCAGCAGGGTGAGGGGCTGGGAGAGGTAGCCCTGAGGGTCGTTGTCCAGCTTGGTCAGGCAGTTGTCCATGCCCTCCGAGAGGATCTTCTTGAGCAGGCTACGGGTGTTGCCGACGCACTCCGCCAGCTTGCTGGACTCTTCCACCATCGCCTTGGCGCTGGCTGGAGAGGAGGAGGGAAGAACAGAAATAGGACAGAGGCCTAGGGGTTTAGCCAGGGACCATATCATGCTGTTACATTCAGTTGACAATTCAGAAACTTTACTTAACACTAGAACCACTGGGCCTTGAGGGACCCCCCTTAAAACTAATGAGCAGTCATTATGATTGCATGTATGCTATCGCAAAAATGATTTGGTTGTGTTTATGAAGGCCTTTGGAAACAGAATATGATTTTATTTTTTATTTTAAATAACAGAATAGCATTTTCATTAATTTATGCTATTGTAGGCTAAATGTAAAAGCAAAAAAAACAAAATTCAAGTGTTCAATCACTTTTATTCATAACATGCCATTGTTATAACTACGAAACAGAAAGCATGTGTGTTGGAACACGGTAACAGCTTATTTTTAGAACGACAAAATAAAAAAATACCCCAACCACCAAGATGCACGGTCAAGACGTGTGTTCAAGTGATGAAAATATCAGTATCCTTAAAAACCCTTATAAGTGCCAAGTGGCCTTGATAAATAGTTAAACACAGCACAAAAGCAAATCAAATGTTATTGGTCACATACACATATTTAGCAGATGTTATTGCAGGTGTAGTGAAATGCTTGTGTTCCTAGCTCCAACAGTGCAGTAATATCTAACAATTCACAAATATGAAAGTAAAAGAATGGAATAAAGAAATGTATAAATATTAGGACGAGCAATGTCAGAGTGGCATTGACAAAAACACAGTAGAATAGAATACACTATATACATGAGATGAGTAATTCAGAATGTAAACATTATTAAAGTGAATAGGGTTACATTATTAAAGTGGCAAGTGATTCCATGTCTATGTACAGTACCAGTCAAACGTTTGGACACACCCACTCATTCAAGGGTTCTTCTTTATTTTTACTATTTTCTACATTGTAGAACAGTGAAGACATCAAAACTATGAAATAACACATGGAATCATGTAAGTTAACTGCACCTCAGACTGCAGCCCAAATAAATGCTTCACCGAGTTCAAGTAACACATCTCAACATCAACTGTTCAGAGGAGACTCAAATTGCTGCAAAGAAACCACCACTAAAGGACACCAATAATAATAAGAGACTTGCTTGGTAAAAGAAGCACGAGCAATGGAGATTAGACCGGTGGAAATCTATCTTTTGGTCTGGAGTCCAAATTGGAGATTTTTGGTTCCAACCGCCGTGTCTTTGTGAGACGCAGAGTAGGTGAACGGATGATTTCCGCATGTGTGGTTCCTACCGTGAAGCATGGAGGAGGTGTGATGGTGCTTTACTCGTGACACTGTCAGTGAGGTGATTCGAATTTAACCACACTTAACCAGCATGGCTACTATAGCATTCTGCAGTGATACACAATCCCATCTGGTTTGCACGTAATGGAACTATAATTTGTTTTTTAACAGGACAATGACCCAACACACCTCCAGGCTGTGTAAGGGCTATTTGACCAAGAAGGAGAGTGATGAGTGCTGCATCAGATAACCTGGCCTCCACAATCACCACAGAGTGAAGGAAAAGCAGCCAACAAATGCTCAGCAGATGTGGGAACTCATTCAAGACTGTTGGAAAAGAACTCCATGTGAAGCCAGTTGAGAAAATGCCAAGAGTGTGCAACTCTGTCATCAAGGCAAAGGGTGGCTACTTTGAAGAATCTCACACACCTTTTTGGTTACTACATGATTCCATATGTGTTATTTCATAGTTTTGATGTCTTCACTATTATTCTACAATGTAGAAAATAGCAAAGAAAAATCCTGAATGAGTAGGTGTGTCCAACTTTTGACTGGTACTGTGTATATATAGGGCAGCAGCCTCTAAGGTGCAGGGTTGAGTAGCCAGGTGGTAGCCGGCTAGTGATGGATATTTAACAGTCTGATGGCCTTGAGAAATAAGCTGTTTTTCAGTCTCACCGTCCCCGCTTTGATGCACCTGTACTGACCTTGCCTTCTGGATGACAGCGGGGTGAACAGGCCGTGGCTCGGGTGGTTGATGTCCCTGATTATCTTTTTGGCCTTCCTGTGACAATCGGGTGCTGTAGGTGCCCTGGAGGACAGGCAGTGTGTTGGGCACCTACCACCCTCTGGAGAGCCCTGCGGTTGCGGGCGGTGCAGTTGCCGTACCAGGCGGTGATACATTCCGACAGGATACCCTCAGCTGTGCATCTGTAAAAGTTTCTGACGGTCTTAGGGGCCAAGACAAATTTATTCAGCTTCCTGAGGTTGAAGAGGCGCTGTTGCCCCGTGACCTATGACATCACCACACTGTCTGTGTGGGTGGACCCTTTGATGCTTTCCACCTTCTCTACTGCGGTCCCGTCGATGTGGATAGGGGCATGCTCCTTCTGCTGTTTACTGAAGTCCACCATCAGCTCCTTCGTCTTGTTGACGTTGAGGGAGAAGTTATTTTTCTGGCACCACTCCTTCAGGTCCCTCACCTCCTCCCTGTAGGCTGGCATGTCCTTGTTGGTAATCAGACCTACTACTGTTGTGTTGTCTGCAAACTTGATGATTGAGTTGGAGGTGTGCATGGCCACGCAGTCATGGGTACAGGAGTACAGGAGGGGGCTGAGCACGCACCCCTTTGTAATACATGATTGTCTGCAGACCCTGCCACAAACGTCTCGTGTCTGAGCTGTTGAATTGCGACTCCACTTCATCTCTGTACTGACATTTCACCTGTTTGATGGCCTTACGGAGGGAATAACTACACTATTTGTATCCAACAATATTCCCAGACACCTTGCCATGGTTAAATGTGGTGGTTTGCGCTTTCAGTTTTGTGCGAATGCTGCCATTATCCACGGTTTCTGGTTTTAATAGACACCCCTATACACTTCCTGATGATCTCAGGCACTGTGTCCGTGTAAACGTCAATGTTATTCTCTGAACATATCCCAGTCCGCATGATCAACACAATCTTGAAGCATGGATTCCGATTGGTCAGACCAGCGTTGAGACCTTAGCACGGGTACTTCCTGTTTGAGTTTCCGACTATAGGAAGGGAGGAGCAAAAGGGAGTCATAATCTGATTTGCCGTAGCAGTAGCAGCTGATAATGTTTTTCCAAAGCATTATAATGGCATTATAATGCAGTGAAAAATAGTTACTTATTGTCAGCTCGTGTGCGTCTTCATGTAATGGCATCAGTTGCATTTCATTTAGCTCTTATCCCTTGTGCTAACAGTTGACCATTTTTGTTACTTTTACTTGCTTGACACACTTTGGTTGTAGTGCCTAATAGTCTCCGGTTTTCTCATTATGTCCCATCCTCTTGTCATTCTTCAGCACCGTTGTGGAGTACAACAGCTATGCAGGTGCCTTATTTTGCGCAGAGGGAGGGAGCTCACATCTCACTTTGTTCTTGGTGCCCGGCCAAACTTGTTTTCTTTGCAAGCAACTTGTTCGCCAATTACAGTGAAGTGAAGAAATTGTCCATGGTGAAATTTCTCCCCTTGCCAAGGTAAGGTTCCACAAGCCTCAACACCACATTCTCCGACACTCACTCATTTTCTGCCCAATGTGGATATTTTCCCAGATATTGAAAGTCGTTCAGCAAGTACAATTATGCACGCTCTCACTGTGTAGCCTACTCTAAGTTGGACAGAGTAGGCATGACTTAAAAAATGGCAGTCAAAATGACTGTTTTAGCAGTTCTATTGTTAAAGCTGACAGGTATAATGGTTTCATTACTTGCTATGAGCCTTTAACTTCTTAGGGAGCGGCAGCTGAGGTGTCGGTTTTGGAGAGTCTGGCGTGCCCAAAGTAAAAGGCCTGCCACTCAGGCCCAGAAACTAGGATATGCACATAATTAGTACTATTGGATAGGAAACACTCTGAAGTTTCTAAGACTGTTAAAATATTGTCTGTGAGTATAACAGAACTGATATAGCAGGTGAAAACCCGAGGAATTTCTGTCCTGGAAAAAGTGTTTTTGACACATTGCCTCATTTTGAACCCCTCCCTATTGAAAACAGACATATATGGGAGTAAGACTGCAGTACCTATTGCTTCCACTGGATGTCAACAGTCTCTAGACAGTGTTTGGTGATGTTAGGTTGCTCTGGATGGTAATAGAAGAAGAATTTCGAACTAGTCATTGGATGTAAACAGAAGAGGATGCGCGTTCACGGGCTCGCACGCGCTGTGGTTCTTTCCTTTCCTATCGTCCAGTTTATAATCCGGTTGAAATATTATAGTAAATATACATAATAGTGTTCCTAAGGATACATTATCAATGATGTTTGATTGTTCTTGGACAAGTGTATAGGTATAATGTGAACGCGTTCTCTTCACGGTTCACTGGGCGACTCAGCGGTGGATTTTATGATCATAACGCGCCAACCAAATGGAGATTTATGGATATAATGAATGACTTTTTCTAACAAAAGAAGCATGGATTGTCTTCGTTGGACACTTGGGAAGCCCTCAGCAGAAGTTCTTCGAAAGGTAAGGGATTTTATATTAGCAATTTTATGCGTTTTTTGAGACCCGTGTTGGGTTATGAATTTATGCTAATGAATAAATATTGTAGGTGCTATCCTCAAACAATCAAATGTTGTGCTTTCGCCGTAAAGCCTTTTTGAAATCTGACAACGCTGTGATATTGCCAAGAAGCAGAGCTTTTGATGACTATGCAACACTTGTATATTGATGAATGTTTAATAATTCAACTTTTGGATTTTGAATTTGGCGCCTTACATTTCACCGGGTAGTGTCGGGAGCTAGCGCCCCACTGCTCCCTAAGTAGTTAACCTGTTCGGGGCCAGGTTCAGTGTTCGGAGGTTTGGAGAGTCTGGCGTGCCCAAAGTAAAATGCCTGGTACTCAGGCACAGAAACTGAGTATAACAGAACTGATTTGGAAAATCCATCCGGAAAATTTGTATATGTCATGTCAAACTGTTTTCAATTGGCATGCTATTCAAAGCAGGGTATTTTAGCTCCGAGATTGCAGTTCCTATGGCTTCCACTAGATGTCAACAGTCTTTAGAAAAGGTTTCAGGCTTTTATCTTGAATAACCAAGGAGTAACATATGTTCTTCTTGAGGTCTAGTGAAGTGTACTGTTATGGATTGCGCGGATAACAGTGAGCGCGCTCTTAGCTCTTTTTCTTTTCTATTCAACAGGCTATATTCCGTCTGAAATATTATCATTTATATTCATATTAGGGTATCTAAGTATTGATTAGAAACGCTGTTGACTTGTTTCAACGAACTTTACCAGTACTTTTGGAATATTGTTTGTCTGCATGGATGAACGCCTTTGAGCAGGTGGATTACTGAACAAAACGCGCCAACCAAACTTTATGGATATAAAGAGGGACTTTATCGAACAAAATTACATTTTATTGTGTAGTTGGGACCCTTGGGATTGCCATCAGATGAAGATCTTCAAAGGTAAGCAATTTATTTTATCGCTATTTTTGAGTTTTGTGACACCTCTGCTGTTTATGTTATTGTGCTAATTGAATATTTGTGCGGGGCGCTGTCCTCAGACAATCAAATGTTCTGCTTTCGCCGTAAAGCCTTTTTGAAATCTGACAACGCTGTTAGATTAACAAGATTCTAAGTTTTTGAATGGTGTGCAACACTTGTATTTTCATGAATGTTTAAAATGACTATTTTTGTAATTTGAATTTGGCGCTCTGCATTTCACCGGATGTTGTCAAAATCGATCCCGTTCACGGGATTGTATCCCTAACAAGAGCCTACCAGATATGGGGAAGATCTCACAGATGTAGACGCGGAGCAAGCGCAGGCAGCAGGTCCCTACGAAGCGCAGGTGCTCCAGGTCCAGCAGGGCGGCTGTGTATTGGAAGCCTTTCAGTCTCCTCAGTTCCTCCACCCCCAGCACCAGGGTGGTCCAGCTCCATTGGAGGATCCTCAGCAGGGACTCAAAACACTCCTACAGGGAGAGGAGGGGAGGACAACTTTGCTGCATGTTTATTAAATGTTTACTACAGCTTTACAACCTATTCATGAAATCTTTACTAGCAACATCCTAACTATTACTGTATTACACTCCAGGGTGATGTTCATTATGGCATGCAATGGGAAATGTTTTGAAACATTTTGCAACTGAAAACGAGTGTTTCTTATTTAACAAGTCCAGGTAGTCCCTCCCTGTTTAACTACATTTTATTCTGTTTGGTGACTGATGAACACAATTCAGCAGTTCCATTGGTAATACCTAAATAAGACAGGCCTGTGTATTGATTCTGGGGTCTCTGTGGCCTTCCTGGGAACAAGTCTAGCTAGGGGAAACACAGGAGTACGGTACGTACCACTGAGACGGTCCTGGCGAAGGAGCGTTTGAGAATGTGAACTGGCTCACTGGTCTGCTGTTTCCCTTTGGCTGCGTTGCCATTGTTCGACGGAAGCCTGGAATAGTAAAACAACCACATTACATTCCCATTACAAAGCTGGTTACTTGAAGATCATCAATATACATTTCATGGGTCACTATTCAGACAACATGAGAATGATGGTGCCGACAGACATGGCAGCTCTGCTTCTAACGCCTAAGCAACTTTTACTACACCCACAATAACATCTGCTAAATATGTGTATGTTACCAATAAAATGTGATTTGAATGCAGGAAAATGACTTGCCTGTACAAGAGCTGAGGTATTTGACCTGCGTTCACATCGGTACCGTTGTTTGACTTCTTGGAGCTCTTGAACTGAAAGACCACACTGCAAAAGGGTGTAGGTCGACATTATTCACAATGACAATATCTTTTGAAGTAATTGTATTTCCACGAACTACAATAGCTACCTGTCATCTGTGGTGATGGTGGCCTGTCCGTGGGAGCCACAGTCTGAGCTGGGCCCAGACACCTGGGCCCAGGCCACGTACCACCAGCCCAGCTGCAGCAGCACCGGTTCATCAAAAATCATGGCATACTTCTCCCTGGCAGCGCAGTCATAGGCCAGGACGTCAGTCTCAGCCAGGAGGTCCCCATCCGTGTCATGGTCTCCACCATAAGGCCCCAGCTCAAACAACTGCACAGTAACAACACAACAGTCAGCAACGACATACAACAGTCAACCTTACTAGCAGAACTTGAATAGACCTCTATTCGGACTGTGGTATGATTTAAACAATTTGCTAATTTGTTCAATGTCACAGAACCTAGCAATATAAAGGTTACATTAATACATTGATAAATAAACAGTTGACGCTAGTATACCTACTAACCTTGATATTTGAAGTGTACTCAAACAACTGAGATTACATAGGTAACGTAGGTAACATAATAGGCTAACATAGGTTACAGGTGTTGTAACTACCAAAATAAAGGAAACACTTGAGTCAGGGTTCGTACAGACCGTGGCAAGTCAAATTCAAGGACTTTCAAGTACTTTTTCAAGCACTAATATTTATTTTCAAGGACCATCAATTTGTAATAGTTCATATTATGCAATTGTTTCTTGTCAAATGGCAGTATATCGCCACAGCCGCATGAAAAAGTTCTACTCCATAATACGTCATTTCAAAACTTATTTAATACGAGTGGTAAGTCAGTACTGATCATTTGGTAATTTGAGTAGTGATGAGCTGAGTTTTGGGACATGCCTACTGATGAACACACATCTCCTATATGCATTACAACACAATTCCTATTTGTATAACTACACAATTCCAGCTTAATGACTGTTTTTATTGGGCATTTGGGAATCTACTACTTAACAGCCACGAAAAAGCTTTTTGCTTCCGACTGGCAGCTTTAGTGTCGGCGGTCGTGAAAAGGGCGGGTGGGCTGTATTTGTATTTATTTGTATTTAATGGGATCCCCATTAGCTGCTGCCGAGGCAGCAACTACTCTTTCTGGGGTCCAAACACACTAAAGCACCTACATTACATATAAAAGAAAAGATAAAACAGTGAACTATGTTTGTACTGAATGAGCTAAAGATAAAACAGTACATCATACAGTACATCCCTACACTACCACATATCCACAAATGTTCAATACCACCATACAACAATATCACAATGTGTGTGTATGCATGTGTCTGTACCTTTGTGTGTGTCTCTTCACAGTCCCCGTTGTTACATAAAGTGTATTTTTAGCTGCATTTAAAATCTGATTCAACTGCTTGCATAAGTTACCTGATGTGGAATAGAGTTCCATGTAGTCATGGCTCTATGTAGTACTGTGCTCTTCCCATAGTCTGTTCTGGACTTGGGGACTTTGAAGAGACCACTGGTGGCATGTCTTGTGGGGTATACATGGGTGTCAGAGCTGTGTGTGTATTTAAAACAGACAGCTTGGTACATTCAACACCTCTTACAAAAACAAGTAATGATTGACTTCATCTCTCTTCCACTTTGAGCCATGAGAGATTGACATGCATGTCATTAATGCTCTCCGTGTACTTTTAAGGGCCAGCTGTCGCTGTAATAGCTGACGTGTATAGTGTTGAGTCATCCGCGTACATAGACACACCGGTCTTACTCAAAGCCAGTGGCATGACGTTAGTAAAGATTGAAAAAAGCAAGGGGCCTAAACAGCTACCCTGGGGAATTCCTGATTCTACCAAGATTATGTTTGAGATGCTTCCATTAAAGAACACCCTCTGTGTTTTGTTAGACAATAAACTCTTTATCCACGTTATAGCAGGGGGGTGTAAAGGCATAACACATACATTTTTCCAGCAGCAGACTATGATAGATCATGTCAATTTCTCTCAGCCAATCATAAGTTATTTGTATAAGTGCTGTGCTTGTTGTGTGTCCTTCCCTATAAGCGCTGTGGGTACTACACATTGGTGGTAAATGGGATATAAAGAGCTAGAGGAAATGCAGTCCATTTGCTGTTGTCCCTGCCACTGACCTTGAGCTTAGCGGTGTACTCCCCACGGCCCCCAAACAGGCCCAGTCCCCCCAGCAGGATGTCCGCATCAGAACAGAAGCAGATGGCCTCCACCGAGTGGGCCGAGTAACCCCAGCCACCCCCGTGACCTATGACATTACACATGAAGTTGCGATGACTCAGGATCTGCAGCATCATCATCTGTGCTCATAACAATACAATGAGGTAAGTTTTACTATAAGTGCCCAGTCACTGCAATATGATATAGTGGAGCACAAGGTACTCTGCTGTTGAAATACTTTTGAATGCATCCTTGAATTATAATATGGGTTATAATTGTTTGTAGTAATCCTTGAACTTTTTTATGTATCAAGGGTGATAAAGTATATGTAATGTTGTCTCTGGCTGGAATATCATGTCATAAATCAATCAAACCAAAATCAGGAAAAAGGGATATGAGAAATAGCTGTGAGTGTGACAAATACTGTAGAACAGGGATCAACTAGATTCAGCCGCGGGCCGATTTTTTGTTGAGCAGATGATCGGGGGGCCGGAACATAACTACAAATTATTTGTAGACTGCAAATTGAATGCAAGAAGCCCAAACAGGTAATGTTTTACAAAAACAATCATTTTAAGCCTTGCTTACATTTGCATACGAGGGAATACTTGGGAACAGATTTCTAAAATAAAAATCAATTGGAGCTGATTTCCTGGTGTTTTTAGAGTCTTATGTCCAACAATGACATTTTCAGAAAACTTGGGGGGCCAAATGAAACCACCCGCGGGTGGCCCGCCAGTTAGGTAACCCTGCTGTAGAAGATGATAAATGAAATACAAGTGACTGAGTGTGTGGACTCACTCTCAAAGCGGTTGACGACGCTGTAGTCCTCCTTGGAGTAGACCTTCATAACGGTCTGAGTCTCCTCCTCTGTGCTGGCCACGCCCATCTTCAGCTCTTGCATGGCCGCCAGCGTATCCAGGCAACCTGGTCACAACACACACAGGGCACTTCCTGTTCGTGCTTAACATTATCATCAGACAAATGGACATACCTCTGTTAATCGTCTGTTTTTGGTGTGCTTTTGTAAGTGCTTGACAGTACTTCTGTAAAAGCACTGTGCTAAAGTGGTACACTTTGCTAAAGTAGTACAGAAAAATAAATGTTCTCTTATTAGCTAGGCCTTTCTGCAAATACAGAAATTTTATTTATTTTTGCTTACATTACAGCAAAATAGCCTCGAACATTTAGATAATGGCAACGGGGGGATGGCTGCCGTTTTACGAGCTCCTAACCAACTGCGCTATTTTGTTTGTTTTTTCATTGTTTGTAACTTATTCTGTACATAATGTTGCTGCTACCGTCTCTTAGGACCGAAGAGAGCTTCTGGACATCAGAACAGCAATAACACACCTCGAACTGGACAAAGACTTTTTCTTTAATGAGTCTGACGCGAAGGATATACTGCTTCCCCGAGACCAGGGGTGCCTTGTGAGAATTAGTCGGCGAATGGGTAACCAGCCTCTACCATCCGTTCTATTGGCCGATCTCCGTTTGAGATTATCCTTCCAACGGGACATTAAAAACTGCTATATCTTGTGTTTCACTGAGTCGTGGCTGGGATAAAATAGAGCTGGCTGGGTTTTACGTGCATCGGCAGGACAGCTATGTCTGGTAAGACGAGGGGTGGGGGTGTGTCTCGAGGAAATGCTTGCCTGAGGTAGAGTACCTCACATCATAAGCTGTCGACCACACTATCTACCAAGACGGTTCCCATCTATATTATTCGTAGCCGTCTATTTACCACCACAAACCGATTCTGGCACGAAGACTGCACTCAACGAGCTGTATAAGGCCATAAAGCAAACAAGAAAATGCTCATCCAGAAGCGGCACTCCTAGTGGCCGGGGACTTTAACGCAGGCAAACTTAAATCCGTTCTACCTAATTTCTACCAGCATGTCACATGTGCAACCAGAGGAAAAAGATCTCTAGACCACCTTTACTCTACAACACAGACGCATACAAAGGTCTCTCTCGCCCTCCATTTGGCAAATCTGACCATAATTATATCATCCTGATTCCTGCTTACAAGCAAAAACTAAAGCAGGACATACCAGTGACTCGCTCAATATGGAAGTGGTCAGATGACGCGGATGCTACAAGATTTTTCTGCTAGCCAGACTGGAATATGTTCCGGGATTCATCCAATGGCATTAAATGAGTATACGACCTCAGTCACCGGCTTCATCAATAAGTGCACTGACGACGTCGTCCCCACAGTGGTCGTATGTACATTTCCCAACTAGGGCTGTTGCGGTGAACGTATTACCGTATTACTTTCAGGCTAGGCCTATAGTTATTCATCAACATTCCTAATATTATGCACATTGCAGGAGTATAGCCTATCTGGCTAGCATGAAAATAAACCACGGGGAAAAGTGTCCTCCATTCGCTATTTAAGTGCATAGATGACATGTATTTTTTTCCGCTGACCCTGTTTCGATACAAGTGCATGATAATTGTCCATTCTAAATCAAAACAAATTTCACACATATTATTTATTATATGTAAAGACAAGATTAAATCAAGAATAGTCTGATGGGTGACAATATTATCCTGTGAATTTTATATTGTCACTTGTGAATGATGCCCAGTATAAGAAACAATGTATTTTTAAGGTTTTTAAGGTATTTTTAAGGTTTTTAAGGTAATAAGGTTTGTATCACAATTAAAGTGGCCAAATAACTTCTTAAAATTAAGCACATCAATCCGCTTTACAAGGAGTGTAGAGCCTAACTGGCATACATACACAACATGTGAGTTTCAAGTTTGGGGAAGATAATTTTCACCATAAAAATGCACCTTTATAATAAAAGCATTACATGCATAATTGCATTTGCGGTCACTTTTGATAATGGTGTTTTCCGCTAATGGAACATTTGAGCTTATAGCCTACTACAATGTGTGCATTGCTACACTTATAATGTGAAGAAATAGCCTAATAGTTTATCAACATTTTAAGCTAAACGTTTTGATCTGCTGCATCAGTCACATAGCGTAAAAAAGTTTTTTTGATGCTAGTGGTTGTATTAATTTGGGATCTATCACATCCAACCAACAACTGTCCCAGACTATGTTTGGAATATTTCTTTCTCGCACAGAATAGGTCATCCTTTGTACTATGGGGGATAGTAGATTGACATAGGCTAGTGCTTCTGTTCGTTAGGCCTACTCATCTTGTTGGCTGACGAAAAGTAAATGTGGACATATCTTCCAATATCTTGAATATGCACTTTGGAATTGGATAAGGACGCGTGCAGTTGCGTCCCTGATGTGTCTTCACTTGTTGCCTGTGAGAAAGACCCAATCATGTGATGGGCAGCGTAGCATTCAGCGAGAACGGCACAACAACCACTGGTAGCGAAAGGCATGGATTTTTTTAGGGTGCGTTGCGGCCACACAAAGGGGATGCCGCCGTGAAATTCTCGGCATTAGCAAGTGCTTGTCAAATTGTGAATGAAAGACGTGTGTGCAGCCTGCTTAAAAAACAAAGCAAAGCTCATGCCTTTCAAGAACCTTTTCAAATCATCATTAGAGGTGCATCATGCAGCCTTACAATGCATTAGAAATCAAACTAAATTTATATTATTAACTCTAAATGAAGCATATAGGAATACTTGTTTCTTTGTTAACCACTCAACTAGGGTTGCAAAGGGTCGGAAACTTTCTGGTAACTTTCCTTAACTTCTTAGGGATGAGCACACAAGGTGACCGTTTTGGAGAGCCTGGCGTGCCCAAAGTAAAATGCCTCTCATTCAGGCCCAGAAAATAGGATATGCACATATTTGGTACCATTGGATAGGAAACACTCTGAATTTTCCAACACTGTTAACCATTTGTCTGTGAGTAAAACAGAACGGATATGGCAGGCAAAACCCCGAGGAATTTCTGTCCTGGAAAAAGTGGTTTTCACAGAGTGCCTCATTTGGAACCCCTCCCTCATGAAAATGCCCATAAAAGGACATATGAATGCAGTACCGATCGCTTCCTCTGGATGTCAACAGTCTCGAGACAGTGTTTTGTTTCTGTTCAGATGCTTTAGAGCAGAGAAGAAGAGGGAATAAGGAAGTGCCTCTGGAACTCTATAGGAGTGGATGCGCGCTCTCGGGAAGCGCGCACTGTGTTTTTTACCGTCTTTAGAGCCCAGTTTATATTCCGGTTGATTTATTATAGTAAATATACGTAAAAGTGTTCCTAAGGATACATTTAAAATGATGTTTGATTGTTCTTGGACAAGTTTATAGGTATAAGATGAACGAGTTCTAGTCACGTTTCAATGGAGTAGTGGACGCTGTAGTTTCTGATTATAACGCGCGAACCAAATGGAGATTTATGGATAAAATACATGACTTTTTCTAACAAAAGAACCATGGATTGTCTTCNCCCCAGCAATCCCCAAGAGGCTACACCTATAGCAGTAGCCATTGCACGGAATGAGGGAGACAATGCCATTCTGTCTGATGTTCAAACTCTGCTTGCAGACGTAAGAGAAGAAATCTGTACTGCCCTGCTCACTTCACTGTTGCTCCATGCAGAGGAAACTGCAGTTCTGAAAAACATCAAAAAGCGTGAAGACTTCTGCCTGAAGCCCATACAAGCCGCAGCGTACATGTTGGACCCCAAGTATGCTGGCAAAAGCATCCTGTCTGGTGCAGAGATCAACAAGGCCTATGGTGTCATCACTACCGTGTCTCGCCACCTTGGCCTGGATGAGGGCAAGGTTCTTGGCAGTCTGGCGAAGTACACTTCCAAGCAAGGGCTTTGGGATGGAGATGCAATATGGCAGTCGTGCCAACATATCTCATAAGCCACCTGGTGGAAGGGACTTTGTGGATCTGAGGCTCTTTCCCCTGTTGCCTCCATCATCCTCCAAATCCCACCAACATCAGCCGCCTCAGAGCGCTGGTCCTTGTTTGGTAACACACACACCAAAGCACGCAACAGGCTGACCAATACAAGGGTTGAAAGATTGGTGGCCATCTGGGAAAATCTGAGGCTTTTTGAGTCTGACAGCAAGCCATCCTCAACAAGGTTGGAATTAGGTTATCTAACTGAAGTAAATAGTTACAGAGTATGAATCAAATAGCCGACTGTAATTCCTAGCCAACATGGCTAATATACGGGTTACCTAAATCGCTATGGACCATCTGCTTATTCAGTACTTGCTTAATCAGGATCATATTCATTAGTGCACACCATAGCAAATCGTAAGAATTCATTTTGCAATGGAAAACAAAAAAAGCTAACCTTATTGGACAAGTTCAGGTAGTCCCTCCCCTTTTCAGCCTACTTGCTTCCGTTTCGTTCCTAGTGAATATGACCCTGTACTTGCTACCATATGACTCCTCAGTAAATACCAGCAGAAACAGGTCCATAATATTAATATTATCATTATGATTATACCTAGTATGTGCAGGGCTCCGTGGGAGCGGGTGGTGCGAGCATGGGCTCCATCGGGCAGTGCCAGCTCTGGGCTGAGGATGCTGCAGCGGGCCTGGAGGTCCGTGGCCGAGGGCACACGGCTGTCTGCTATAACGGCGTTGTAGCACCACATCTCCTTTGACACCGGCAAAAACCTATAGGTGAGAGGACAGGGAAGAGTTGAAAGGTCAAATAGAGGGTATTAAAGGATGTGTGTGAGTGTGAGGTAAAAAAGTGCATTCGGGAAGTATTCAGACCCCTTAGTTTTTTTCCACATTTTGTTACATTACAGCTTATTCTAAAATTGACTGAATACAACATTTTACTCATCAATCTACACACAATACCCCATAATGACAAAGCGAAAACGGGTTTTATATATTTTTTTTGCAAAAAAAAGAAATAATTGCATTTACATAACTATTCAGAGCCTTTGCTATGAGACTCGAAATTGAGCTCGGGTGCATCCTGTTTCCATTGATCATCCGTAGAGCTCCGAGACAGGATTGTGTTGAGGCACATATCGGGGGAAGGGTACCAACACATTTCTGCAGCATTTAAGGTGTCCCAAGAACACAGTGGCCTCCATCATCCTACAGCCCAGCTCTACAATTCTCTGTGTTAAAGTGTGTTAAACATTGCAAAATAAGCCCCTGATCAATTATATTATTGTGTTTTTTAATCAAAGAACAAACTACCTCTCACTGTTTGATACCCCGTCCAGTACTCTTCTTTACAGAGGGAGAAGAAGAAAAAAAACGGAAAAGCGCTTATGAATATGGGTTTTGAAATTCCTGTCTGTCACATTTAAAAGGACATTAGGCAGGGACAGTGAGTCAAAAATGATACCATACTCCCCATATAGTTCATGCTAGTTTCACACTATAGGGCTGACCCTAACCGTACTGGCTCTACTTTTTATTTCCCCATTGTCCTTTCCAGAAATTATGGTTACGTTTCAGCTCGGTAGTGTGAAAACGGTAATGGTGCACTATATGGAGAATAGGGTTTGCTACAAAGAAGCAGCTAAACTCAGATGGGGAAAGAGGGAGGGAGAGAGAGCACGCGCGAGGGAGAGTGATAAAGATTGAAATAAAGAGAGAGTCTGACCTCCAGATGACGTTGTAGACGGGGTCGAGACAGAGGCCAAAGCCCTGCAGGTCCTCCTGCTCGGAGTCGTTGAAGGTGCGGCAGCTGCCATCTAGCTTGTTGATGAGCAGGCATTTAAAGGGAGGGGGCTCCGACACAGAGGTGGGGACTAAGCCTGGTCGGACACAAAGAAGAAAGGTTCAGGCTAATGTACTATTTTTGTTGTGTGGAATTTTTAGGCTAAAATGGCATTGGACATTTTTTGTTTAATCTAAGTTTAATCAGATTTTGTGTAATATCTTCATAAGACATTTCCACATAGAGGTTTTGAGTGAAGGACCAATCCTAACTTGCATGGGAATCATACATTTATGATTCCCATGGAAGTTTTGCATGAAAGTTTGCTCAGGGCCTGTATTCACCAAGCATCTCAGAGTAGCAGCGCTATTCTAGGATCAGGTCCCACCTGTCCATGTAATAAAATCCATTAAGACCTACACTTATAGATCAGCATTACTAATTTGAGACGCTTTATTTATATGAGTCCTGATCTCAGGTTAAGGTTAGGACCTTAGAGAGCAGAAGGCGTGCAACTTACCGATGATGTCTTTGCTAGCAAAGATCTCGGAGGTAGCCAGGACGTGCGAGTTGATCAGGGCCTCGTCTATTCTCAGGAAGGTCTGGTCGCCGCTGGCCCCAATCCAAGTGGCTTTGCGACCGTACTTGGCACCAATGTTGGGCATGGGGGAGGGCTTGGCGTTCCAGTAGGACATGTCCAGGATTGGCCGACCCAGCTGCCCTCTCTGCGGGGACATTTATTTAATTTCAGTCCTTACGTTACAGTAATTTTGTAACGTTGAATGACTTACAAATCACTGCATTCAACAAAAGTAGGTAAAACAACCATGATCAGACAAGACAGAGAAGAGAAGTCAGTATCCTCATCATGTGGTCCCTCACATTTCAAATACGATACAATATTAATCTATAATGCATTCAATAAAAATTTCAGCAATGGACAAAGTAACATTGCAAAGATGTGACCATTACAACAAGGTCAATGAGGCACATTTGGGATTCTGGTTTGTGGTTAAATACAATTCAATGGTTCTAGTCACATCTGTGTAAAAAATACATTGAATCCGTAGGAGCATAAAGTTGCGTGGCATACCGAGAAACTGCCGAAGGTGAAGACCTGTCCGTCCATGAGGAGCACTGCCGTGTGGTTACTACCAGCTGTCACCTGGACACTCGGACCTGGGAGAGCCTGCACCAGTGTGGGAGATCCCCTACACAGACACAGAGGGGAGGGGAGGGGAGGGGGGGAGAGTTAAAACCCAGGTTCAAGGACAGCCTTTACCCCCAAACATCAAGGGACTAAATGATTGTACTGCATTATAGATTAAATGTATTTCTTTATCGTCTGTTTACTAATAATTTGTGTATATGCGTGTCAGTGGTTACCTTGAGTTGACATCTCCGTGTCCAAGCTGGCCATGCTGACCGTAGCCAAACGTATAGACATCCCCATTCTCCATCAGCACCACTACAGGACAGGACCAGAGAAAAACCCATTTCATAACATCATCATTACATATTAAATACCACATAATATCACTTATCGCAATGTGGTTGTGCACATTTAGCATATTCAGATGCCTATCAACCTGAAGGTGCCCAAACATAAGCAACACCGCTTGATAGTGAATAAACTATTGTAAAGGATTAATTGTATGTAGAAATATTTGTGGAAATATACTGAACAAAAATAAACGCAACATGTAAAGTGTTGGTCCCATGTTTCATGAGCTGAAATAAAAGATCCCAGAAATGTTCCATGTGCACAAATGGCTTCTTTCTCTCAGATTCTTCTACAAATTTGATTACATTCCTTTTAGTGAGCATTTCTCCTTCGCCAAGATAATCCATCCACCTGACAGGTGTGGCATATGAAGAAGCTGATTAAACAGCATGATCATTACACAATAAAAGGCCACTCTAAAATGTGCAGTTTTGTCAAACAACACAATGCCAGTTGAGGGAGCATGCAATTGGCATGCTGACTGCAGAAATGTTAATTTCTCTACCATAAGCCACCTCCAACATAGTTTTAGAGAATTTAGCAGCACGTCTAACCAGCCTCACAACCGCAGGAACACAACCATAGGAACTCTACATCAGGCTTCTTCACCTGCGGGATCGTCTGTGACCAGCCACTCGGACAGCTGATGAAACTCTGGAGTTGCACAACTGTTGGTTTTTGCGCAACATAATTTATGCACAAACTGTCAGAAACCGTCTCAGGGAAGCTCACCTGCGTGCTCGTCATCCTCACCAGGGTCTTGACCTGACTGCAGTCCGGCATCTAAACAGACTTCAGTGGGCAAATGCTAAAATTCAATGGCAACTGACACGCTGGAGAAGTGTGCTCTTCACAGATGAATCCCATTTTAAACTGTACCGGGAAGATAGCGTGTATGGTGTCGTGTGGGCGAGCGATTTGCTGATGGCTTCTTTGTGAACAGAGTGCCCCATGGTGGGGTTATGGCATAGGCAGGACAATGAACACAATTGCATTTTATCGATGGCAATTTGAAAGCACAGAGATATCGTGACAAAATCCTTTAGGCCCATTGTCGTGCCATTCATCCGCCGCCATCTCCTCATGTTTCAGAATGATAATGCACGGCTCCATCCGTACACAATTCCTGGAAGCTGAAAATGTCCCAGTTCTTCCATGGCTTGCGTACTCACCAGACATGGCACCCATTGAGCATGTTTAGGATGCTCTGGATTGACGTGTACGTCAGCGTGTTCCAGTTCCCGCCAATATCCAACAACTACGCACAGCCATTGAAGAGGAGTGGGACAACATTCCACATGCTACAATCAACAGCCTGATCAACTCTATGCACTGCATGAGGCAAACGGTGGTCACACCAGATACTGACTGGTTTTCTGATCCACGCCCCTACTTTGTTTTAAGGTATCTGTGACCAACAGATGCATATCTGCATTCCCAGTAATGTGAAATCCATTGACTAGAGCCTAATGAATTTATTTATATTGACTGATTTCCTTATTTGAAATGTAACTCAATCAAATATTTGAAATTGTTGCATGTTGCGTTTATTTTTGGTCAGTGTATATCAATGTAAAAAAATAAAAGGTTATTTGTTTAGATAGAGTCAAGGATATGTTTTCTATAATTCTACAAAGTCCTAGAAAAAAAACATATAGCCTATTTGCATTTCCCTTACAATAAAGACATTACAGTATAATCCATTCAACTTTATTTGTAGATTTGATTAGTAATAGAGTTTTAGTAATTAATCAAGTCCAGTTACAGCTTCTTTAATATAACCAGCAAGGTGCACAGGTGAAATTATTTGCAGTATTCCTAAACAAAACCACCAGTGCATGAATTGTAAAAGATAAATTGAATAAAAAAATATTTGTGGAAATATATTCATGACAAGATACAATATAAAACAGACTTATTGATTGTATCGGACACTACTGTGACCTTATACGAGTGCCTTTACGCATTAATCAATCTGGTCTTCACTTTATGCGTTGGGTCGACAGTCAGCACACAGCTTCGGGGCTATGTGTGAGCAAGCCCCACAAACAAATCGATTGCACTGCACACAGTTTTCTTGGGCCTTGTAACGTGTGCAGGTGTTGTATAATCTCTCTGAAGCGGTTGCATGGCATGGTCTCTCGGAAAATGTCCACCCATTACCAATCAGACCAAAAGGACTCCATATTCAAGCTCTTTCCTCCGTATGCCCTGCGGACAAATGAAACTTTTTTCAGGACCCTGTCTTTCAAAGATAATTCATAAAAATCCAAATAACTTCACAGATCTTCATTGTAAAGGGTTTAGACACTGTTTCCCATGCTTGTTCAATGAACCATAAACAATTAATGAAAATGCATCTGGGGAACGATCGTTAAGATGCTAACAGCTTACAGACTGTAGGCAATTAAGGTCACAGTTAGGACACTAAAGAGGCCTTTCTACTGACTCTGAAAAACACCAAAATAAAGATGCTCAGGGTTCCTTCTCATCTGCGTGAACGTGCTTTAGGCAAGCTGCAAGGAGGCCTGAGGACTGCAGATGTGGCCAGGGCAATAAATTGCAATGTCCGTAATGTGAGACGCCTAAGACAGCGCTACAGGGAGACAGGATGGACAGCTGATCATCCTCGCCGTGGCAGACCACGTGTAACAACACCTGCACAGGATCGATACATCCGCACACCTGCGGGACAGGTACAGGATGGCAACAACAACTGCCCGAGTTACACCAGGAACGCACAATCCCTCCATCAGTGCTCAGACTGTCCGCAATAGGCTGAGAGAGGCTGAACTGAGGGCTTGTAGGCCTGTTGTAAGGCAGGTCCTCACCAGACATCACCGGCAACAACGTTGCCTATGGGCACAAACCCACCGTCGCTGGACCAGACAGGACTGGCAAAAAGTGCTCTTCACTGACGAGTCGCGATTTTGTCTCACCAGGGGTGATGGTCGGATTCGCGTTTATCGTCGAAGGAATGAGCATTACACCGAGGCCTGTACTCTGGAGCGGGATTGATTTGGAGGTGGAGGGTCCATCATGCTCTGGGGCGGTGTGTCACAGCATCATCAGACTGAGTTTGCAGGCAATCTCAACGCTGTACGTTACAGAGAAGACATCCTCCTCCCTCATGTGGTACACTTCCTGCAGGCTCATCCTGACATGACCCTCCAGCATGACTGCCACCAGCCATACTGCTCGTTCTGTGCGTGATTTTCTGCAAGACAGGAATGTCAGTGTTCTGCCATGGCCAGCGAAGAGCCCGGATCTCAATCCCATTGAGCACGTCTGGGACCTGTTGGATCGGAGGGTGAGGACTAGGGCCATTCCTCCCAGAAATGTCCGGGAACTTGCAGGTGCCTTGGTGGAAGAGTGGGGTAACATCTCACAGCAACTGGCAAATCTTCAAAAATGTTGGGGGTAAATGAGCATCTTCTCCATTGTGCCTATTGCATACAACTTTATGTAGGACTGAGACTGCAGTACCTATGGCTTCCACTAGATGTCAACAGTCAACAGTCAAAGACTGGGAATTTTAGCAGTGACCAGAACGGATAGGGAGAGGAAATTGTCAGGCGACCACTTTGGTAAACAAGGTTTGACGCGCGCGAGATTGTGAACGCGCACCACTTTATTTTCCTTTCCTATCGTTCACGTTATCGTCCGGTTGAAATATTACAGCAAATATACACAAAAGGATACCTAAGGATACATTAAAAATGATGTTTGATTTGTTTGTAGAAAGTGTATAGGTATAATGTGAACGTGTTCTCTTCACGGTTCAATGGGCGACTCAACGGTGGATTTTATGATCATAACGCGCCAACCAAACGGAGATTTATGGATATAATAAATGACTTTTTCTAACCAAAGAAGCATGGATTGTCTTCGTTGGACACTTGGGAAGCCCTCAGCAGAAGTTTATCAAAGGTAAGCGATTTTATATTAGCGATTTTATGTGTTTTGTGAGACCCGTGTTGGTTTATGGATTTATGCTAATGCGTAAATATTAGAGGTGCTACCCTCAAACAATCAAATGTTGTGCTTTCGCCGTAAAGCCTTTTTGAAATCTGACAACGCTGTGATATTGCCAAGAATCAGAGCTTTTGATGACTATGCAACAATTGTATATTTATGAATGTTTAATAATTCTACTTTTGGATTTTGAATTTGGCGCCTCACATTTCACCGGGTAGTGTCGAGAGTGGGGCGCTAGCGCTTGCTCCCTAAGTAGTTAACCACTTTAGGACCAAACTAGTGCTCTTAAGTCTTCTTGCTATTGACAGCAGATGAGTTGTATTCATAATATAGCTAACTTAGCTAGCTAACATACATTTGGAGAAAACATGTTATATTAACTGGCTAGCTTGCTTTAGCAGCATTTTTATTGGTGGTCAATGAGACAGAGCTAGCTTACCAGCAAGCAAACAATGGAACAGATCCGAGATATACTCCAGCAGTAGGCTCTGCATTTTAGAACTCAGTCGCAAGTCAGCGTTGGCACTTATGTTAAGAATCTGACCCCGCCTTGCCATTGATACCATTCTATTTTAAGCAGGAAAAGAGCATCACTTTATCAAATCCTCTTTCAGAGTCACATGCAGATAAACATTTTGATTTCTATATAGTATCAGACAGAGCATATTCTGCAGTTTCTATGGCACTTACCTTTGTCAAATAACTGTCAAAGTTCAAGAGGTGCAGCTCTATTTCCAAATGTCACTTTGTCAAATAATAACCTTGCTGTCCATGCATTCAGCACATGACAACTTGCATGGCAGTATTGCTCTGGCTTCTAAGAAAAAACTAGTAACACAATCAAATTAGTTGACTGCATGCTGATGGTGCAATCAGAGCCACCCAGTGGCTAGTGTTGGATTCGGGGGAAACTTTGAACATTGTTATAAGCATAGTATATAAAGGAGTGGAAGAGACTGGTTTTTATGTCAGAAGTTAATGGTTCTCTGTAGAAAGACAGAGTTGCTGTGGAATGTGCTGGGGGGACGGGAGGGTGTCACAGGAGTGCGATAGGTGATACAGGTGGAAAGCTTTGGATTTGACATCAAGGGGGGTTGAGGTCAGATCACATTAAGGGAGACAGAACGGTTTATTACTCTATCACTTAGTCTTCCTGTGGAACCATAAGATGTAAGGATTGGAGAGAAGGAGGGGTGTCTAAAGTAGAGTAAATATACTTGTGGTGGTGGGAACATGTCTTGGTCTGAACACAGCTGTGGTCTGAACCCTTTGGGAATAATTAAACTTGGTTAAGCTTATCTAGTGTCCGTGAGTTATTTACTCTGAAAAATAAGAACCTAACACTAGCCAAACTACAAACTTCATTTTACCAAGTTCCTGTGAAGCAATTGTAATGAGTCCGCCACAACATGCCCAAGAGTCTTCTCATTAGCAATGGTTAGTTTGTGTTTAATTTCATTGTGTATTAAAACACAATTGGATATCATTGTCAGGGGTTTTCTCAAATAGTTTGAATGGGGAATTGAGCTTCGAGGGAAAATGTTGACCGAGGAAGAAACAGTAACAAAAGGGGCGGGGCTTAGTGAAGGGTCAAATCCTTAACCGTTTCTATTGAAATACCTTTATGACCTGTGGCTATTTGATATGTGGCCAGAAGACACTCATCAACAGTCTTCCTCTTGTGATCAAACACTACCGAAAAAGAGATCAAAGTAGAAGCAAGAAGTGAATGACAGGAAGTGGCCGGGGGACCTACCTGAATGGTGGAGGCCGCAGCTGACCTGCACAGCTGTCATCTCGCAGTCGAAAAGCACCGCCCCCGGGGGGTAGGTGGTGATCTTACTGGCGTCCTTCTCCCCTCGCTCGCTGCTCCCGTCTGCAAAGGTGAACAGGCCGTCAGTCAGGTGGAGAGAGAGAAGGAGGGAGCAGGCAGGAGAGAGAGACAGAGGGGGTAGGGATTAAGAAAGAGGGCGAGAACTCGGTTTGCAGCTTCAGAGATGGGTGTCTCAGGATCGGAACACCGACAGTCCTGGGGAAGCTGGAATGAGCAAGTGATTCAGAGAAAAAAAGGAGAGAAGGAAGGAAAGGCAATGAAGGCATGAGAAAAGGTAAAAAAGGTAAAAACTCTCAAAATCTAAAACAGAGCAGGAATCTGGAGGTTGTTGAAATTGCTCCATTTTCAATTTCAATGTGGTGTATCACTTGCAGGTGCCTGTGACACCTAACTACACAGCAACAGAATCCAGGGCTTAGTCCAGTTATTTCCAGCTGCATTTATTTTTTTAAAGTTCTGAAAATACTGTCATACCTGTTCTGTATAAAAGTTGAAACTAATGTTACTTTAGTTTCAAGAGGAGTGCTTAATAGGGGTACAAGAACACACCCTCTCCCCTTATAGTAGCATAATATCCTATATTTTACCTTCAAAATCAAATTATATTGACAATATAGCCCATGTACAGGGGGTACCGGTACAGAGTCAATGTGCGGGGGGCACAGGTGTCAGGGGGTATGTACATGTTGGTAGAGTTATTGAAGTGACTATGCATAGATAATAACAGAGAGTAACAGCAGCGCAGAAGATATGGGGGGGGGGCAATGCAAAATACTCTGGGTAGCCATTTGATTAGATGTTTAAGAGTCTTATGGCTTGGGGGTAGAAGGTAGAAACTGTTTAGAAGCTTCTTGGACCTAGATGTGGCGCTCCGGCACCGGTTGCAGTGCGGTAGCAGAGAGAACAGTCTATGACTAGGCTGGCTGGTGTCTCTGACCATTTTAGGGCCTTCCTCTGACACCACCTGGTATAGAGGTCCTGGATGGAAGGAATCTTGGCCCTGGTAATGTACTGGGCCGTACGCACTACCCTCTGTAGTGCCTTGTGGTCAGAGGCCAAGCAGTTGCCATACCAGGCAGTGATGCAACCAGTCAGGATGCTCTCGATAGTGCAGCTGTAAAATCTTTTGAGGATCTGAGCAACCATGCAAAATCTTTTCAGTCTCCTGAGGGGGAAGATGTTTTGTCGTGCCCTCTTCACGACTGTCTTGGTGTGTTTGGACCATGTTAGTTTGTTGGTGATGTGGGCGCCAAGGAACTTAAAGCTCTCAACCTGCTCCACTACAGCCCCGCCAATGAGAATGGGGGCGTGCTCGGTCCTCTTTTTCCTGTAGTCCACTTTCATCTCCTTTGTCTTGATCACGTTGAGGGAGAGGTTGTTGTCCTTGCACCACACGGCCAGATCTCTGACCTCCTCCCTATAGGCTGTCTCATCATTGTCAGTGATCAGGCCTACCACTGTGGTGCCATCGGCAAACTTATTGATTGTGTTGCAGTCGTGCCTGGCCGTGCAGTCATGAGTGAACAGGGAGTACAGGAGGGGACTGAGCACGCACCCGTGAGGGGCCCCCGTGTTGAGGATCTGCGTGGCGGATGTGTTGTTCCCTACCCTTACCACCTGGGGGTTGCCCGTCAGGAAGTCCAGAATCCAGTTGCAGCGGGAGGCGTTTAGTCCCAGGGTCCTTAGCTTAGCGATGAGCTTTGAGGGTAACATGGTGTTGAACACTGAGCTGTAGTCAATGAATAGCATTCTCAAGTAGGTGTTTCTTTTGTCCAGGTGGGAGCGGGCAGTGTGGAGTGCAATAGAGATTGCATCATCTGTGGATCTGTTGGGGCGGTATACAAATTGGAGTGGGTCTAGGGTTTCTGGGATAATGGTGTTGATGTGGGCCATGACCATCCTTTCAAAGCACTTCATGGCTACAGACTTGAGTGCTACGGGTCGGTAGTCATTTAGAAAGGTTACCTTAATGTTCTTGGGCACAGGGACTATGGTGATCAGCTTGAAACATGTTGGAATTACAGACTCAGTCAGGGACAGGTTGAAAATGTCAGTGAAGACACTTGCCAGTTGGTCAGCGCATGCTTGGAGTACACGTCCTGGTAAAACGTCTGGCCCTAAGGCCTTGTGAATGGTCTTACTCACATCGGCTACGGAGAGCGTGATCACACAGTCGTCCAGAACAGCGGATGCCCTCATATGCATGCTTCAGTGTTGCTTTCCTAAAAGCGAGCATAGAAGTAATTCAGCTTGTCTGGAAGGCTCATGTCACTGGGCAGCTCGCAGCTGTGCTTCCCTTTGTAGTCTGTAATAGTTTGCAAGCCCTGCCGCATCCGACGAGCATCGGAGCCGTTGTAGTACAATTCAATCTTAAGTGACATGCTTCAGAATATCCATCCTTCCTTAGTATTGTTTTCTATCCTGCGGCGACGACTGGGATCCGGTCTATTGTCCTGGTTGGTGGGCCAAACAGAGGATCCGCTTCGGGAAAGTCGTATTCCTGGTCGTAATGTTGGTAAGTTGACATTGCTCTTATAGCAGATTTCCTGGGGTAACAATGTACATAAAAAAAACAAAATACAGCATAGCTTCCTAAGAACGCGAAGCAAGGCGGCCATCTCTGTCAGCGCCGGATACTTTTTATCAGCATATTGAATGTGCGAAAATCCTGGATCATTGTTATTCTAACTTCCACAACGCATACAAAGCCATTCCCCACCCCCCTTTCGGCAAATCTGACCACGACTCCATTTTGTTGCCAGCCTACAGACAGAAACTAAAACAGGTGCCCGTGCTCAGGTCTGTTCAATGCTGGTCCGACCAATCTGATTCCACGCTTCAAGATTGCTTCGATCACGTGGACTGGGATATGTTCCGGATAGCCTCAGACAACAACATTGATGTGTACGCTGATTCGGTGAGCGAGTTTATTAGCAAGTGCATTGGTGATGTTGTACCCACAGCAACTATTAAATCCTTCCCCAACCAGAAACCGTGGATTGATGGCAGCATTCGCGCAAAACTGAAAGTGCCAACCACTGCTTTTAATCAGGGTAAGGCGACCGGAAACATGACTGAATACAAACAGTGTAGCTATTCCCTCCGCAAGGCAATCAAACAAGCTAAGTGTAAATATAGAGTAAAAGTAGAGTCACAATTCAGCGGCTCAGACACGAGAGGTATGTGGCAGGGTCTACAGTCAATCACGGACTACAAAAATAAAACCAGCCTCGTCGCGGACCACGATGTCTTGTTCCCAGACAAACTAAACAACTTCTTTGCTCGCTTTGAGGACAATACATTGCCACCGACAAGGCCCGCTACCAAAATCTGCGGGCTCTCCTTCACCGAAGCCAACGTGAGTAAAACATTTAAATGTGTTAACCCTCGCAAGGCTGCCGGCCCAGATGGCATCCCTGGCCGCATCCTCAGAGCATGCGCAGACCAGCTGGCTGGTGTGTTTACGGACATATTTAATCAATCCTTATCCCAGTCTGCTGTTCCCACATGCTTCAAGAGGGCCACCACTGTTACTGTTCCCAAGAAAGCTAAGGTAACTGAGCTAAATGACTATCGCCCCACAGCACTCACTTCCGTCATCATGAAGTGCTTTGAGAGACTAGTCAAGGATCATATCACCTCCAACCTACCAGACACCCTAGACCCACTCCAATATGCTTACCGTCCCAATAGGTCCACAGACGACGCAATCACACTGCACACTGCCCTAACCCATCTGGACAAGAGGAATACCTATGTAAGAATGCTGTTCATCAACTACAGCTCAGCATTTAACACCATAGTACCCTCCAAACTCGTCATTAAGCTCGAGACCCTAGGTTTCGACCTCGCCCTGTGCAACTGGGTCCTGGACTTCCTGACGGGCCGGCCCCAGGTGGTGAGGGTAGGAAACAACATCTCCACCCCGCTGATCCTCAATACTGGGGCCCCACAAGGGTGCGTACTCAGCCCTCTCCTGTACTCTCTGTTCACCCATGACTGCGTGGCCATGCACGCCTCCAACTCAATCATCAAGTTTGCAGACGACACTACAGTGGTAAGCTTGATTACCAACGAGGCGGCCTACAGGGAGGAGGTGAGGGCCCTCGGAGTGTGGTGTCAGGAAAATAACCTCACACTCAACGTCAACAAAACAAAGGAGATGATCGTGGACTTTAGGAAACAGCAGAGGGAGCACCCCCCTATCCACATCGACAGGAAAGTAGTGGAGAAGGTGGAAAGTTTTAAGTTCCTCGGCGTACACATCACGGACAAACTGAAATGGTCCACCCACACAGACAGCGTGGTGAAGAAGGCGCAACAGCACCTCTTCAACCTCAGGAGGCTGAAGAAATTTGGCTTGTCACCAAAAACACTCACAAACTTATACAGATGCACAATCAAGGGCATCCTGTCGGGCTGTATCACCGCCTGGTACGGCAACTGCTCCGCCCACAACTGTAAGGCTCTCCAGAGGGTAGTGAGGTCTGCACAACGCATCACCGGGGGTAAAATACCTGCCCTCCAGGACACCTACACCACCCGATGACACAGTAAGGCCAAAAAGATCATCAAGGACAACAACCACCCGAGTCACTGCCTGTTCACCCCGCTATCATCCAGAAGGCGAGGTCAGTACAGGTGCATCAAAGCTGGGACCGAGAGACTGAAAAACAGCTTTTATCCCAAGGCCATCAGACTGTTAAACAGCCATCACTAACATTGAGTGGCTGCTGCCAACATACTGACTCAAATCTCTAGCCACTTTAAATAATTGAGAATTGGATGTAACAAATGTATCACTAGCCACTTTAAACAATTTTGTATATAATGTTTACATATCCTACATTACTTATCTCATATGTACAGTGAGGGAAAAAGTATTTGATCCCCTGCTGATTTTGTACGTTTGCCCACTGACAATGAAATGATCGGTCTATAATGTTAATGGTAGGTTTATTTGAACAGTGAGAGACAGAATAACAACAAAAAAATCCAGAAAAACGCATGTGAAAAATGTTATAAATTGATTTGCATTTTAATGAGGGAAATAAGTATTTGATCCCCGGCTGATTTTGTACGTTTGCCCACTGACAAAGAAATGATCAGTCTATAATTTTAATGGTAGGTTCATTTGTACAGTGAGAGACCGAATAACAACAAAAAAATCCAGAAAAACGCATGTGAAAAATGTTATAAATTGATTTGCATTTTAATGAGTGAAATAAGTATTTGACCCCCTCTCAATCAGAAAGATTTCTGGCTCCCAGGTGTCTTTTATACAGGTAACGAGCTGAGATTAGGCGCACACTCTTAAAGGGAGTGCTCCTAATCTCAGCTTGTTACCTGTATAAAAACACACCTGTCCACAGAAGCAATCAATCAATCAGATTCCAAACTCTCCACCATGGCCAAGACCAAAGAGCTCTCCAAGGATGTCAGGGACAAGATTGTAGACCTACACAAGGCTGGAATGGGCTACAATGTCTACACATCCTTGTTTTTGAAAGCAAAGCACTTTTTTCCATTAAAATAACATAAAATTGATCAGAAATACAGTGTAGACATTGTTAATGTTGTAAATTACTTATGTAGCTGGAAATGGCAGATAAGTTGCTAGATCGAATAGCCAAGCTGACAAGGCCAGCATCCAGGTGTAGCTTCTTCACTGTTGACGTTGAGACTGGTGTTTTGCCTGTACTATTTAATGAAGCTGCCAGTTGAGGACTTGTGAGGCATCTGTTTCCCAAACTATTCACTCTAATGTACTTGTCCTCTTGCTCAGTTGTGCACCGCGGCCTCCGAATATAATGATTTTTATGTCATATCACAGGAAAAGACACCGCATTCACACGTACCCTCACCTGCCGCATTCACACGTACCCTTACCTGCCGACATCCACAAACACACCCACCACTGTAACCATAATCAATATTTGATCCTCTGCCTTTTCTGCTCTCCAAACAAAAACACACACACACACACACACACACCTTCCCCTAACCCCTCCTAGCCCATACCTTGTCCCTCCTCCAGCCGGTGTCGGCGGTTGATCCGCTGGCGTTTCTCCTCCTGCCGGATCTGGATGTGCTCCTCGATGTTGACTCCTGGGGGGGGGGGGGGGAGGGACAGGCACAGCTGAAACACACACCAAAGAGAGAACCAGGTGGAGGAGGAGGAGACAACACATAACATGGATGAATGATGGCGGGAGGAGACATGGAGAAGCGATGCGTCATTACATGGAATAGAATGAAGTCAACTCCTTGCCTTAAAACTGATAAGAGGTTATTTTACTGTTTCACTAGACTCAAAATCCTAACCAAATCCCACTTTCTCACTATTGTGTGCCATTCCTCCTAATAGAAAGGCACCTGGCCTGGTTAAAAAATAATGTTAGAAATGATGGGCAGGTTGGTCTGATGATCCACTTACACATTTGTTTTATTCATTGCAGACGTGATTAAAAACGGATGCAATGACGGCAATGCCTGACTGGATTAGTGAAGTGAAACATAGCGTGATACACTTTTAATTCCAAGGCTATCGTTTCACCCTCTAATTGTTCAAATTAGGATCGGGGGAGTGTAAATGGATCCTAGATCTGAGCCTATGGGGCAGCTTCTACCTTGAGCTTTACATGAAGACAAACAGACAGTGATTGACAGACATGTGTCAAATCAAATCGTATTTGTCACATACTCATGGTTAGCAGATGTTAATGCGAGTGTAGCGAAATGCTTGTGCTTCTAGTTCCGACCATGCAGTAGTATCTAACAAGTAATCTAACAATTTCACAACAACTACCTTATACACACAAGTGTAAAGGAATGAATACGAGTATGTACATGTAAATATATGAGTGAGCGATGGCCGAATGGCATAGGCAAGATGCAGTAGATGGTATAGAGGATATGTAAACATTATATCAAGTGGCATCGTTTAAAGTGGCTAGTGATACATTTATTACATCCAATTTTAAATTATTAAGTGGCTAGGGATTTGAGTCGATGGCCAAACGGCATAGGCAAGATGCAGTAGATGGTATAGAGTACAGTATATACATATGAGATGAGTAATGTAGGATATGTAAACATTATATAAAACATTGTTTAAAGTGGCTAGTGATACATTTGTTACATCCAATTTTTTATTATTAAAGTGGCTAGAGATTTGAGTCAGTATGTTGGCAGCAGCCAGTCAATGTTAGTGATGGCTGTTTAACAGTCTGATGGCCTTGAGATAGAAGACGTTTTTCAGTCTCTCGGTCCCAGCTTTGATGCACCTGTACTGACCTCGCCTTCTGGATGATAGCGATGTGAACAGGCAGTGGCTCGGGTGGTTGTTGTCCTTGATGATTTTTTTGGACTTCCTGTGACATCGGGTGGTGTAGGTGTCCTGGAGGGCAGGTATTTTACCCCCGGTGATGCGTTGTGCAGACCTCACTACCCTCTGGAGAGCCTTACAGTTGTGGGCGGAGCAGTTGCCGTACCAGGCGGTGATACAGCCCGACAGGATGCCCTTGATTGTGCATCTGTATAAGTTTGTGAGTGTTTTTGGTGACAAGCCGAATTTCTTCAGCCTCCTGAGGTTGAAGAGGTGCTGTTGCGCCTTCTTCACCATGCTGTCTGTGTGGGTGGACCATTTCAGTTTGTCCGTGATGTGTACGCCGAGGAAATTAAAACTTTCCACCTTCTCCACTACTGTCCCGTCAATGTGAATAGGGGGGTGCTCCCTCTGCTGTTTTACTAGCTAGCTATATCATATTAATGCAAAAGAAGATTAATGCTGGGAGCCCAGTGTTCCCTCTAACATTACTTGAGCAGGGACACCCTAGCCTGATCCCAGAGCGGTTTGTGCTGTATAGCCAAATCCTATGCCTGACAATGACCATAAGAGTTGGCTACACAGAAGAAACAGATCTAGGATCAGGCTAGGGAAGATGGTCTAGGGCAGGGGTTGTCAATTGGATTTGCCTCGGGACCCAAATTTAACACAAAATAAATAAATACTTTTTTTTTTAAATCACCAAAAGGCAATCTGTAAACAAAAAAATGATGCTATACTAACTGTAAATGTTTTATTTTTATTTCACCTTTATTTAACCAGGTAGGCAAGTTGAGAACAAGTTCTCATTTACAACTGCGACCTGGCCAAGATAAAGCAAAGCAGTGCGTCAAAAACAACAGCAGAGTTACACATGGGATAAACAAACGTACAGTCAATAACACAATAGAAAAATCTATATACAGTGTGTGCAAATGTAGTACGATTAGGGAGGTAGGCAATAAATAGGCCATAGGGGCAAAATAATTACAATTTAGCATTAACAATGGAGTGATAGGTTGGGTGGGCTATTTACAGATGGGCTGTGTACAGGTGCAGTGATCGGTGAGCTGCTCTGACAGCTGACGCTTAAAGTTAGTGAGGGAGATATGAGTCTCCAGCTTCAGTGATTCTTGCAATTTGTTCCAGTCATTGGCAGCAGAGAACTGGAAGGAAAGCAGGAAAAAGGAGGTGATGACTTTGGGGATGACCAGTGAAATATACCTGCTGGAGCGTGTGCTACGGGTGGGTGTTGCTATGGTGACCAGTGAGCTGAGATAAGGCAGGGCTTTACCTTTCCAAGACTTATAGATGACCTGGAGCCAGTGGCGATGAATATGAAGCTTGGGCCAGCCAACGAGAGCATACAGGTCACAGTGGTGGGTAGTATATGGGGCTTTGGTGACAAAACGGATGGCACTGTGATAGACTATACATCCAATTTGCTGAGTAGAGTGTTGGAGGCTATTTAGTAAATGACATCGCCGAAGTCAAGGATCGGTAGGATAGTCAGTTTTACGAGGGTATGTTTAGCAGCATAAGAGAAGGAGGCTTTGTTGCGAAATAGGAAGCCAATTCTAGATTTTATTTGGGATTGGAGATGCTTAACGTGAGACTGGAAGGAGAGTTTACAGTCTAACGGGACACTTAGGTATTTGTAGTTGTCCACATATTCTAAGTCAGAACCGTTCAAAGTAGTGATGCTAGTCGTGCGGGCGGGTGCGGGCAGCAATCGGTTAAAAGAGCATGCATTTAGTTTTACTAGTATTTAAGAGCAGTTGGAGGCCACGGAAGGAGTGTTGTATGGCATTGAAGCTTGTTTGGAGGTCAGTTTACACAGTGTCCAGAGAAGGGCCAGATGTATACAGAATGGTGTCGTCTGCGTAGAGGTGGATCAGAAAATCACCAGCAGCAAGAGCGACATCATTGATATACACAGAGAAAATTGAGAATTGAACCTTGTGGCACCCCCATAGAGACTGCCAGAGGTCCGGACAACAGGCCCTCCAATTTGACACACTGAACATCATCTGAGAAGTAGTTGGTGAACCAGGCGAGGCAGTCATTTGAGAAACCAAGGCTATTGAGTCTGCCGATAACAATGTGGTGATTGACAGAGTCGAAAGCCTTGGCCAAGTCAATGAAGACGGCTGCACAGTACTGTATTTTATCGATGGCGGTTATGATATTGTTTAGGACCTTGAGCGTGGCTGAGGTGAGCCCATGACCAGCATTAGGGATCTCAGACGATAAGAAAGAGAGGTTGAACAGGCTAGTAATAGGGGTTGCAACAATTGCAGCGGATAATTTTAGAAAGAGAGGGTCCAGATTGTCTAGCCCAGCTGATTTGTAGGGGTCCAGATTTTGCAGCTCTTTCAGAACCTCAGCTATCTCGATTTGGGTGACGGAGGGGGCTTGGGCAAGTTGCTGCGGGGTATGCAGAGCTGTTGGCCGGGGTAGGGGTAGCCAGGTGGAAAGCATGACCAGCTGTAGAAAAATGCATATTGAAATGATAGATTATCATAGATTTATCGGTGGTGACAGTGTTTCCAAGCCTCAGTGCAGTGGGCAGCTGGGAGGAGGTGCTCTTATTCTCCATAGAGAATAGGAAGGCCACCAAAAACTAGAATTTGTGCTACAGGATGCAAATTTCTGTTTGAAAAAGCTAGCCTTACCTTTCCTAACATCCCTGAAAAGTTGCATATCGCGGGGGCTATTCGATGCTAATGCAGTACACCACAGGATGTTTTTGTGCTGGTCAAGGACAGTCAGGTCTGGAGTGAACCAAGGGCTTAATCTGTTCTTAGTCCTAATTTTTTTGAATGGGGCATGCTTATTTAAGATGGTGAGGAAAGCACTTTTAAAGAGCAACCAGGCTTCCTCTACTGACGGGATGAGGTCAATATCCTTTTAGGATACCCGTGCCAGGTCGATCGATTAGAAAGGCCTGCTCGGTGAAGTGTTTTAGGGGGCGTTTGACAGTGATGAGGGGTGGTCGCTTGACCGCGGACCCATTACGGACGCAGGCAACAAGGCAGTGATCGCTGAGATCCTGGTTGAAGACAGCAGAGGTGTATTTAGAGGGCAAGTTGGTCAGGATGATATCTATGAGGGTGCCCGTGTTTACGGATTTAGAACCGACAGAAAAACAAAAAG
Source organism: Hucho hucho (assembly GCA_003317085.1). NCBI lineage: Eukaryota > Metazoa > Chordata > Actinopteri > Salmoniformes > Salmonidae > Hucho > Hucho hucho. The sequence goes on from QNTS01001256.1 coordinate 352,245, forward strand.
AGGTACCGTGTTAGTGAACAGCGGATGGGTATTCGGCGGCACCGCAACGGAAAAGCCTGTTGAAACCACATCAGACGATTACGTCGGCAGACCAGTCGTGATGGATCAGCGGGGCTCCGTGTCGACAATGAAGGGTCCAGGGCTCGAATCTAACTCTAGGCTAACTAGTGCTTGCTTCGGGACAGAGGCGTTTGCTAACAGTAGCCACTCGGTTGCAGCTAGCTAGCTGCGATGATCCGGTGTAATGGCCCAGAGCTTGAGGCAGGAATCCGGTGATGTGGTAGAGAGAAGCAGTCCGATATGCTCTGGGTTGATATTGCGCTGTGCAGACTAGCAGGTATTGTCCGAGCAAAAGCTGTCTGGTGTCCGAGCTAAAGGTGAAGACCGCTAGCCGTGACTAACAATGACTGATAGCTAGTAGCTAGACAAACACACAAACACACTGCTATGCCATCTTGGATATAAATGTAGCAATTATATGACAAGAGAACATTCCAATCTTTTTTATAGTCAATAATTCCATTTCTCCCATACTTTTGCTGAAGAATATTAATAAGCGCACTGTTTTGACACCACAAAAATCAACCAAATTTGCTAAATAGCTCAATTGAAAATAATGCGATGGAAAAAATTACTTTAGAACTTTCTGCCACTTCCTACTTGGATTTAGTCATTTAAGTTCAGACTGGACCATATTATCAATAAATAAAAATATATATAGTCTATGAACTAAGCAACTGACTACATTTTTTTAACTAACCCACTCCTGGTCTAGAGAAAACACTGTCTGAGACATGTAGCTATGTTTAAGCAATGTGCTGACATGGAATGACTGAGACAAAAGATAAATAAAAGAAGCAGACAACAGTGATGCCTTGTGGTTCATGACTGTTTGCAAATGAATACATCAAACCGGAACATGCAGATAGACTACATATACAAATGTATGTGGACACCTCTACAAATGAGTGGATTCTGCTATGCCAGGAGAACGCTACCTGCCCCAATGCATAGTGCCAACTGTAAGGTTTGGTGGAAGAAGAATAATGGTCAGGGACAGTTTTTCATGATTTGAGCAAGGCCCCTTAGTTCCAGTGAAGGGAAATCTTAACGATACAGCATACAATGACATTCTAGATGATTCTGTGCTTCCAACTTTGTGGGAACAGTTTAAGGAAAGGCCCTTTCCTGATTCAGCATGACAATGCCCCTGTGCACAAATCAAGGTCTATACAGAAACGGTTTGTCGAGATCAGTGTGGAAGAACTTGACTGGCCTGCACAGAGCCCTGACCTCAACCCCATCCACACCTTTGGGATAAATTGGAACGCCGACAGCAAGCCAGCCCTAATCGCCCAACATCAGTGCCCGACCTCACTAATGCTTGTGGCTCAATGTAAGAAAGTCCCTGCAGCAATGTTCCAACATCTAGTGGAAAGCCTTCCCAGAAGAGTGGAGGCTGTTCTAGCTGCAAAGGGAGGACCAATTCCATATTAATGCCCATGACTTTGGAATAAGATGTTCGACGAACAGGTGTCCACATAATTTTGGTCATGTAGTGTATATTGAGCAACTGTTATTGTGTGTTATACCTAGTAGTAGGTCCAGTGGTATCATCTCCTTGACCGTGTCAAAGATGCCCCTCTGTCTGGCCTCCTGTCCATCCAGCTCCCTGGCGCAGGCCTTACAGCAGCCACACGCTGAGCAGCCAGACTCCCCCGAACCACAGCCACAGACACTGAGAGGGAGAGAGAGAAGCAGAAAGAGAGAGATACACACATAACAAATTACACAAGTAGACACACACACATACAGAGACAAACATCAAAATAAACACAAGCAAACGCAGACATCCACAAAGACACAAGACAAACAAAATCATACAAACACATATAGAGAAACAAATATTAATGCATCTGATCAGCATTCTGACTCAGCAATACTGATTAGTAAAGACAGATCACTAAGCACTAGAAATAGCAAATAGACCTAACCATTAACTTAGCCTAGGGCTGTCCGCGACCAAAAAAAAACCTTGGTCGACGGAGAGTTGTCAATCGATTGGTCTAAATTTTTTAAGTGTATTTTCCCATATATAAACACGCTATGTTTGAATAAAATCAACTATATGTAGGCTACTGAGCTTGTCTGATGCTTTAAGCACTGCGATAAAAAATTAAGACAAATTACTAAAGAGGGAGCCAGAGATAGCCTAACCAGAAGAACAAAAACCTGTTCCCGACCCTCAGCTGCTGGCCTTCGCAAATTCTGCCATTATGCTCCTGAAGATGCCAGTAATAGGCTACACCAGCAGTCGGCAACCTTTTTCCTTTGGAGTGCCAAGTTATCGTACCATTTCTACTGCCAGTTATGATTTTCATATGCACCATTTCGTGGAACAGTTTAATTTAATTTATAATAACGTCTTCATATCTCAAAATGTCATGTGGTTAATCAAAATTCTATCTAAATGAAAATGATACAAATCGAAAAGTAACTTCTATGCCATTGCCAATATGTAAAATAAGCCTCAATACATAAAGCCAACAAATAAAAACCCGCAGGTAGAAAATATCCTGCTAAAAACAAATATCCTATTAATGACAAGGAACTTGAAACATTGCATCATCTATTGTATTAACTTGGTCTGGCCCGAAACTCCTGCTAGCAAACTTGCAACATTGTATAAAATATTCTGGGCCCTCAGTTTCGCGCCAGTGAATCTCAGTCAACCAACAGCCTATCGACCAAACAATCGACCAGTCGACTAAATGGGGTCAGCCCTAACTTAGACCCAAACATAAATGTACGTTCTCTAATCAAAGATACCGCAACTAGTGAATGGTGTGTGTGTTCTCATGTGGCGCGTGTGTGTGTGTCAGTGAATGTGTGCGTATATCTCCCTCTTCGTCAAGTTTTCCCAGACTAATTTTCATGATCGGGGTGAAATCCTATTAGCTTTTGCTAGGATCAGTATGTCGGGACTCGCATAGCTTGAGTGGGTCAAGGACACGTAGATGATTGCTGTTCCGTTCTCCAGACCCTTGTCCGATGATTCGGCAATGTCATCAATTTTGGTCGTGCATCTTGTAGTATAAGCAGAGTTATGATGGGATTGGGAAAGGCTTGCCAATAGCCAGTGAGCTCTCAGCATGTGAGACTAAAACAATGATGGCGAAGAGGAAAGCAACAACAGCACGCACTGTGTGGACCGAGGTGATGGAGGACAGATTGGTGGAGCTGTGGCGAGAACTCAGCTGCCTTTAAAATATTACCTCTGCGTCGTACCACGACAGACACCAAAAGATAATTTTATAAAATCATATTATATCCATATTCTGCACCTCCGTCTCTGACGTTTCTGCACATAATAATAGTAGCTTGCTGTTTGCGCGTCTGCATTTTCTCCCTACGACAACCGAGAAACATGGGGTTGAGGATGGACGGAATGAAAGATATGTGACAAGGACATCAGGAAATGTGAGCATGTTCAAGTTGTTAAGAATTTAGAAGTCATGTAGTTTATGCCCAGCATTACCCTCCGGGTACTCTGTCGGGCCGTCCGCTGCTGACACAGCTGGCTCCGTAGCCGGTGCAGTCTCCACACACAGTGCACACCATACACTGGTCCAGCTTCCACGTGTGCATGCTCGACTGGCACATCATGCTCTTCTCCTCCTTCTCCTCCAGGTCATCCTCCAGGTCCTCCTCCATGGCGGTCGCCATGCTCTCAATGCCAAATGCTACAGGGTGTAGAGAAGATATGTTTATTATATTTAAAGTGCATTTTTCACACGAGTGATGCATGCAAAATACAGAAAATATACATGCCCCAAAAAATTTTTGGGTCTGTGTTTATGTGTGCATATGGTATAATAAAGTATGTTTGTGTTGGGGGGTAATTTGTGTGCTCATGCGTGCATCTGTGTATGCATGTGCGTGCGCATAGTGTATGTGCGCCCATTATGCATGTTACCTTTCCTCGCCTGATTCATGGCCCCTGTCTCTCGGCCACACTGGCCCTTGTTGTTGACCCCAAACGTCCAGACCTCTCCAATCTTGGTCAGGACACAGGTGTGGGCCTTCCCCATGGCTACCTGCGTTACAATGTGACCCTTCAGGTCTGAAACCTGGCCTGGAGGGGGCACAAGAGAGAGAGCTGAAAACATTGCTACTCTATTGCTACTGTAAAAGACCTAGCCTAATCCCAACTGAATCATGCTACGTTCCACTAAACGGAGCATAATTCAGTCTGAATTTCCAAGATGTAAAAGACCATTATCAAACCAACAAGGCTTTTAAAAAGCTTTCTTTGATAGCCACATTGTAATATGTCAGTCTAATATTTTTAATTTGTTAACATTCGCACGAATGAACACTACCCAGACAAAGCCTCTCTGTCCCACTCAAGTTCATCAGCATCACTAACGCACATTAACAGTTGTGAACATTTGCAATAACCCAACCCAATCCAAAATAAACCTGTTCCCGTCTCTATCCCACTCACAGGTGCTGTCGCTGTAGATGGCGTCCTTGCCGAACATGTAGAGTTCTCCATCCTTGGTGACGATGCCGCTGCTGCCGTTGTTGCAGGCCGTGTTCACCGCCGTCTTGGTCTCTAGCTTCATCATCTTCTTGGGCTTGAAGGGCTTCGGTTGGCGCCGGCTTTTGGCTGGAGAGTAGACCGTAGAGATAAAACATAGATGTCTCTATGCAAAAGACAACACAGGTGAAGTGGGAGATAGCAATGTGATTGTGATAGGTCAAAGTTAATTGGAATTTATTCTGACTACAGTGCTTTTCTCGTTGAAGACTGTCATCCTTACCAAAAGATACAGAATGTTATGATTTTTTTTGTGTGTGTGTGAAAGCGGTGTCTGTTCTCATCCATGTGTGTTCTCGTCTGTGTAGGTGTCAAATATAATAAAAACATGTATTTGTCCCATGAGATGAATACAACGGGTGCAAACTTTACCGTGAAATGCTTGATTACCAACAAAAAAAATTGTAACACAACAGGAACAAAATATACAAGAATGGAGCTGTATACAGGGAGTTTTATTAACCTTTATTTTAACAGGGTGTCATATTGAGCCCAAGCCTATTTTTCAAATGAGCCCCGCACAATACAAACACAAAATGACTTAACTACATAAAATACTAAATTACAAAACATGATCATAAAAAATAAATCTTCATTTAGAGCAATCCCCACTAATGTTTTAAACTCCCTAAAGGCCAACAGGCATTCAAGCCTGACCCTCCCTGCAACACAATCCACATCTATGGAAGATAAAAACCAAAAGCAGCTCTACCCAAATCAGAAGCCACCCTTGGAACCTCTAGCACTATCCAATCTTGTGCTCTTGTACTGTATTCTATTGTTTTGACCTTCACAAGTGTTTCTGCAGAAGCGCTTTGTAAATAAACCAAACTACCTTTTGAAACAATACGCAAAGGTCACCAGTAATTAATCAAAGGGCACAATGGAAAACAGCAGTGTGGAAGCTTCTGCGGCCTATTGAGAACCAGTACCAGATCAATGTGCAGGGGTACAGTGAATAATATAAGTAAAATAAAGAACAGAGCATCAGCTTATACTAAGTGTAAAAGTGTGTTTGTACACTACCGGTCAAAAGTTTTAGAACACCAACTCATTCAAGGGTTTTTCTTTATTTGTACTATTTTTAACATTGTAGAATAACAGTGAAGACACCAAAACTATGAAATATCACATATGGAATCATGTACAGTTGAAGTTGGAAGTTTACATACACCTTAGCCAAATACATTTAAACTCAGTTTTTCACAATTCCTGACACTTAATTCTAGTAAAAATACAGAACGCGTCTCCTTCCTGAGCGGTATGACGGCTGCGTGGTCCCATGGAGTTTATACTAGCGTATTATTGTTCGTACAGATGAACGTGGTACCTTCAGGCATTTGGAAATTGCTCCCAAGGATGACCAGACTTGTGGAGGTCTACAATTTATTTTCTGATGTATTGGCTGATTTCTTGATTTTCCCATGATGTCAAGCAAAGAGGCACTGAGTTTGAAGGTAGGCCTTGAAATACATCTACAGGTACACCTCCAATTGACTCAAATTATGTCAATTAGCCTATCAGAAGCTTCTAAAGCATGACATAATTTTCTGGAATTTTCCAAGCTGTTTAAAGGCACAGTGTATGTAAACTTCTTAATCCATGTGTATGTACATGTATGTTATCGTATGCGTGTGTGTGTGTGTGTGTGCATGTGTGTGTGTGTGTGTGTGTGCATGTGTCAATGTTTGTGTTGCTTCACATTCCCTGCATAGTCTGTTCTGGACTTGGGGACTGTGAAGAGACCTCAAGTGGCATGTCTTGTGGCGTATGCATGGGTGTCCGAGCTGTGTGCCAGTAGTTTAGACAGACAGCTCGGTGCATTCAATGCCAATACCTCTCATAAAAAAAAGTAGTGATGAGGTCAATCTCTCCTCCACTTTCAGCCAGGAGAGATTGACATGCATGTTGCTAATATTAGCTCTCTGTGTACATCCAAGGGCAAGCCGTGCTGCCCTGTTCTGAGCTAATTGCAATTTTCCTAAGTCCTTTTTTGTGGCACCTGACCACACAACTGAACAGTAGTCAAGGTGAGACAAAACTAGGGCCTGTAGGACCTGCCTTGTTGACAGTGTTGTTAAGAAGGCAGAGCATCGCTTTATTACAGAAGACTTATCCCCATCTTAGCTACTACATCAATATGTTTTGACCATGACAGTTTACAATCTAGTCCAAGCAGTTTAGTCATCTCAACTTGCTCCACTTCCACATGATTTATTACAAGATTTAGTTGAGGTTTCAATCAATTAATCAAATGTATTTATAAAGCCCTTCTTACATCAGCTGATGTCGCAGAGTGCTGTACAGAACCCCATGTTCTTCTCTAGGTTTCTTTCTAGGTTCTGGCCTTTCTAGGGAGTTTTTCCTAACCCCCGTGCTTTTACACCTGCATTGCTTGCTGTTTGGGGTTTTAGGCTGGGTTTCTGTACAGCACTCTGTGACATTAGCTGATGTAAGGAGGGCTTTATGAATACATTTGATTGATTTACTGATTGATCAATACATGTTGACGATTTATTTCCTGTGCTGTTTGTAACTACCCTGGTAGGTTGACTGACAACCTGATCCAGGTTGCAGGCACTGGTTACAGTTTGAAGCTTTTTTCCTGAGTAGGCAGCTTGATGATAGCCAGTCAATACTTAAATCACCCAGAAAATATACTTCTCTGTTGATATCACATACAGTTGAAGTCGGAAGTTTACATACACTTAGGTTGTCAATAAAACTAGTTTTTCAACCACTCCACCAATTTCTTGTTAACTCTTCAGGCATCATCAGCCGAGGTGTCGGTTTTGGAGAGTCTGGCGTGCCCAAAGTAAAATACCTGCCACTCAGGCCCAGAAACTAGGATATCCAAATAATTAGTTCTATTGGATAGGAAAGTTTCTAAAGCCGTTAAAATAATGTCTGTGAGTATAACAGAACTGATATAGCAGGCGAAAACCTGAGGAAAATCCATCTGGATTTCCAGTCTTTTTTGTAGACTACCTTTTTCTCCTGGCTGCCTATGGGATTCAATTTATCTAGGACCTAGACTGCAGTACCTATGGCTTCCACTGGATGTCAACAGTCTTTAGACAGGGTTTCATGATGTTAGGTTGAATTAGAAGCCAATAAAAGAAGAATTTAGACGTGGACCCCGGAACTCAATAGAATGACATGCGCGTTCACGGTCTCGCGAGCTCTGTGTTTTTTTCCTTTCCTATCGTTCAGGCTATAATCCGGTTGAAATATTATAGTAAATATACATAAAAGGATACCTAAGGATACATAAAAAATTATGTTTGATTTGTTTGGACAAAGATGATAGGTATAATTTGAACGCGTTCTCTTCGCGGTTCAATGGGCGACTCGACGGTGGATTTTCTGAACATAACGTGCCAACCAAACGGAGATTTATGGATATAATAAATTACTTTTTCTAACAAAAGAACCATTGGATGTCTTCATTGGACACTTGGGATGCCCTCAGCAGAAGTTCTTTGATAGGTAAGTGATTTATTTTAGCTCTTATATGGGTTTTGTGTGACCCGCGCTGGATATGAATTTATGCTAATGTGGAAAATAGGAGAGGTGCTATCCTAAAACAATCAAATGTTGTGCTTTCGCCGTAAAGCCTTTTTGAAATCTGACAACGCTGTGATATTGCCAAGAATCAGAGCTTTTGATGACTATGCAACACTTGTATATTGATGAATGTTTAATAATTCAACTTTTGGATTTTGAATTTGGCGCCTTACATTTCACCGGGTAGTGTAGGGAACGGCCCGCTTGCGCCCCGTTTATCTCTAAGTAGTTAAACTATAGTTTTGGCAAGTCGGTTAGGACATCTACTTGTGCATGACACAAGTCATTTTTCAACAATTGTTTACAGACAGATTATTTTAATTATAATTCACTGTATCACAATTCCAGTGGGTCAGAAGTTTACATACACTAAGTTCAAAAGGGGGGACGCTTGCAAGCCGAAGGTCACCATTCCAACCTTGAAGCACGGGAGTGGCAGAATCATGTTGTGGGGGTGCTTTGCTGCAGGAGGGACTGGTGCATGTCACAAAATAGATGGCATCATGAGACAGGAAAATGATGTGGATATATTGAAGCAACATCTCAAGACAGTCAGGAAGTTAAAGCTTGGTCGCAAATGGGTCTTCCAAATGGACAATGACCCCAAGAATACTTCCAAAGTTGTGGCAAAATTGCTTAAGGACAACAAAGTCGAGTTATTGGAGTTGCCATCACAAAGCCCTGACCTCAATCCTATAGAACATTTGTGGGCAGAACCGGAAAAGCGTGTGCGAGCAAGGAGGCCTACAAACCTGATTCAGTTACACCAGCTCTGTCAGGAGCTGGTGTACTAATTGAGTGTATGTAAACTTCTGACCCACTGGGAATGTGATGAAAGACATAAAAAATGAAATAAATCATTCTCCCTACTATTATTCTGACACTTCACATTCTTAAAAGTGGTTATCCTAACTGACCTAAAACAGCAAATATTTACTAGGATTAAATGTCAGGAATTGTGACAAACAGTTTAAATGTGTTTGGCTAAGGTCTATGTAAACATCCGACTTCAACTGTACATTATCAAGCATTTCACACATATTATCCAGATACTGACTGTTAGCACTTGGTGGTCTATAGCAGCTTCCCACAAGAATGGGCTTTAGGTGAGGCAGATTAACCTGTAGCCATGTTACTTCAACAGTATTTAACATTAGATCGTCTCTAAGCTTTACAGGAATGTGGTTCTGAATACTGCCTCCGTCTGTATTTTCGGTAGATGCTATAACCACGTATTGCTACCACTGTATCATAAAAAGGTATTATCTAAGTGAGTTTCGGAAACAGTCAGAATATTAATGTTACAAGCAAGTTATTGACTTTATGGACCTTGTTTCTTAGGCTACATATGTTAATATGGGCTATTTTTAGCACTTTTCTGGGTTGCTTGATTGTTTTTAATCCTTTCCTGGGAAGCTTATCAGAGGTAGACTTACTCATGTTATTTACATTGGAGCTGATACGCAGCTCACCCTGCACTAAAGTGGTCTTCCTACTATTGCACACCGCCTCAGTGCTAACAGTGTAACTCTGGTTTATAGGCTCATGATTACTGCTTACAATAGCTGTAGGATAAACAGACGTATTCGGTGAAATTAGGGGCACATAAATCACTTACATGGTGTTTGCCAATGCCCCTAAGATCATGTACATTTGATGCAGCATTATGATGACTCATTGCCACAATGGTAGGGATTAACTGAGCAGGTCTTGGATCATTTACCAGTCATTGTTTCAACGCAGTCTTGAAATGCGTGGACAGAGTCCAGGAGCCAAGATGATTTGGATGGATTCCGTCATTCCTGTAGAGTATCTTCTGTTTCCAGAAGGTGTCAAAGTCATCAATAAAAGTGACTCCAGCAGAGCTACAGTAGTCTTTTAGCCAGATGTGTAATGCCAGCAGTCTGCTGAATCTTTCACACCCACGGCCCAACAATGGTACTGGTCCTGAAATTACTGGCCAAGTCATTTAATGCTAAAATCAGTTCTCTTAAATCAATTTTCAAATGTTCCCAAGCTAGCCCTCCTGATGTCGTTTGACCCCACATGGACTACGACAGTGTCAGCTCCCGGCATCTGTGGTAGAACAGTTGGAAGCAGCCTTGTTATGTCCTATGAGCTTCAACATTTAGCTCAGGTGAATCCTGTTCCATTGTTCATCCTTGATGCCTTCTATAACTTGATTGGAGTCCACCTGTGGTAAATTCAAATGATTGGACATGATTTGGAAAGGCACACACCTGTCAATATAAGGTCCGACAGTTTACAGTGCATGTCAGAGCAAAAACCAAGCAATAAGGTCAAAGGAATTGTCCGTAGAGCTCAGAGACAGCATTGTGTCAAGGCACAGATCTGGGGAAGGGTTCCAACAATTTTTGCAGAATTGAAAGTCCAAGAACACAGTGGCTACATCATTCTTAAATGGAAGAAGTTTGCAACCACCAAGACTCTTCCTAGATCTGGCCGCCTGGCCAAACTAAGCAATCGGGGGACATGGCCTTGGTCAGGGAGGTGACCCAGAACCCAATGGTCACTCTGCTCCAGAGTTCCTCTGTGGAGATGGGAGAACCTTCCAGAAGGACAACCATCTCTGCAGCACTCCACCAATCAGGCCTTGATGGTAGTGGCCAAACGGAAGCCACTCCTCTGTAAAAGGCACATGACAGCCCGCTTGGAGTTTGCCAAAAGGCTCCTAAAGGACTCAGACCATGAGAAAGAGGATTTTCTGGTCTGATGAAACCAATATTGAACTCTAATCACCTGAATGCCAAGGGTCACATCTGGAAGAAACCTGGTACCATCCCTATGGTGAAACATGGCGGTGGTAGCATCATGCTGGGGGATGATTTTCAGCAGCAAGGACTGGGAGACTAGTCAGGATTGAGAGAAAGATGAATGGAGCAAAGTACAGAGAGATCCTTGAGGAAAACCTGCTCCAGAGTGCTCAGGACCTCAGACTGGGGTGAAGGTTCAGCTTCCAACAGGACAGTGACCGTAAGCACACAGCCAAGACAACGCAAGTGTGGCTTCTGGACAAGTCTCAATGTCTTTGAGTGACCCAGTCAGAGCCCGGACTTGAACCCAATCTCTCACAGCTATTTTCAGAGACCTGCAGCAACGTTCCCCTTCCAACCTGACAGAGCTTGAGATGATCTGCAGAGAAGAATGGGAGAAAGTCCCATAATACAGGTGTGCCAAGCTTGTAGCAAAGACTCAAGGCTGTAATCGCTGCCAAAGGTGTTTCAACAAGGTACCGAGTAAAGGGTCTGAATACTTATGTAAATGTGATATTTCCATTTTTAATACATTTGCAAAAATTTCTAAAAACCAGTTTTTCATTTTGTCATTATGGGGCATTGTGTGTAGATTGAGGGGGGAAAACAACTTAATACACTTTAGCATAAGGCTGTAACATTACAAAATGTGGATAAAGTCAAGGGGTCTGAATAGTTTCTGAATGCACTTCGTGTGTGTGTTGTGTGTGGGTTTTGTGTGAGACAGTGAGTGTATAGTGCATATATACACTGTGTACAAAACATTAAGAACACCTGCTCTTTCCACGACTTAAGACTGACCAGATGAATACAGGTGAAAGCTATGATCCCTCACTTGTTTAATCCACCTCAATCAGAGTAGATGAAGGGGAGGAGCCAGGTTAAAGAAGGATTTTTAAGTCCTGAGACATGGATAACGTTTGTGTGCCATTCGGAGGGTGAATGGGCAAGACAAAAGATTTAAGTGCCTTTGAACAGGGTATGGTAGTAGGTGTCAGGCGCACCGGTTTGTGTCAAGAACTGCAACATTTCTGGGTTTTTCCATGCTCAACTGTTTCCCGTGTGTATCAAGAATGGTTCACCACCCAAAGGACATCCAGCCAACCTGACAACTGTGGGAAGCATTGGAGTCAACATGGGCCAGCATCCCTGTGGACCGCTTTCGACATCTTGTAGAGTCCATCCCATAATGAATTGAGGCTGTTCTGACGGCAAAAGGGGGGTGCAACTCAATATTAGGAAGGTGTTCTTAATGTTCTGTAGACTCAGTATATAGTGTGAGTGTGCACCGATTCAGCGGAAGATAGGGTCATTGCAGATAGCCATAATTAAATGGTTACCCGGACTATTTAGCATTCTTATGGCTTAGGGATAGAAGCTGTCTCAGAGCCTGTTGGTCTGAGAGCCTGTGCTTCTGTACTGTTTGCCGGACGGTAGCAGAGTGAACAGTCTAGGTATTGGGTGGCTAGAGTTTTTGGCAATTTGTCAGGCCTTCCTCTGACACCGCCTGATATAGAGGTCCTGGATGGCAGGGAGCTCTGCCCCAGGCTTTCCGAACCACCGTCTTTAGTGCTTTGCGGTCGAGGGCGGTGCATTTGCAATACCAAGTGGTGATGCAGCCAGTCAAGATGCTTTTTGAGGATCCGAGGGCCCATGCCAAATCTTTTCAGCCTCCTGAGGGGGAAGAGATGCTGTAGTGCCCTCTTCATAACTGTGCGGTGTGTGTGGACCATGTTAAGTTCTTAGTGTTGCGGACACAGAGGAACTTGAAGGCCTCGACCCATTCCACTACAGCCCCATTGATGTGGATGGGGGAGTGATCTCCCCTTCCTTCTGCTGTCCACGATCAGCTCCTTGGGCTTACTGATGTTGAGGGAGAGGTTGTTGTCCTGGCACCACACTGCTAAGTTTCCGACCTCCTCCCTGTAGGCAGTCTCATCGTCGTCGGTGATTAGGCCTACCAACGTTGTGTCGTCAGCAAACTTGATGATGGTGTTGGAGTCATGCGTGATCATGCACCGAGCTTTAGTCTGTAAATAGCATTCTCACATAGTTATTTCCCCTCTTGTTCAGATGGGAGAGGGCAGTGTGAAGTGCAATTGAGATTGTGTCATTTGTGGACCTGTTGTGGCGGTATGTAAATTGGAGTGGGTCCAGGGTGTTTGGGATGATGGTGTTTATTTGTGTCATGTCCACTTCATAATTACAGATGTGAGTGCTACAGGGTGATAGTCATTTAGGCAGGTTAACTTAGAGTGCTTGGGAACAGTTTGAAACATTTTGGGTTTACAGACTGGAACAAGGAGAGATTGAAAATGTCAGTGAAGACACTCACCAGCTGGTCTGCCAATGCTTTGAGAACGCGCCCTGGTATTCCGTCTGGGCCGGCGGCCTTGCGATCGTTGAACCTGTTTAAAAGTTTTACTCACATTGGCCACGTAAAGCGGGATCATACAGTCATTTGGAAAAGGGGATTTCACGCAAGACTCAGTGTTTTATGGCACTTAGCTCGTTTGGGAGTTCTCCGTCACTGGGCATCTCACTACTGGGTTTCCCTTAATCCGATAGAATCTGCAAGCCCTGCGTCAGAGCCGGTGTAATAAGATTCCACCTTCCTCCAACATTGTCCTTTAGCATGTTTGATGTCTCGGAGGTCGGAGCAGGCTTTCTTGCATGTGTCCATGTCCCGTTCCTTGTAAGCAGTAGCTCTAGCCTTTGGCCCAGCCTGTAATCCATGGTTTTTGGTTTGGATACGTTTGCATAGTCACTGTGGGGACAACGTTGTCTATGCACTTATTAATGAAGCCTGTGACTGGTAAAGTGGTAAACTCCTCAATGCTATTTGGTGAATTCTGGAACATATCCCAGTCTGTACTAGCAAAACAGTATTGTAGCCTTGCGTCTGCTACATCGGACCACTACGTATTGAGCGCATCACTGGTACATCCTGTTTGAGCTTTTGTTTGTGAACAGGAAACAGGAGAATAGCGTCATGACCGATTTGCCGAAAGGAGGGCCTTCTATGCGTTTCTGTGGGAAGAATAAAAGTGGTCTAGAGTTTTAGTACCCCTAGTGGCACAGGAGACGTGTTGGTAAAAGTGAAGTACAATGGTTTTAAGTCTCCCAGCTTTAACCTGGCAGTACTTTGAGGGTCGGATGAAAAACGTGCCCAAAGTAAACTGCCTGTTACTCAGGCCCAGAAGCTACTATATGCATATAATTAGTAGTAGCTTTTGATAGAAAACACTCTGAAGTTAAAATAAAGTCTGTGAGTATAACAGAACTGATATGGCAGGCAAAAACCCGAGCAAAATCCATCCAGGAAGTGGGATTTATTTAGGTGACCAGTATTCAGTTGAAGGCCTATTGGTTATATAGGGGAATAGCTCCCAGATTGTAGTTCCTATGGCTTCCACTAGATGTCAAGTCTTTAGAAAAAAAATTCAAGCTTTTATCTTGAAAAACCAAGGAATTAGAGAAGTTCTTCCTGAGGTCACGTCAAGTGTCCTATTATGGATTTTGTGCGTAACAGTCAGCGCGCTCTCAGCTCTTTTTCAGATGGCTATATTCCATCTGAAATATAATTGTTTATATTCAGTTTAGGGTATCGGATAATTGATTAGAAATGCTGTTTGACTTGTTTCAACAAACTTTACCGGTACTTTTGGGATATTGTTTGTCTGCATGGATGAATGCCTTTGGGCAGGTGGATTACTGAACAAAACGCGCCAACCAAACGGAGCTTTATGGATATAAAGAGGACAAAAGGACCTTTTATTGTGTAACCTGGACGCTTGGGTATGCCATCAGATGAAGATCTTCAAAGGTAAGCGATTTATTTTATGCTATTTTTGAGTTTTGTGAATATTTGAAATGAGTATTTCTGTAATTAGAATTTTGCGCTCTGCAATTTCACCGGATGTTGTTGATGTGGGACTAGCGCAGAGAGGTTAAAGTCTCCGCCTACCAGAAACATTGCCTCTGGGTGAGTGGTTACCAACTGTCGATCTGATGTCCAGAAGTACTTGGCAGTCATGTGATAATAGTATTAACTTTCTGTACAAAAAAAGTAAAGATAAACATGAAAAAGTCACTAAATAGCCATATCCGACAGCGCCATCTTGAATCACATCCATGCGTATTCTCGTCTGTGTAGGTGTGTGTTCTCATCCATACTTACTGGACTCTCCATCCTCTCCCTTGCTGGCAGAGCCGGTGAAGAACACGCTGCCATCCTCGGCCACAAGCAGGGCGTGTGAGCCGTCATGGCCCACCGAGAACTGGATGATCTTAGGGGACTTGGTGACAGGCAGTTCCACCCATTTACCTGCCGACGGACCACCTTGCTTGATGCCGAGGCTCTGATACTTCCCTGTGTAGTAGATCTGAGGAGGGAGGGGCAGGGTGGAGAGGGAGAGGAAGGGGGAGAGAAAATATTTAAAAAGGAACTGTCGTGAAAAACTAACTTTAACGGTTGAAAATCTCTAACTTTACCATGGTCTCACACCGGACGCTTCGGCTGAAAAGGAGTGTTCTGAGTATCACAACATCAGTGAAGCACAAAAGCTAATTGGCTCAAGTTGGCTAGCTTACTACTACCTCCAGACACAAATGAGAGAAAACCTCACTGGACCACTTTACTTGCTATAGCAGAGCTGCTTAGACTGTTTTCAAGTTGTTTAGACAGGTGAGTGACTGTTTCCAGAGAGAACATACAAACACATCCTACGTGCAAAGACACACACAAGAAACACTCACATCAAAGCACGCCTCCAAGTCTCAAATCTCGTCTTTTCAGTTGCATTTCTTAATGACGAGGAGGAAAACTGAGGCAAAATCAGCCAATTCAGCCCCTCTTTAAAAAATTGGGTCAAATCACCTTAGCACTCGTGGGAATTGGCCTATATGGATAGGGCTAAATTGAATGTTTCTTACAGAAGAAAAATGAAGAGCATATGCACATCAATTGTAGCAATTGAAAGGGAACAGTTTGAAGATAATTGGAAAATTATTAGACCAAATTTGGACATAACAGTTCACCTGACACAAGACAATCCAAATATTACACTGTTGATTTTATGTGATTTTTCATCTCCTGTACTTTTCGCGTATTTGTTGATAAAGAAACCAGAAAATACTCTGGATACATTCAGTAACATGATAAGACTACTCCTGGAAAATGTGGGGTAGATGCAAGTGGCCACACACCTCACTAAAGTGTGCATAGTTCCCTAAGCAATATTAATGCACTTTTATGACTCAAAGAAGAGTCTTCAACTATAAGGCTCTACTTGAGCTCTACTAGCTGTGCCGTTGAGGAACTAGAGCAGGCACACAGTGCTTGGTAACACTTTTGGTCATAACCATGTCATAACAGCTAATATAACCTTTCATAATATGGTCAGAACACTGTCATGACATATTTAGACCTGTTGTGACATATATTGCGTTATTGTATGGCTGGTTATGATACCTACATAAGAGTGTCAAAACCTATCACACAATGGCAAAACATTCCATTGCACCATTGCGTACTTGTTAACAGTATGTTCATGTTATATAACATTTTATGAACCATGAGACAATATTAAATTATCATTGTAATTGCGCACACATTGATGTCAGACGTGCATCTACCCCAATGCTCTATTGCTGATGACTGGGATGAATGAAGGAGAAGATTTAAGGAGCATGACAAGACACCCTCTTTTTGACCGATGACTGACATAAGGGCATGTACGGGGTCTGGCTTATATGATTATGATGGTCATAATGCTTCTTGACAGTGTCATAAAGTGTATTTTCTTAGTCCAAGAAAAGTGACACAGGATGGTCATAATTGTTTATGACAGTGTCATAAAGTGTATTTTCTACAAGTTATTTAAACTATGCTGAATAAAATACAAAGTAAAGTGTTACCAAGTGTTTTTGTTTAGAACACAACCCTGCATCCCCCCCATCACACAATTACTGTAGTCCAAAAACGGTCCATTATAAATCACAATCTGGGTCAGGTGGGCATGATTTGAAAGCTGGTTCTATTTCCAACATGACTAGCAAAGTTATGAAATACCATCTTACAATGTTTTAGGCATTCACAAAGCAATTCAGAGAAACGGATCGAAATGTTGGTGCGCATAGAAAGGAGTCATGAGTGCATTCACGTGCGTGTGCAGCGGCTAATTTTCTTCACAATTAACAAACATAGGCTCATTCTGTTCAGTACAACCCAGGGTATGACAACATACAAACATTGTGATCATAAAATTTGACACTATATGACATGTTTTATGATCTGGAAACGTGAAGTGCACATTTGGATTCACGATTGTTTGGCTTGCTTATAACATCAAAGTGGTATTTATTATAATCTTCAACGTCTCATCTTTCAGAATACATTGAGTTCTCTTAATTTACAGCATTTCCCTCACTCAGACATTTTTCAAAAGTTGCCCGATTACTGGGAGGGATGGGACTTTAAGGTAACTGTGAATTCAATGTTGCATGTGGACCAATACCCCCTGCCACGTCTGGATGACATTTTTGCTGCACTAGCTGGTGGGAAACACTTTAGTAAAATTGACCTGAAACAGGCTTACCTGCAACTACCTGTTGAAAAGAGCTCCAAACAGTACCTGACAAACACACAAAGGTCTATACAGGTATAACCGCCTGGTTTTTGGCATTGCATCAGCCCCAGCCATTTGGCAACGAACTATTGACAAAAAATTGTAAAAAATCCCAGGAACCCAATGTATCCTGGATGACATGATCATAACAGGATGCAGACACAAAGATCACATGGCTAACACATGGCTAACCGGAAAAAGGTCCTGAGAAGACTGAAAGAGTATGGACAGGCAAACTTACAGAAGTGTGAGTTCTTAAAGACAAGATAGATAACTCTGGGTCTTCCTTTCCTGTGGCAGTCCTCATAAGTGCCAGCTTCATCATAGCGCTTGATGGTTTTTGCAACTGAACTTGAAGAAACCTTTAAAATTCTTGAAATGCTCCGGATTGACTGACCTTCATGTCTTAAAGTAATGATGGACTGTCATTTCTCTTTGCTTATTTGAGCTGTTCTTGCCATAATGTGGACTTGGTCTTTTACCAAATAGGGCTATCTTCTGTATACCACCCCTATTTATTTTTTGACATATCAGATTGATGCATACACTGAGATTACAAAACATTAAGAACACTGCTCTTTCCATGACAGACTGATCAGGTGAAAGCTATGATCCCTTATTGACGTCACTTGTTAAATGCACTTCGATCAGAGTAGATGAAGGGCGGGGACAGGTTAAAGGATTTTAAAGTCTTGAGACAATTGAGACATGGATAACATATGTGTGCCATTCAGAGGGTGAATGGGCAAGACAAAATATTGAAGTGCCTTTGAACAAGGTATGGTAGTAGGTGCCAGGCGCACGGGTTTGTGTCAAGAACTGCAATGCTGCTGGGTTTTTCCATGCTGAACAGTTTCCCGAGGCATAAAGAACAGTTCACCACCCAAAGGACATCCAGCCAAATTGTGGGAAGCATTGACAACTGTGGGAAGCATTGGCATCACCATGAACCAGCATTCTTGTGGAACCTTGTCCATGTCCTGACAAATGAAGGCTGATCAAAGGGGAAAAGGGGGAGGTGCAACTCAATATTAGGAAGGTGTTCCTAATGTTTGGTATACTCAGTGTATATGTACTAATTATTATTGTTTGAGGGGTGGGGGCGCGGGCACAATTATACATGGCATTTAAACCAACTCATTGACTAGATTTCAGTGAGATTTCAGTTGATTTGTTATCAAATACTTTAACACTGCAAAGTTACCCTTATCTCAGAGATCCGAACTGTAGATTATAGTATTGTCATGACTCTCGATCCTGGGTGAGGATCAAAGATGGCTCCAATGAGTGTGCGCTAACTCCCACAGTACTGATCCAGTATTGACGGAAGTCCCGCCTTCGCGGGAATCCCATGTGGTTTCAGTCTCAGGGATTAGTGACCCTGGTGTTGAATGTATACTCACATTTGAACTACTGGTTACACTTATGATATCCAGCCAATCTCAACTGATTGGATATCGGTGTCTCATTTAATTTATGTGACATTTTAAACTTTCTCACATTAACCTAGATGCAGCAATGCTTTCAGGTTAAGTAAAGTTTATTTCCCAGATAGCCTATACAGGTATGATTGATCATTAACGTTGATTAATCATTTAAATTTGCATTTGCAAATTCATTCACATTCAACTCCAACATTACTGATGAGGTATTGATGGTTCATTAACGTCTTAAAATAGATTCAAATCAGTTTTTTTGCAGCTTCCAATGACTCAAACCCCAAACTTTGAAAAAAATAAAAATGATAATTTGCAAGGTATCAGAGGGGGTGGTTCCCAGTCTCTCGCTAATTAGTGAACCCTCACCCATAAAAGGATTGATCACTGACCTCAGCAGAGTTACAAACTCTGACTATGCCATTAGCGCAAAAATAGCAGAAATTGAGACAAATACTCTCCAAAATCAACCATCAGGCGCAGGCCTGGTAAAGGTTCTCTCCAGTTTAGCCCTGATGTATCGCCAAACAGATATTGGCATCGGTCCAGTACCGCAGTGCTCAGCAGAAGCACAAGCAAGAAATTGCTGATATGAAGGGACAGGTGGAGAGAAACGAGCTACTAATGACGAAAACAGGAAAGGTAAACATTCTGCTAGCCGAGGAACTGCGTTTGAAAACTGAACAATTAATAGCAATTGAAAACTTGACAAGAACGAGCACAAACTCTTCAACAAAATCGTTTTCTACAGGAACAACTCGATTTAGCCAAAACTAAATACGATGTAGTCCACTCCAAACTAGATAAATCTGTTCAGTTATCTACAAACCGGAGCGCACAATTTGATAACATGCATGCAGTTTTGATGAACTTTACTCAAGCTATAATGTTCTAGTCGTAATGCTGCAGACCAAAGACGATCAGTTAATGAACACAATAACTAGGTTGGATGACAAAATCAGCAGAACTCATTGAAGTCGCTGACCAAATGAATGAAGACAGAACTCATGTGATGAAGATGGAAATATTGATTTCTAAGCAAGCGGAGGAAATCTCCACTGAATCTCTCGCTCCGTACTCAAGACCTCTACCTGCAAACCATGACAGATAAGTATGAGGCCGAACCGAGCAAGTGCAATACTCACATGTCTAAAATCAATACTCTAAGCACCCAAGTGGACTCTGCTATGCAGCAGAATACCACCCTTAAGTACCATCTGGAGGAATTCCAGAACGGTCACGCGCTACAGCGTGTCTACCCAACCAAGCAACCAGAGCTCTTACTCAAAGGAGTGAAGACGAAAGAAGGTTTCAGACTTTGCCTCCCTCACATGTCCCTCAGTCTTCTCCCCTTGGCCATTCGGCACAGAGTAATATGGTGCCTCTTCGCCAAATAAAGCCAAAGCCTGGATTCTCCTCTTGGCCTTTTGGCCGCAATTTCCCCACAGGATGAAGCCAACCATAACCGCCCGCTCGGCACGGAACACCTTGACAAACTCGTCAAAACCTTCCACACCTTTGGTCAGCCAAACCTTCCAGGTCAGCCAAACAAACGACACAGACGTTCCTAGCAGACACAGAGGACGCATTGCATGGCTACCCAAACGAAGCGAACGTTGAATAGACACGTGACAAGGTTAATTCGTCTACCACAGCAACACGTGCAAAACGACTACGCTAAACCTGCCACAGCTTTGAAAATATAATTCAGTGGTTCTGCGACTCGCAGCTAACTGGCTAACACTGTCAAACAAGCTCGAAATGAACACACACGAGCTTACTATAATAGGCTTCGTTCAGCTTTCTTTGGCCTACTCACTGAAACAGGAATGGAAGAGCTGTTACCATTCAAACAAATGTTTCTGTCGAACATGTATCCCAACTTCATTACCTACTTGGGCCTTACAGCCCATGTTGGCTTGCCAATCTTACAACTCAGAGAGCTTGCGAGCACAGATTTTGAGGCATCAAAAGTACGTAACGCTAAGAGCCCTGACATCTCGGTTTTGAAGTTTGACCAGGAGCATTCACTCCAGTTAGACGGTGCATTATCAGGTATTGGAGCGTTGAGAGATGACGCACAACAATGGTTTTGCAACCTTTCGGTTACTAGTCCAACGCTCTAACCACTAGGCTACCCATTTGTCGTAGGAAAGATTCCTAAAGCTTGGAAAACAGCTTTTGTTTTACCACTCCTCAAGGGAGGTGATGGTAGTGAATTGGATAATTATCGGCCCATCTCTAAGCTCTCCTGTTTGGCTAAAATTCTAGAGTCATTGGTGAATAGGCAACTACAATCTTTTTTAACTGTTAACAATACTCTTTCTAGTAATCAATCAGGCTTCAGACCTAAACACAGTACTACTATGGCCACTGTACGTTCATGACTATCTAAAAGATAGAAGTCAGGCTGTTAGAGTCGACGGCATCCAGTCGGAGCCATTGGAGTTGGTTAAAGGGGTCCCACAAGGTTCTATACTTGGTCCATTACTGTACACTCTCTACATAAACAATATCGGTGATGAGATAAGAAAGTGTCAAATTCATTTATATGCTGATGACACTGTCATGTACTCTATTGCTTCAACGGCTGACATTATCACTAAGCATTATCACTATTGAAGACAGATTATAAGATATTGCAAGGGTCTTTTATACAGCTGAAACTTGTTTTAAATGCAAAGAAAACACATTTTATGATTTTTAATAGGTTTAAAAAGTTGGTTGAAAATACACTTGCATTTACGAGCTTAGATGGTTCTCGAATTAATCAGATCTATGCATATAAATACGGTTGGATACGGGATATGGTTGGATGATAAACTGTCTTTTAAAATGCATATTGACGAACTTTGTAAACGGCTAAGAATCAAGCTATGCTTCCTCTATAGAAACAGGACATGTTTGTCCTCTACAAATAGAAGACAAATTGTGCAAGCTACTTTTATGGCTGTTATAGATTATGGGGATATTATCTACATGCATGCTACGGCATCAACACTTAAATCACTGGATGCTACTTATCATTACGCACTTAGGTTTATTTCGGGTGCTAGCTACAGAACTCACCACTGTGTTTTAAATCAAAATGTGGGTTGGACTTCACTGTCCATGAGATGAGAACAACATGCTCTCGTGTTTGTCTATAAAGCACTTCTGAAGAAACTACCTTCTTATTTATCATCACTCATCAACATTAGAATTAGAATTCCTAAAACCAGGTCTCATGGATGCATGGATTACACTTGAGGCCCCTGCGATCTCCACAGAGTTGGGTATGGCTGCCTTTTCCTGTTACGCTCCTTGCCTATGGAATAGCCTGCAGACTAAACTTAAACTTGAGACTCTTGTCCCCCTTGCCCATTTTAAACATTTATTGGAGGATTTTTATTTTTGTATTGCTTGTAACTGCTTCAGGTAATGCAAGTTATTGTGTTGTTAGTGGAATAACCTGTGTAAATGTAATAATCTGCTGTATATTTTTTGTGTTATCTGTGATCGTTTTGTTTGTCTTGTGTAGTTTCTTAATCATTGTACCTAAACTGTATATGTAAAAACATGTATACGCAGGGCCCAGCTGTAAAAGAGACCTTGGTCTCAGTCTGTGTTCCTTGTTGAAATAAAGGTATAATAAAAATAATAAATAAGAAGTCCAGTGGACTTTCCACCTCCAAAACAAATGGTAACAATAATCATTCCTTGCCAAGTGTAGTTTCAACTACAATGCAACTAGTAAAATGCTCTGGGATAACATTACAGAATAAAATCGGTAGGATAACTGGTCCCCTTGAGTACCAATGCCAGCACAGTCAGTCCAGCCACAATCAGTAAGAAGGTTAAAGACCAAACAAGTCAAATTGCTATTGATAACAGCGACAGAGGAGTCAGTAGCCACTCAGATTGCAACACGTGGAAGGAAATCTCCAAAACACTTCTCATGGTTAACACACATGCCACTAATAAATAGAACCATCCATTCAGGAGAAAAGTGATTAGAAGTCATGAACCATGATCACACCGCAAATGACTGGTTCAGTGCATATAGAGTACTTCCGTTGTGAGGTTAGCTCCTCCGTGGATAACATAGCTATGAAATACACTCCTTCATACCCATCACAACTACAATGGTGTAAGACATGTAGTAAAACTACTACAGGTCCCCTAAACATATGTCTTGAGCTCGACATCAATTCTTACTGACCTCCAGGCATTGACATGAACATTTTCTGATGACGTCAGACTCATTCTGAACAGGTTTCAGCCGTCCAGGATACTTGGTTTGCTTCCCATGGCATGTGCGCTTATGTAAGCATAAACCCACACATAAATCCTCATAAAATGTTCAGTTGTATGTTAGGATCACTTAAGGGTCTGAGCAAAATAACAGCCTTAGTAAAGTTGAAAGTGTACCCGGAGGCCTTTGACTCTTCAGATAGAGTACTCAACAGTTTCTCTACAGAGGTCCATAGGACATCCCTGTAGACTGTCCAAAGCTGGTGCCTTGCAGCTGTAGACTTATCATGTAGTTATCAATTTAGGACATTGCTCTAAGCTACACACCACGAATTAGGAATACCCTAGATATGACAGACACAATGTCATGATAGGGTCATTTTGCCAAGACCGTGGACATCCAGTTGAAGTTGGAAGTTCGCATACACCTTAGCCAAATACATTTAAACTCAGTCTTTCACAATTCCTGACATTTAATCCTAGTAAAAATTCCCTCTCTTAGGTCAGATAGGATCACCACTTTATTTTAAGAATGTGAAATGTCAGAATAATAGAAGAGAGAACAATTTATTTCAGCTATTATTTATTTCATCACATTCCCAGTCGGTCAGAAGTTTACATACACTCAATTAGTATTCGGGTAGCATTGCCTTTACATTGTTTAACTTGGGTCAAACGCTTCAGGTAGCCTTCCACAAGCTTCCGACAACACATTGGGTGAATTTTGGCCCATTCCTCCTGACAGAGCTGGTGTAACAGAGTCAGATTTGTAGGCCTCCTTGCTCGCACACGCTTTTTCAGTTCTGCCCACAAATGTTCTATAGGATTGAGGTCAGGGCTTTGTGATGGCGACTCCAATAACTTGACTTTGTTGTCCTTAAGCCATTTTGCCACAACTTTGTAAGTATGCTTGGGGTCATTGTCCATTTGGAAGACCCATTTGCGACCAAGCTTTAACTTCCTGACTGATGTCTTGAAATGTTGCTTCAATATATCCACATAATTTTCCTACCTCATGATGCCATCTATTTTGTGACATGCACCAGTCCCTCCTGCAGCAAAGCACCCCCACAACATGATTCTGCCACTCCTGTGCTACAAGGTTGGAATGGTGTTCTTCGGTTTGCAAGCCTCCCCTTTTTCATGCAAACATAACTATGGTCATTATGGCCAAACAGTTCTATTTTTGTTTCATCAGACCAGAGGACATTTCTCCAAAAGGTACGATCTTTGTCCCAGTGTGCAGTTGCAAACCGTAGTCTGGCTTTTTTATGGCGGTTTTGGAGCAGTGGTTTCGTCCTTGCTGAGCGGCCTTTCAGGTTATGTCGATATAGGACTCATTTTACTGTGGATATAGATACTTTTGTACATGTTTCCTCCAGCATCTTCACAAGGTCCTTTGCTGTTGTTCTGGGATTGATTTGCACTTTTCGGTTTTATGACTTAACTTGTTGGGGAGCGGCAGCTGAGGGGTCGGTTTTGGAAAGTCTGGCGTGCCCAAAGTAAAATGCTTGCCACCCAGGCTCAGAAACTAAGATATGGACATAATTAGTACTATTGGATAGGAAACACTCTGAGGTTTCCAAAAGTGTTATCATTTTGTCTGTGAGTGTAAGAGAAGTCATTTGGCAGGCAAAAAAACTGATTTTTCCATCCGGAAATGTCATTCCTTTTGGCTTATAGCTCACTTTGAGGCACTGCCTATAAAAAAAGTCTTTATACCAGGACCCTGGATGTAGTACCTACTGATTCCACTAGATGTCAGCAGTGTATAGGCAAAGTTTAATGGAAATCGGAACTAATGCGTTCTATTGAGAGAAGTTCTAGCCGAGGGACCTCTTTTTCAGTTGCACGTTTTTGAACGCACATTTTGCTGAGCGGTCCACTTTATTTGACTTATATAACGTTTAGGTGACCATCCAAGTGAAAGATTATCACTTTTATTCATAAAAGATAAGCTAAGGAAGCATTTTAAATCGTTTTTGTTTTGTTGAGGGAAAGTTTATAGGTATAGTTGAACGCGTTCTCGTCACATTGGATTTTCTGAACACAAAGCGCCAACCAAAAGGAGATTTAAGGATATAATAAATTACTTTTTCTAACCAAATACCCATGGATTGTCTTCGTTGGACACTTAGGAAGCCCTCTGCAGACGTTCTACAAAAGGTAAGGCACAGGTTTTCCCTGTGAATTGCATTTTCTATCGACCGCGCTGGTATGGTTATGGAAAATATGTGAGGTGCTAGCCTCACACAATCAAATGTAGTGCTTTCGCCGTAAAGCCTTTTTGAAATCCGACAACGCTATGATATTGCCAAGAAGCAGAGCTTTTGATGAGTATGGAACACTTGTATATTGGTGCATTTTTAATAATTCAATTTTGGAATTTTGTCTTGCATTTCACCTGGTAGTGTCGGGAGTGGCTAGCGACCCACCACTCCCTGAGACGTTAACGACCGGTCGTAAACTTTCTTTCTCTTGCACTGCAGAATGGAGATGTCAAAAATCCTGTGTGTGTAGAGAGAGACACTGCCAAAACTTTAACATCAAAAGATTGGACAATGAAACAATATTTCTAACAAAAAAATTTGGGAAATGGTTGGTGGCGATCCAAACAATAATTATGTCATACCATTGAGCATTTTGTGATGTCATTATGGATGGTATAACAAGATAACTGTAACTCTGAAAGTAGACACGTCCGAGTTACCAGGTTTGCATTTAATGCTGTAATCATATACGTTTTAAGTATAAGAATACTTTTGTGAGGACTTTGTGTTTTACATATAAACTATTGCCAAGTCAGTAACCACGCCCACGTCAGCACAGACATTGTGGCAACGTGATGGAACCGCCCTCCAAGGCGAGTGCATAAAAGGAATGCTAACAAAATTTACATTAAACCAGCATGACAGACAGCGTGAACTGAACGTCACGAAATGGTGGGAACCTATGAAAACTAGACCAGAGAATGTGAGGACGCAGTCCACACGCTGAAATGGTTGCAAGTTAAATACAGACCAAGCAGGCGGACGGTGTAAGCCGGAGCTGAATATGTGACAAACGGTTTAAAAACTACTACACCAGAAAATGGTAAGACCCTCTGAAACTCTTGACAAGTGAAGAAGATGAAGACAAGACATTCACAGTCTGCAGCTGCATATGTAAAATAGTCTAGGAAACTCGACCAAAGACAGACGGCAAAGAACAGTTTCCTCTCCTCACCATAGGTACCTTTGAGGTATCTATAATAACGAACAGGAGGAAGAACAGACCCCTCTCAACACCGTGTGGTAAATTGGATGTATCTATTCTAACAAACACTCCAGAACAAAGAAGCCTACAACTACTAAGGACATTATCTATGAATTAGAATGGTGCTGGAGGGAATTGCAGCCGTTTTATGGGCTCCTAACCAATTGTGCTATTTTGTCGTTTTTTTCCCCTCGCTGATCTTAACTTTTTTTTTTTGTACATAATGTTTCTGTCAATTATTTCCTATGACTGAAAATAACTTCTGAACATCAAAACAGCAATCACTAACCTCAAAAGGTATGAATACTTTCAATGACTTGCGGCGAAGGACATACTGCTCATCCAGACCAGGCCCAAATCCCCAAAATTCAAAACGAGGCAGTGTTATCACTGGAGAATAAACTGGACGAGCTTTGCTTGAGACTATCCTGTCAACGTGATCTGAAGAACTGTAATATCCTGAGTCTTGGAACATGGAAAATATAACTTTAGCTGTTTTTTTCTATACAACGGCACAACAGAATGGCAGCATATGGTAAACTCACTTCAATAATTAGTGCATCGATGACATCGTCCCCACTGTATATTTTCTGGGTGATTTAAATATTGACCGACTTTCATCAAGCTGCCCACTCAAGAAAAAGCTTCAAACTGTAACCAGTGCTTACAACCTGGATCAGGTTATGAGTCAACCTACCAAGGTAGTTACAAATAGGACAGGAATGAAATCAACATTATTTACTAACGCTGCAGAAATTTGCTTTAAAGCAGTATCCAAATCCATCATATGTAGTGATCCCAATATAGTAGCTATACCTAGGGAAACCAAAGTTCCAAAGGCTGGGCCTAATAGTGTATAAGAGGTCATACAATAAGTTGTCGTGATTCCTATGTTTCTGATGTAAATAACATTTGTTGGTCTGT
Organism: Hucho hucho; assembly: GCA_003317085.1. Taxonomy (NCBI): domain Eukaryota; kingdom Metazoa; phylum Chordata; class Actinopteri; order Salmoniformes; family Salmonidae; genus Hucho; species Hucho hucho. Next base: position 379,666 of record QNTS01001256.1, read on the forward strand.
GGTGTGTAATGAGGAGCAACCAGATGCTGCACTTGACACATTTATGAAATTGCTTATTCCAGTTACTAATAAGCATGCACCCATTAAGAAAATAACTAAAACTTAAATCAACTTAAATTAATGAGGAATTTAAAATTATGGTTGAGAGGGACTAGGCAAAAGGAGTGGCCAATAAGTCTGGCTTTACAACCGATTGGCAAACGTACTGAAAATTGAGAAATTGTGACTAAACTGAATAAAAAGAAGAAGAAACTACACTGTGAAACAAAGATAATCGACAAAGAATGATAGTAAAAAGCTTTGGTGCACCTTAAATGAAAATGTGGGCAAAAAGGCAAACTCTACTTCATCATTCACTGATTCAGATTGCTCATTCATCACAAAATCCACTTAAATTGCCAATTGCCTAAGCAAACTTAGGCATGACATGCCAGCAACAAACACTGACACGACACAAGTATAACTGACCAAATTATGAAAAACAAGCATTGTAATTGTGAAATCCATAAAGTGAGTGTGGAAGAAGTAGAAAAAAACTGTTGTCTATGAACAACGACAAGCCACCGGAGTCTGACAACCTGGATGGAAAATTACTGAGGATAATAGCGGACGATATTGCCACTCCTATTTGCCATATCTTCAATATAAGCCTACTATAAAGTGTGTGCCCTCAGGCCTGGAGGGAAGCAAAAGTAATTCTGCTACCCAAGAATAGCCGACCAATCAGCATGTTACCAAATCTTAGTAAACCTTTTGAAACAATTGTGTTTGACCAGATACAACGCTATTTTACAGTAAACAAATTGACAACAGACGTTCAGAGTGCTTATAGGGAAGGAAAACAAGCACGGCACTTACACAAATGACTGATGATTGGCTGAGACATTATTGATGATTAAAAGATTGTGGGAGCTGTTTTGTTAGACTTCAGTGCGGCTTTTGACATTATCGATTATAGTCTGCTGATGGAAAAACGTATGTGTTATGGCTTTACGCCCCCTGCTATATTGTGGTGAAAGAATTACCTGTCTAACAGTTCTTTAATGGAAGCCTCTGCAACATAATCCAGGTAGCATCAGGAATTCCCAAGGGCAGCTGTTTTGTCCCCTTACTTTTTTCAATCTTTACTAACGACATGCCACTGGCATTGAGTAAAGCCAGTGTGTCTATGTATGTGGATGACTCAACACTATACAAGTCAGTTACTACAGAGACTGAAATGACTGCAACACAAAGAGCTGCAGTTAGTTTCAGAATGGGTGGCAAGGAATAAGTTAGTCATCTACCTACGTTATATTAGGTATGCACATCAGCTTTGACATCAGTTTTGCACATTGCCGTTAAAATAGACATCGGGCCGATGCCGATGTTGGCGTTTTTAGCTAACATCAGCCGATTCCGACATGCTCACCGATATATTGTGCATCCCTAATTTTGAGTGCATCATACAGCAATGCTGCACTCAATCACACCAATCATGCAATGCAGATTTTTAAAAAATGAAAACATTTAAGTTTAAATGTTACAACAACCTAGCTATGTTTTTGTTATTTGGCGTTATTTAATACTGTTTGATTAGGGTCGCATATTATGCACATCTGCAAGCATAGTAGCAAACGCTGGACAAATTATTAGCTATATATTTTGTTTTAAAATGCTCTATACAGCATCCTATGTACATAATTGGACATTAATAAAGGGGCATATTATTTTTTACAAAACAATGGCCTGTTTCGTCTGAGTTGTATGCACGTTTTTTTGTAAATTTGATGTGTTGTTTTAATATGGCCCGTGCACTGATTGAGTTTGACACCCCTGACCTAGTCCTTGCCGATGACAAGCATACCCATAACATGATGCAGCCACCACCATGCTTCAAAATATGAAGAGTGGTACTCAGTGATGTGTTGTGTTTGCCCCAAACATAACACTGTCTATTCAGGACATAAAGTTAATTTCTTTGCCACATTTTTTGCAGATTTACTTTAGTGCCTTATTGCAAACAGGATGCATTTTTATTCTGTACAGGCTTCCTTCTTTTCACTCTGTCATTTAGGTTAGTATTCTGGAGTAACTACAATGTTGTTGATCCATCCTCAGTTTTCTATCACTGCCATTAATCTCTAACTGTATTCTAGTCACCAATGGCCTCATGGTGAAATCCCTGAGCGGTTTCCTTTCTCTCTGGCCTCCTGTATCTTTGTAGTGTCTGGGTATATTGATACATCATCCAAAGTGTAACTAATAACTTTCCCATGCTCAAAGGGATATTCAAAGTCTGCTTTTCTTATTTTTACCCATCTACCAAAAGGTGCCCTCCTTGGCGAGGCATTGGAAAACCTTATTGGTCTTTGTGGTTGAATCTGTGTTTGAAATTCCCTGCTCGACTCTGGGACCTTACAGACAATTGTGTTAAGCACTATTATTGCACATAGAGTGATTGCATGTACTTATGTGACTTAGGCATATTTTTACTCCTGAACTTATTTAGGCTTGCATAACAAAGGGGTTGAATACTTATTGACTGAAGACTTTTTCAGATTTGTATTTTTAATTACATGTCAATATTTCTAAAAACATAATTTCCCTTGACATTATGGGGTACTGTGTGTAGGCCAGTGGCAAAATCAGAATTTAACCTTTTTTAAATTCAGGCTGTAACAACAAAAGGTAGAAAATGTAAAGGGGTGTAAATACACTGTACATATCCCAACCAGAAGCCATGGATTACAGGCAACATCCGCACTGAGCTAAAGGCTAGGGCTAGAACACTAATCCGGAGGTTTACAAGAAATCCCGCTACGCCCTCCGTCAAACCATCAAAAAGGCAAAATAGAGGACTAAGATCGAATCCTACTTCACCGGCTCCGACGCTTTCGCTCATATTGGTGCACAATTTGTTAACATCCCTGTTAGTGAGCATTTCTCCATTGCCAAGATAATCCATCCACCTGACAGGTGCGGCATATCAAGAAGCTGATTAAAACGGCATGATCATTACACAGGTACACCTTGTGCTGGGGACAATAAAAGGCCACTCTAAAATGTGCAGTTTGTTACACAACACAATTCCTCAAGTTGAGGGATTGTGCAATTGGCATGCTGACTGCAGGAATTTCCACCAGACCTGTGGCCAGAGAACTTTATGTTAATTTAAGATAATTTAAGATAATCTGCGTGCTCGTCGTCTTTACCAGGGTCTTGACCTGACTGCAGTTCAGAGTCGAAAACAACTTCAGTTGGAAAATTCTCACTTTAGGGCCACTGGCACACTGGAGAAGTGTGCTCTTCACAGATGAATCTCGGTTTCAACTGTAACGGGCAGATGCCAGACGTGTGGGTGAGCGGTTTACTGATGTCAACATTGTAAACAAAGTCTCCCATGGTGGTGGTGGGATTAAGGTATGGGCAGGCATAAGCTACGGACAACGAACACAATTGCATTTTATCGACTGCAATTTGAATGTACAGAGATACCCGTGATGAGATCCTGAGGCCCATTGTCGTGCCATTCATCCGCTGCCATCACCTCATGTTTCAGCATGATAATACACAGCCCCATGTCGCAAGAGTCTGTACACAATTCCTGGAAGCTGAAAATGTCCCAATTCTTCCATGGCCTGTATTACTCACCTTCCCGGCAATATCCATCTACTTTGCACAGCCATTGAAGAAGCGGGACAACATTCCACAGGCCACAATCAACAGCCTGATCAACTCTATGTGAAGGAAATGTGTCACGCTGCATGAGGCAAATTGTGGTCACACCAGATACTGACTAGTTTTCGGCTCCACGCCCCTACCTTTTTTATTTAAGGTATCTGTGACCAACAGATGCATATTTGTATTCCCTGTCATGTTAAATTGACTGACTTCCTTATATGAACTTTAACTCAGCAACATCTTAGAAATGGTTGCAAGTAGCGTTTACATTTTTGCACTTGGCAAGTGTCCTGCACTGTTTAGAATAATGGTGTTTTGGGGCCTCCCAAGTGGCACAGCAGTTTAAGGCGTCACTACAGACCCGGGTTTGATCCCAGGCTGCATCACAACCGGACGTGATCGGGAGTCCCATAGGGTGGCGCGCAATTGGCCTAGTGTCGTCCGGGTTAGTGGAGGGTTTGGCCGGGGGGGCTTTACTTAGCTCATCGCTCTAGCGATCTCCCTTGTACCATACATAGTGAAGTGTCCAGAAGAGAAATGTACGTTTTCTGAGCCAGAGCAATTCACACATCAACATCTTTGAAAAAGCCAATAAACACAAAACTCGAACAAAAATGCGAATAGTTTACTGTCATTCCAGGTGCAGAAGTTGGCTTGCTAGCTAGAAAGTGACATTAACTTTACTCAGCCAGCATAGCAACCACTCGTGAGAACAGATGACTAGACCTTTTGCATTTCAACAGAATGAATGACTGGTCGCATCTGTGGCAACATGACTAAAAGAACTAACAACCAGATTATTTACCGGACTATTTCCACTGGCAGAAGAATGAAATAGTGAGAATTTACTTAATAATGGTTTTAGTAAAATTTTAACTGAATGTCGAGCCCTGTGTCTGTGTGTTCGTTTAAGCAATTAGGCATAAGAGGCAGTGCACCAAAAATATATAGCAACGGGTACGCTTTGCAACGGAAAACTATTGGACAATTCCATGTTAGTCTATCCCCGTTTCACCTCCATTTGGTTCTTAGTATATACACTGGTGGTCACGTGACTGAAGTAACTCAAATTTGTTAACTTCAAGCAGTTGTTGTGTTAGGGAGCGTTCAATTAACAGATGGAGGTTAATGGACTTGTGTGAGGCAGAAGGAGTGTGTGTTGTGTGTGTATATAATGAGGAAGAACAGAACGAGCAGAGCCCTCGTGTTGCTGGTCACATCAGATTAGAATGACGATTGCCTGCTTCTCGAATTCAATCTTCTTTGCACCCACAGCAACGGTAACACACATGCATCTCAGTTTGTACAGTTCTGGTGTTCTTACCTCTCCTGAGGCCGTTTTCATCAAAGCAAATTCCCTTCCTGCTCCCAGCAATGCTGCCTCCTCGTCAAACCCTGTACCTTGAAAACACAAAAACACATTTTAATATGAGAAACACAGACGCACAAATTTACACACCCAAAAATATATTACAGAAACGCACACGTGGAGACCGGTGCATTGCAATCCCTGGAATGGAATGAATAGAAAGGTATGGTGGTTTGCACTTATTCCATTCCAGACGTTACAATGAGTCCATCCTCTGATTCAGTGACAACAGTCTCCACCTAAAAACACACATATGATTACGCCTCATGCCAATATTTGACAAAGTGAGATGGTGAAGTTTCCCTAGACACTGATCTTGGTTGCGTTTAGCATTTTCCCCGCTAATGGTTAAGGTTAGGATTGGGGGAAGGGAAGCTGATCATAGATCTGTACCTAGGGGAAACTTTATCCGAGAGCATAGTCAGTAGGACTCACTGATGATGTGAAGGTCTTTCTCCAGGTCAAACAGAGAGATGCCGCAGGCATGGAGACACTTCCTGGCCAGTTTCAGCTGAAGCTCCTGCTGCAGTGCTGGGTCTGTACTGGTCGCGTAGATCCGCACCACAAACCCATCCTGAGGGAAACATGGCAATGGCTTATGTAGTTCCACATTGAAATATACCAAGCTTAAAGGATTCAAATATTTTTGTGGTCATACAGAAGCTTGGACTCGATAAGTGGGGTTGCACAATTTCAGTAACTTTTTCTCAAAATGTCCAGGTTTTCAAGAAATCCTGGTTGGAAGATTCCTAGAATCAGGAGAGAATAAGCAGGAAATCCAGAATCTATACACCCAAGCTTTCTGGAATATCTGAGAGTTTTAGGAACATTACTGTAAGTGTGTTACTGTACTGTGTGAAGTGTAAACGTCTAGTAGCACCAACGACTCAGCCGCGAAATGGTAGGCCACACAAGCTCACAGAATGGGACAACAGAATGCTGAAGCACGTAAAAATTGTCTGTCCTTGATTCCAAACTTCCTCGAAGCAACGTCAGCACAAGAAGTGTTCATCGGGAGCTTCATGAAATGGGTTTCCTTGGCCGAGCAGCCGCACACAAACCTAAGTTCACCATGCGCAATGCCAAGTGTCGGCTGGAGTGATGTAAAGCTTGCCGCCATTAGACTCTGGAGAATTGGAAACACATTCTCCGGAGTGATGAATCACGTTTCACCATCTGGCAGTCCAATGGACGAATCTGGGTTTGGTGGATGCCAAGGGAACGCTACATGCCCCATTGATTAATGGCTCCGGAGGGGATGGGTGCTGTTTTACGGGCTCCTAACCAACTGTGCTATTTTGTTTGTAACTCATTTTGTACATAATGTTGCTGTTAGCGGTATGATGGCTGCGTGGTCCCATGGTGCTTATACTGGCGTACTATTGTTTGTACAGATGAACGTGGTACCTTCAGGCGTTTGGAAATTTCTCCCAGGGACGAACCAGACTTGTGGAGGTCTACAATTTGTTTTTCTGAGGTCTTGGCTGATATCTTTTGATTTTCCCATGATGTCAAGCAAAGAGGCACTGAATTTGAAGGTCGGCCTTGAAATACCTCCACAGGTACACCTCCAATTGACTCAAATGCTGTCAATTAGCCTATCAGAAGCTTCTGAAGCTCCATGACATCATTTTATGGAATTTTCCAAGCTGTTTAAAGGCACAGTCAACTTAGTGTATGTAAACGTTTGACCCACTGGAATTGTGATAAGTGAAATAATCTGTCGGTAAACAATTATTGGAAAAATTACTTTCATGCACAAAGTAGATGTCCTAACCGACTTGCCAAAACTTTAGTTTGTTAACAAGAAATATGTGGAGTGGTTGAAAAATGAGTTTTAATGACTCCAACCTAAGTGTATGTAAACTTCTGACTTCAACTGTATATGTTGACCTACTGGGAATGTGATGAAAGAAATAAAAGATGAAATAAATAACTCTCTCTACTCTTATTCTGACATTTCACATTCTTAAAATAAAGTGGTGATCCTAACTGACCTAAGACAGGGAATTTTTACTAGGATTAAATGTCAGGAATTGTGAAAAACTGAGTTTAATGTATTTGGCTAAGGTGTATGTAAACTTCCGACTTCAACTGTATTTAATTATAGACCACATATATGGCGCACTTGATCTTGCTCGCCCAACAAAAGAACCGAGAGGTAAGCTACTGAACTTGAAGCAGTAAGAATTTGCCTATTAGTGTGTTTGAATAAGGCAACAAATAGGTGCCTTTAATATAATAGATAATCCATACAATACAAAAAGATTACAAATAATCTGAGGAATAAAACACGTTTTTATCCCAAAGTAGACTGTCTGACCGCCTGTTCCCACCAGCAACATGAAAAATGCAGACCGTGCTGCAAAGATCTCTGTCCGGGTCTGCAGGTCCAGCGGGAATGACACTCTCTACATTATAGTATAATAGCAATCTCTCCCCTACATTAGGCACAGGACTACAGGACTTCAGTCTGTACCCATCCACTCCTCTCTCTTATGAAAAATACAAATAAAATTAATATGAGTATGTGTGAATGGAGACTCACGTCTTTGCAGGCAGCGATTTGGTTTATGTACTCTCCGTCAGTAAAGACTACGCTCTGGCCGTCTGCCTGTAGACCTGTGAAAAGGACAGAGTTCAAGAGAAGTGCATTTATAACATCCAAAGAATAGGGAGATGAATTTGTCATGCTTTTGACAAAGGAATTCAGCCGAAACATTGTGTATTGGCCTCTGTTTGTGTTAATATAACATTATTTTCTTTTAAATGCCATTGTGTCTTGTCCATGATATGGTACATTTTATTTATATTTTTGAAATGAATATTAACATAGCATACTGTAAAACAAAAAGCAGTGCTAGCTAGACAGCGATTCTCAATATCCTGAGGAAGTGCGTAAGTGTTGTCTGCACATTGAATCGATAAAGCTATGTAGCCATCTTTGTCCTGTGGCCATTTGGTTCCGTTTCAATCCTTTCCTAGTTTAATCAGGATTCATTTCTGGATTTCTGGATGCGGAATCCATTAGTTATGATTATATCGAAATATTATGAATATTGAAAACATTGTAGTTACAAGCCTTAGTGTAGCTGGCTAAAAGGTTTGGTCTATTGTCAATTATCACCGGGCGAGTGGTTTAAAAAAGCGCCCAGAATTATTTTATGAGCATTAAATATAAATTATTAAATGTGTCCAAGTTAATCTAAAAAATACCACATTTATTTTCAGAGGCCAGGTTCATCGGTTCAAGACAACAATAAGTAAACGGATGATTACAAAAATAAAAACTCATACATTAGCTTACAAATGAGTACATGAAAAAATCCATGCATTGTTTATTATAACACACACTATTGGGAAGAAGGAGATGTTACTTTGTGTTATCATGTACCTGGCATGGTGATGGTTCCCTCATGCTCCAGAGTCTCTGGGTTGATCTTGATGGCCGATGTACTGTGGTTGTTACTCATATCCCGGTACAACAGGCAGCCCTGTGCGCACAAGCACACACAAGTATCAATTTATCAATATTTGTATTTATGCAACACTTTTAGGACTGCATTTGTCACAACTCACAAAAGCAACTCAGCCAATAAGAGTTTGAATGTGTAGCACATTGGAAAGGAGTACAAACAAGGCCAAGGCTGCAAATCCATAGGTAACCGCCCTGTCCCGCCCCCCTGGATCACTTTTCTCCAGAGCTGAAGATCTGAATAACGCAGCCTCTTGCGCGAGAGTTTCTTTACCTCTACTTTACGCTGTACGATATGGGCAAATTGTAACGTCCAGGCCTGAGTGTTCAGGCTGGAGGGTTTAGTGTTGTTTTGGTGTAGGGTTTCTTCTGTTCTAGGGTGTGTATTTCTATGTTGGGGTAATGGTTCCCAATTAGAGGCAGCTGAGTCTCGTTACCTCTAATTGGGAACCATATATATGTTTGGGGTTTTGCACTAAAGTTGGTGGGTTATTGACATTTGTTATGATCATCGTGTTTAGGTTTATGTCACAGTGTCTAGGTTTATGTCACAGTGTCTAGGTTTATGTCACAGTGTCTAGTTTAGGATTTAGCGTTTGTTTCCACGTCATGTTCATCGTTCCCTGTTTTGTTCACTCAAGTCACGTTCGTCAATAAATATGTATTCTGGATACTTCGCTGCGCATTGGTCTGTCCCAAAAGATAATCGTGACACAAATAGTCTGACTGCAATTTTTTTTACCAAATATTCCAAATGCAATTTTACTTTTGATCAAAACACTTTCTCTGTTGGAATCATATAAATAAAATGTGTATTCTGATTCTATGTTTGGTGGTGTTTGGCATGACAACTTATGAAAAAGCCAGATACAGTAGAAGTTGTGACAGGGTAGGAATCAAAGTGTTAGTCAGAGTTTCACAGGGAACCCTTATTACATTTGACTGTTACATTCATTGCGTTTAAAAAAAATTGCCTCTAGTGATATGGATATTGCACATGACAATTGTGCAGACCTACTTTACGCACAAACTTTTGTGGTCACTCCCTTCACATTTCTCACTGACAATCGTGAGTGATAATTCAAGTTTCACCATGCATCATCTCCATGCTAACCATTTGATCTCAATCAGTTTCATGGGGATATGCATTTAGAACTTCTTGAGTTATACAGTGTTGTTAGGAAGTAGCCTACAGTGTTTGCATTTATTATGGATCCCCATTACTGGGGTCCAGCAAAATTAAGGCAGTTACCCATTTTTTTAAACATTACAATACACTTACAACAGCTTTCACAACATATTAAGTGTGTACCCTCAGGCATCTACTCTACTACATATCTACAACACAAAATCCATGTGTACGTGTGTGTATAGTGCGTATGTTATTGTGTGTTTGTATGCATGTGTCGGTGCCTATGTTTGTGTTGCCTCACACCTTATGGAACAGCAGGGACTGTATTTTTATCCGTTTTTTTATCTAATTTTACTGCTTGCATGAGTTACTTGATGTTGAATAGAGCTCCATGTAGTCATGGCTCTATGTAGTACTGTGCGCCTCCCACATTCTGTTCTGGTGGCATGTCTTGTGGGGTATGCATGTGGGTCCGAGCTGTGTGCTAGTAGTTCAAACAGACAGCTCGGTGCATTCAACATGTCAATACTTCTCACAAATACAAGTAGTGATGAAGTCAATCTCTCCTCCACTTTGTGCCAGGAGAGATTGACATGCATATTATTAATGTTATCTCTCTGTGTACATACAAGGGCCAGCCGTGCTGCCATGTTCTGAGCAAATTGCAATTTTCCCAAGTCCCTCTTTGTGGCACCTGACCACACTACTGAACAGTAGTCTAGGTGCGACAAAACTAGGGCCTGTAGAACCTGCCTTGTTGATAGTGCTGTTATGAAACCAGAGCAGCACTTTATTATGACAGACTTCTCCCCATCCTAGCTACTGTTCTAGCAATATGTTTTGAACATTACAGTTTACAATCCAGGGTTACCCCAAGCAGTTTATCTCCTCAACTTGCTCAATTACCACATGCATTACAATATTTAGCTGAGGGTTTAGTGAATGATTTTTCCCAAATACAATGCTTTTAGTTTTAGAAATATTTAGGACTAACTTATTTCTTGCCACCCATTCTGAAACTAACTGCAGCTCTTTGTTAAGTGTTGCAGTCATTTCAGTCGCTGCGGTAGCTGACGTGTATAGTGTTGAAAACATTGAAGATTAAACATGAAATTAAACAGTCCAGCCTAGACTGCTGCCTACTCTCTCTCTCCCTGTCCTGAGTCATACATCTCTCTCTCTCTCTCTCTCTCTCTCTCTCTCTCTCTCTCTCTCTCTCTCCAATTCTCTCTTCCGCTCCCTCTCCCTGCAGCTGTCTGCAGGCAGATTACCAGTGGGAAACCAGCAGGTCTAACTAATGGATGTAAACAGCAGTACTGGGGATTAATCCAGCTGTAAACATGAGGCTATACTACTGGCATGTTGTTAGTAAAGATTGAAAAAAACCAAGGGGCCTAGACAGCTGCCCTGGGGAATTCCTGATTCTACCTGGATTTATGATAACTAAACTGGCATTAGTTGTAAAAACACTGCCCCTCAGTGTCATTCAAACTGACGTTTTATTATGTTTTATTTAGCCTTTTTTTTTTTACTTTTATCTTTGACCATCATTCTATCTCCCACACAGCAACTCCACTCCCACTTGTCTCCAATTGCACATCCCAACCCTCAGCCCATCCCATCTAACTCTGCTGGCCACCCACTTTGGGTATCTTTCAACTATGCTGTGATGTTTAACGTACAATTTCAATCTATCTAATTGAATAGAATCCACAGATTGCGAGTTGAAGATAAATACTTTCACCAAGAGTATTAGTATATTAGTAATTGACTGACCCGGTCTCTCCAGATCTCCTAACAGTACTATTTCTAGGGTCAATTTTAGATCAATGCTATGCATTTTCAGCCATTCCTGAACCTGAGACCGGAAAAAGGCTACATGAGGGAAATACCAAAATAAATGGTCTATTGATTCTGTATCCTCACAACAAAATCTGCAGAGCTTCGATGACTTTATGCCCCAAATATTCAACATTTTGTTGGTGGCAAGAATTTTATATAATAATTTTAGCTGAAAAGCACAAAGTCTTGAATCTTGTGTTGTTTTATATATCAACTCATACACCCTGTACAATGGAATCGGTACATCAAAAATCTCTTTCCAACTATTTTGCAATCTGTATGGCACAGTTGTCATATCCTGGTCCTCAAATGAAACTGGTACACTTTCCTATTTATGCAATTTTTATTCCTCCATTTTGATCCTTTATATTGGGCAGACATACCAGTTCCCTACCTCCTCCCGCTGCCACCTGCCTCCTCCATTTTTGGGGTAATTCTGTAATCAATTGGTTGTACTCTTGGATTGAGCAGACCTTCCCGTACAATTCTGATAACTCCATGAAGGACATAAATTATATTGTAAATTGGAATGGTAGAGTTAAGAACAAAATACCCTTTTCAAACATCTTTACCATAAATGCAGGTATTTTATCAACCAGCACATTTGAGTTCAACCATAATATTTGATGTAATATTTGTTCTATCTTTTCAGGGGGATGAAATTGAAATTGTAGCCAGCTCTGCAATGCTTGTTTGAAAAAGAGAGATACTTTGAAAAAAGTAAATGAGACATGGCAATCTGCACAAAGGCAAAAAGGCAATTTTTAAACAATGGATGAGCTTTTCTTAGTTGAGAACCATTTAGGGTTCAAATAAAACTTTTGAATGAGTGAAGCTTTTAGAGAGAGGTTTAGTGCTTTTATATTTAATAATCTCAACCCACCCAATTCATATTCATTTTATTTTGTCTGGTTTAGGGTCCCAGATAAAGCGAAATATTTTTTGCTCATATGATTTGAAAAACGAATCATCAGGAGTAGGCAGCGCCATAAGTAAGTGAGTAAACTGAGATATGACTAAGTAGTTAATCAGGGCAATTTTTCCATAAATAGACAGCTATTTACCACTCCATGGTTGCAGGAACTTGTCGATTTTTGCACGTTTTCTATTGAAATTCATTGTGGAGAGCTTATTTATATATTTTGTGATATGAATGCAGAGTATGTCTACTTCACCATCAGCCCATTTTGTAGGTAAGGGATTTGTTTTCGCTGTGAAATGTGTTTTGTGTGAACCGCGATGGTTTATGAATTCATGTACGTTTGCCGATCAGCTGTACGGCCAGAGCTATTTGCCATTTCTTTTGCCTCGTCCCTTTCAATCACACAATTTTTGAATTCCTCATCAATCCACAGGGATTCAAATCAAATGTTATTTGTCACATACACATGGTTAGCAGATGTTAATGCGAGTGTAGCAAAATGCTTCTGGTTCCGACAGTGCAGTAATATCTAACCATTAGGCTAACAATTCCCCAACAACTACCTAATACACACAAATCTAAAAGGGGTAAATGAGAATATGTACATATATGGATGAGCGATAGCCGAACGGCACAGGCAAGGTGCAATAGAGGGTATAAAATACAGTATATACATTAGAGTAATGTAAGATATGTAAACATTATTAAAGTGGCATTGTTTAAAGTGACTAGTGATCCATTTGTTAAAGTGGCCAGGGATTGGGCTCAATGTGGGCAGCAGCTTCTCTAAGTTAGTGATTGCTGTTTAGCAGTGGCCTTGAGATAGAAGCGGTTTCTCAATCTCTCGGTCCCAGCTTTGATGCACCTGTACTGACCTGGCCTTCTGGATGGCAGCGGTGTGAACAGGCAGTGGCTGAGGTGGTTGTTGTCTTTGATGATCTTTTTTGCCTTCCTGTGACATCGGGTGCTATAGGTGTCATGGAGGGCAGGTAGTTTGCCCCCGGTGATGCGTTGTGCAGACTGCACCACCCTCTGGAGAGCCTTGCGGTTGAGGGCGGAGCAGTTGCCAGACTGCACCACCCTCTGGAGAGCCTTGCGGTTGAGGGCGGAGCAGTTGCCATACCAGGCTGTGATACAGCCCGACAGGATGCTCTCAATTGTGCATCTGTATAAGTTAGTCAGGGTTGTGGGTGGCAAACCAAATTTCTTCAGCCTCCTGAGGTTGAAGAGGCACTGTTGCGCCTTCTTCACCACGATGTCTGTGTGGGTGGACCATTTCAGTTTTTCGTTTATGTGTAACCCGAGGAACTTAAAAAAACTTTCCACTTTCTCCACTGCTGTCCCGTCAATGTGGATAGGGGGGTGCTCCCTCTGCTGTTTCCTGAAGTCCACAATAATCTCCTTTGTTTTGTTGACGTTGAGTGAGAGGTTGTTTTCCTGACACCATACTCAGTGCCCTCACCTCCTCCCTGTATGCGGTCTCGTCGTTGTTGGTAATAAAGCCCACTCCTGTTGTGTCGTCTGCAAACTTGATGATTGAGTTGGAGGCGTGCACTCCCTGTTCGTGGGTGAACAGGGAGTACAGGAGGGGGCTGAGCATGCACCCTTGTGGGGCCCCAGTGTTGAGGGTCAGCGAGGTGGAGATTTTGTTTCCTACCTTCACCACCTGGGGCCGGCCCGTTAAAGTCCAGGACCCAATTGCACAGGGCGGGGTTGAGACCCAGGGCCTCCAGCTTGATGATGAGCTTGGAGGGTACAATGGTGTTGAATGCTGAGCTGTAGTCAATGAACAGCATTCTTACATAGGTATTGCTCTAGTCCAGAGGGGATAGGGCAGTGAGCAGTGTGATGGCGAATGCATGGTCTGTGGATCTGTTAGGGCGGTACGCAAACTGAAGTGGGTCTAGGGTGTCCGGTAAGGTGGAGGTGATATGATCCTTGACTAGTCTCTCAAAGCATGATGACAGAAGTGAGTGCTACTGGGCAGTAGTAATTTAGTAATTTGCCTTCTTGGGTACAGGAACAATGGTGGCCATCTTGAAGCATGTGGGGACAGCAGACTGGGATAGGGAGCAATTGAATATGTCCGTAAACACACCAGCCATGCTCTGAGGATGCTTTGAGGACGTGGCTAGGGATGCCGTCTGGACCAGCAGCCTTGCGAGGGTTAACACGTTTAAATGTTTTACTCACATCGGTCACGGAGGAGGGGGGGGCGCAGTTCTTGTTAGCGGGGCATGACGGTGGCACTGTATTATCCTCAAAGCGGGCAAAGAAAGTGTTTCGTTTGTCTGGAAGCGTGACGTGGCTGGTTTTCTTCTTGTAGTCTGTGATTTCCTGTAGACCCTGCCACATACGTCTTGTGTCTGAGCCGTTGAATTGCGACTCCACCTTGTCCCTGTACTGGCATTTCGCTTGTTTGATTGACTTGCAGAGGGAAAACCTGTTTATATTCATGCCACATTCCCAGACCTCATTCCATGGTTAAATGCGGTGGTTCGTGCTTTCAGTTTGGCGCGAATGCCGCCATCCATCCACGGTTTCTGGTTAGGGTAGGTTTTAATACACACAGTGGGTAAAACATCTCCAATGCACTTCCTTATAAATTCACTCACCAAGTCAGCGTATAGGTCAATGTTATTCTCTGAGGCTGACTGGAACATTTCCCAGTCCGCGTGATCAAAACAATCTTGAAGCATGGATTACGATTGATCAGACCAGTGTTGAATGGTTCTAGTCACTGGTACATCCTGTGAGTTTCTGCCTATAAGACTGTAGGAGCAAGATTAGCTTCGTGGTCGGATTTGCCGAAGGGAGGGCGGGGGAGGGCTTTATATGCATTGCGGAAGTTAAGAGTAGTAGTGGTCGAGTGTATTATCCCCGGGCGTAATGCAAATCAATATGCTGATTTAGGTAGCCTTGTTCTCAAATTTGCTTTGTTAAAATCCCCAGCTACAATAAATGCAGCCTCAGAATATATAGTTCCCAGTATACATAGAGTCCAGTGAAGTTCCTTTAGGGCCATCTTGGTGTCTGCTTGAGGGGGAATGTACACAGCTGTGACGATAACTAACGACAATTTACTTGGAAGGTAATATGGCCGGCATTTGATTGTGAGGAATTCTAGGTCGGATGAGCAGAGGACTTGAGTTCCTGTATGTTGTTATGATTACACCATGAGTAGATTACATCATGAAGCATACACTCCCACCCTTCCTCTTCCCAGAGAGGTGTTCATCTCTGTCGGTGCGATGCATGGAGAAGCCCGGTGGCTGAACCGATTCCGACAACATATCACGAGAAAGCCGTGTTTCCATGAAACAGAGAATGTTGCAATCTCTGATGTCTCTCTGGAAGGCAACCCTTTCTCGAATTTAGTCTTCCTAGTTGTCAAGAGACTGGACATTGGCAAGAAGAACACTCGGGAGCGGTGGGCGATGTGCACATCTACGGAGCCTGACCAGAAGGCCGCGCCATCTGCCCCTTCTGCGGCGCCGTCGTCTTGGGTCGGCTTCTGGGATTAAACAGACGCAAGTCCTCAACTGTCACAAGTCCTCAACTGTCACCTCTTCACTGTTGAGACTTATGTTTTGCGGGTACTACTTAATGAAGCTGCCATTTGAGGACTTGTGAGGCATCTGTTTCTCAAACTAGACACTAATGTACTTGTCCGCTTGCTCAGTTGTGCACCGGGGCCTTTTTGCGCTGTTCTGTGAAGGGAGTAGTACACAGTGTTGTAGGAGATCTTCAGTTTCTTGGCAATTTCTTGCATGGAATAGCCTTCCCTTCTCAGAACAAGAATAGACTGACGAGTTTCAGAAGAAAGTTATTTGTTTCTTGCCATATTAAGCCTGTAATCGAACCCACAAATGCTGATGCTCCAGATACTCAACTAGTTTAAAAGAAGGCCTGTTTTATTGCTTCATTAATCAGAACAACAGTTTTCAGCTGTGCTAACATAATTGCAAAAAGGTTTTCTAATGATCAATTAGCTTTTTAAAATGATAAACTTGGATTAGCTAACACAACATGCCATTGGAACACAGTAGTGATGGTTGTTGATAATGGGCCTCTGCACGCCTATGTAGATATTCCATTAACTTCTTAGGGCTAGGGGGCAGTATTTTGAAGTTCGGATGAAAAACGTGCCCAAAGTAAACTGCCTGTTACTCAGGCCCAGAAGCTAGGAAATGCATATAATTAGTAGCTTTGGATAGAAAACACTCTGAAGTTCCTCAAACTGTTAAAATAATGTCTGTGCGTATAACAGAACTGATATGGCAGGCAAAAACCAGAGCAAAATCCATCCGGGATGTCTGAATCAGTCATGTCACACTGTTTTCAATTGGCATGCTATTGAAAGCAGGGTATTTTAGCTCCCAGATTGCAGTTCCTATGGCTTCCACTAGATGTCAACAGTCTTTAGAAAAAGGTTGGAACATTCAATCATGAAAATCAAGGGAGTAAGACCACTTGTTCCTGAGTTCACGTCAAGTGTACGGTTTTGGATTTTGCGAGTAACAGGGAATGCGCACTCAGTTATTTTTCTCTTCTATTCAGCAGGTTATATTCCGTCTGAAATATTATCGTTTATATTCAGTTTAGGGTATCTGAGTATTGATTAGAAATGCTGTTTGACTTGTTTCGACGAACTTTACCGGTACTTTTGGGATATCGTTTGTCTGCATGGATGAAAGCCTTTGGGCAGGTGGATTACTGAACAAAACGCGCCAACCAAACGGAGCTATATGGATATAAAGAGGAACTTTATCGAACAAAAGGACCTTTTATTGTGTAACCTGGACACTTGGGTATGCCATCAGAGGAAGATAATCAAAGGTAAGCGATTTATTTTATGCTATTTTTGAGTTTTGCCACACATCTGTTATTATGCTAATATGAGTTTTTGAGTGGGGCGCTGTCCTCAGACAATCAAATGTTCTGCTTTTGCCGTAAAGCCTTTTTGAAATCTGACAATACTGTTAGATTAACAAGAGTCTAAGCTTTTGAAGGGTGTGCAGCATTTGTATTTTCATGAATGTTTGAAATTTGTATTTTTGTAATTTGAATTTGGCGCTCTGCATTTCACCGGATGTTGTCAAAATCGATCCCGTTCACGGGATTGGATCCGTAACAGGTTAAAAATCAGCCGTTTCCAGCTACAATAGTCATTTACAACATTAACAATATCTACACTGTATTTCTGATCCACTTGGTGTCAAAACAAATCTTTCAAAAACAAAGACATTTCTAAGTGACCCCAAACTTTTGAACGGTAATGTACATTATCAAGCATTTCACTCGTTATCCAGATACTTACTGTTAGCACTTGGTGGTCTATAGCAGCTTCCCACCAGAATAGGCTTTAGGTAAGGCAGATAAACCTGCAGCCATATTACTTCAACAGTATTTAACATGAGATCCTCTCTAAGCGTTACAAGAATGTGGTTCTGGTAATAGAAGAAGAATTTCGAACTAGTCACAGGATGTAAACAGAAGAGGAGGCGCGTTCACGGGCTCGCGCGCGCTTTGGTTTTTTCCTTTCCTATCGTCCAGTTTATAATCCGGTTGAAATATTATAGTAAATATACATAAAAGTGTTCCTAAGGATACATTATCAATGATGTTTGATTGTTCTTGGACAAGTGTATAGGTACAGTGAGGGGAAAAAGTATTTGATCCCCTGCTGATTTTGTACATTTGCCCACTGACAAAGAAATGATCAGTCTATAATTTTAATGGTAGGTTTATTTGAACAATGAGAGACAGAATAACAACAAAAAAATCCAGAAAAACGCATGTGAAAATTTGTATAAATTGATTTGCATTTTAATGAGGGAAATAAGTATTTGACCCCTCTGTAAAACATGATTTAGTACTTGGTGGCAAAACCCTTGTTGGCAATCACAGAGGTCAGACGTTTCTTGTAGTTGGCCACCAGGTTTGCACACATCTCAGAGGGATTTTGTCCCACTCCTCTTTGCAGATCTTCTCCAAGTCATTAAGGTTTCGAGGCTGACGTTTGGCAACTCGAACCTTCAGCTCACTCCACAGATTTCCTATGGGAGTCAGGTCTGGAGACTGGCTAGGCCACTCCAGGACCTTAATGTGCTTCTTCTTGAGCCACTCCTTTGTTGCCTTGGCAGTGTGTTATGGGTCATTGTCATGCTGGAATACCCATCCACGACCCATTTTCAATGCCCTGGCTGAGGGAAGGAGGTTCTCACCCAAGATGTGATGGCACATGGCCCCGTCCATCATCCCTTTGATGCGGTGAAGTTGTCCTGTCCCCTTAGCAGAAAAACACCCCCAAAGCATAATGTTTCCACCTCCATGTTTGACGGTGGGGATGGTGTTCTTGGGGTCATAGGCAGCATTCCTCCTCCTCCAAACACGGCAAGTTGAGTTGATGCCAAAGAGCTCCATGTTGGTCTCATCTGACCACAACACTTTCACCCAGTTGTCCTCTGAATCATTCAGATATTCATTGGCAAACTTCCGATGGGCATGTATATGTGCTTTCTTGAGCAGGAGGACCTTGCGGGCGCTGCAGGATTTCAGTCCTTCACGGCGTAGTGTGTTACCAATTGTTTTCTTGGTGACTATGGTCCCAGCTGCCTTGAGATCATTGACAAGATCCTCCAGTGTAGTTCTGGGCTGATTCCTTACCGTTGTCATGATCATTGCAACTCCACGAGGTGAGATCTTGCATGGAGCCCCAGGCCGAGGGAGATTGACAGGTCTTTTGTGTTTCTTCCATTTGCGAATAATCGCACCAACTGTTGTCACCTTCTCACCAAGCTGCTTGGCAATGGTCTTGTAGCCCATTCCAGCCTTGTGTAGGTCTACAATCTTGTCCATGACATCCTTGGAGAACTCTTTGGTCTTGGCCATGGTGGAGAGTTTGGAATCTGATTGATTGCTTGCTTCTGTGGACAGGTGTCTTTTATACAGGTAACAAGCTGAGATTAGGAGCGCTCCCTTTAAGAGTGTGCTCCTAATCTCAGCTCGTTACCTGTATAAACGACACCTGGGAGCCAGAAATCTTTCTGATTTAGAGGGGGTCAAATAATTAGTTCCCTCATTAAAATGCAAATCAATTTATAAAATTTTTCACATGCGTTTTTTAATTTTTTTTTGTTGCTATTCTGTCTCTCACTGTTCAAATAAACCTACCATTAAAATTATAGACTGATCATTTCTTTGTCAGTGGGCAAACGTACAAAATCAGCAGGGGATCAAATACTTTTTTCCCTCACTGTATAGGTTGAACGCGTTCTCTTCACGGTTCAATGGGCGAGTGGACGCTGTATTTTATGAACATAACGCGCCAACCAAACGGAGATTTATGGATATACTTTTTCTAACAAAAGAAAAATTGGATGTCTTCGTTGGACACTTGGGAAGCCCTTGGCGCCTTACATTTCACCGGGTAGTGTCGGGAGTGCTCCCTAAGTAGTTAAGTAAGTCGGGAGATTTCATAGGAATAGAAATTAGGTTATCAAAGCTTGCCCTGATGGGCCTGCGGCAACATCTATTTGGTTATTTGGTTGCTGCGGCAACATCTATTTGGTCGCTAGCGCCCCACTGCTCCCTAAGTAGTTAACAAACTGTAGCATACCTGTATTTAGTTTACATAAAAGCAAATGTTTTGCCTCGTAGTGTGCCCTGTTGAGTTATGGCCACCTGAGACAATTGCGACCATTCGCACAATCATCCTCATAAGAAATTAGGTGGTGTTTGTCTTACCGTAACGCTACACGATGCTATTATATTCAGTTCTGTTACAGATGTAGGATCTTAATTTGGTAACTCTGATGTTGCTGAGAAATGTCCTGCGCTGCAGGAAATGCAGATGAGTGTCGTGATTTACATGAATTCACAGAAAACCCGCACTAACACATGATTTTCCAAACAGTATTGCATTTTTCATTTTCTTGTAACCAAATTCTGGCCAGCTAATAGCCTAACCACCGATCAAGCAACATTAGGAACTAAACATTCAAATCCTGATGCTGCAGGATTATTTTGCTGCGATAATACTGGTCTAATTAACATCCTACATCTGTATATAGAATACTATAATTATGTGATCTTGCAGACATTGATTCAGATCTGATCTAACTTTACTAAACGAGCACCCTTCACCAGAGTCGCGGGTCTCTGAGCAGCCGAATGAGTAAAGAGGCACAAAGTAGAGAATCCAGCACGAACTTCGGAACCTTTAGCTGTTGGGAATAGAGATCCAGAAGTCGGATCCGCAGGAACTCCATAGAAACAAACAGTGCCTCATCAATAAATGTTATTTTGGAGGTAAAAATCTATTCCTTCCTAACCCCCTAAAGGGATTCAGAATGAGCAGAACCGTTATCAACTTAAGCTTTTACTGCATACAGATCAGCAACCATGTTTATGGGGTCAAATAGGGGGTGATCCAAAATGTATGCAGTCGGCAAACAGCATTGTTCGACTATAAGACAACCATAACTAGTGATGAAATAGAATTCCAGGTTCCCTATAATCTTCATTTTTTTCGTAATGTGGAATAAAAATTAAGATTAACACAAAAATTGAAGTTAAATTACCTGAGCGAAGCCCAACCATGATCTCTTCTCCATCCGATTCCTGATGCATGATGTGGAATTATACACATGGCCCTGGAATACAAAGACACACAATGTTAGAGTGCAATCCCAAACGCACAGCCAAATGTTCCCTTTCCAGATGATTAGATATGTACAGTGCAGAAAGTATTCCGACTCCTTTACTTTTTTACGTTACATCTAAAATGTATTAAATCGTTTTTTTCTCCCTCATCAATCTACACACAATACCCCATAATGACAAATCACAAACAAGTAATTTTTATATATATATATATACACACACACACACACACACACACACACACACAGTGGGGAGAACAAGTATTTGATACACTGCCGATTCTGCAGGTTTTCCCACTTACAAAGCATGTAGAAGTCTGTAATTTTTATCATAGGTACTCTTCAACTGTGAGTGACGGAATCTAAAACAAAAATCCAGAAAATCACATTGTATGATTTTTAAGTAATTAATTTCCATTTTATTGCATGACATAAGTATTTGATACATCAGAAAAGCAGAACTTAATATTTGGTACAGAAACCTCTGTTTGGAATTACAGAGATCATACGTTTCCTGTAGGTTTGCACACACTGCAGCAGGGATTTTGGCCCACTCCTCCATACAGACCTTCTCCAGATCCTTCAGGTTTCGGGGCTGTTGCTGGGCAATACAGACTTTCAGCTCCCTCCAAAGATTTTCTATTGGGTTCAGGTCTGGAGACTGGCTAGGCCACTCCAGGACCTTGAGATTCTTCTTACGGAGCCACTCCTTAGTTGCCCTGGCTGTGTGTTTCGGGTCGTTGTCATGCTGGAAGACCCAGCCACGACCCATCTTCAATGCTCTTACTGAGGGAAGGAGGTTGTTGGCCAAGATCTCGCGATACATGGCCCATCCATCCTCCCCTCAATACGGTGCAGTCGTCCTGTCCCCTTTGCAGAAAAGCATCCCCAAAGAATGATGTTTCCACCTCCATGCTTCACGGTTGGGATGGTGTTCTTGGGGTTGTACTCATCCTTCTTCTTCCTCCAAACACGGCGAGTGGAGTTTAGACCAAAAAGCTCTATTTTTGTCTCATCAGACCACATGACCTTCTCCCAGAGAGTCTGGCGTGCCCAAAGTAAAATGCCTCCCATTCAGGCCCAGAAAATAGGATATGCACATATTTGGTACCATTGGATAGGAAACACTCTGAATTTTGTAAAACTGTTAACCATTTGTCTGTGAGTAAAACAGAACGGATATGGCAGGCAAAACCCCGAGGAATTTCTGTCCTGGAGAAAGTGGTTTTCACAGAGTGCCTCATTTGGAACCCCTCCCTCATGAAAATGCCCATAAAAGGGCATATGAATGCAGTACCTATCGCTTCCTCTGGATGTCCTTAGTCTCTAGAAAGTGTTTTGATTCTGTTCAGATGAATTAGAACAGAGAAGAAGAGGGAATCAGGAAGTGCCTCCTTGAAACTCTATAGTAGTGGGCGCGCGCTCTCGCCAAGCGCGCACTGTGTTT
>QNTS01001256.1:402924-467298 GCA_003317085.1 Hucho hucho
TTTGTACCTTGTCAGCTTAGGGATTTCAACTTGCAACCTTTCGGTTACTAGTCCAACGCTCTAACCACTAGCCTACCCTACAGTTAAAGTCGGAAGTTTACATATACCTTAGCCAAATACATTTAACCTCTCAGGGATCACTGCACAACTTGACCGTTTTGGAGAGCCTGGCGTGCCCAAAGTAAAATGCCTCCCATTCAGGCCCAGAAAATAGGATATGCACATATTTGGTACCATTGGATAGGAAACACTCTGAATTTTGTAAAACTGTTAACCATTTGTCTGTGAGTAAAACAGAACGGATATGGCAGGCAAAACCCCGAGGAATTTCTGTCCTGGAGAAAGTGGTTTTCACAGAGTGCCTCATTTGGAACCCCTCCCTCATGAAAATGCCCATAAAAGGGCATATGAATGCAGTACCTATCGCTTCCTCTGGATGTCCTTAGTCTCTAGAAAGTGTATTTGATGCTGTTCAGATGCTTTAGAGCAGAGAAGAAGAGGGAATAAGGAAGTGCCTCCTTGAAACTCTATAGTAGTGGGCGCGCTCTCGCCAAGCACGCACTGTGTTTTCCTCCGTCTGTAGAGCTCAGTTTATATTCCGGTTGATTTATTATAGTAAATATACGTAAAAGTGTTCCTAAGGATACATTTAAAATGATGTTTGATTGTTCTTGGACAAGTTTATAGGTATAAGTTGAACGAGTTCTAGTCACGTTTCAATGGAGGTGTGGACGCTGTAGTTTCTGATTATAACGCGCGAACCAAATGGAGATTTATGGATATAATACATGACTTTTTCTAACAAAAGAACCATGGATTGTCTTCGTTGGACACTTAGGATGACCTCAGCAGAAGTTCTTCAACAGGTAATTGATTTGTTTTCGCTGTGAAATGTGTTATGTGTGTGCCACGCTGGCTAATGAATTCATGGCTATGTGAAAAGTATGTGAGGTGCTGCCCTCAAACAATCAAATGTAGTGCTTTCGCTGTAAAGCCTTTTTGAAATCTGACAACGCTGTGATATTGCCAAGAAACAGAGCTTTTGATGAGTATGAAACACTTGTATATTGGTGGATGTTTAATAATTCAACTTTGGGATTTTGAATTTGGCGCCTGACATTTCACCTGGTAGTGTCGGGAGTGGGGCGCTAGCACCCCAGTGATCCCTGAGAGTATAAACTCAGTTTTTCACAATTCCTGACATTTAATCCTGGTTAGGGATAGGTCAGTTAGGATCACCACTTTATTTTAAGAATGTGAAATGTCAGAACAATAGTAGAGGGAATGATTTATTTCAGCTTTAATTTCTTTCATCACATTCCCAGTGGGTCAGAAGTTTACATACACTCAATTAGTTTTTGGTAGCATTGCCTTTAAATTGTTTAACTTGGGTCAAACGCTTCAGGTAGCCTTCCACAAGCTTCCGACAATACGTTGGGTGAATGTTGGCCCCTTCCTCCTGACAGAGCTGGTGTAACTGAGTCAGGTTTGTAGGCTTCCTTGCTCACAAAAGCTTTTTCAGTTCTGCCCCCAAATGTTCTATTGGATTGAGGTCTTTGTGATGGCCACTGTAATACCTTGACTTTGTTGTCCTTAAGCCATTTTGCCACAACTTTGGAAGTATGCTTGGGGTCATTGTCCATTTGGAAGACCTATTTGCGACCAAGCTTCAACTTCCTGACTGATGTCTTGAGATGTTGCTTCAATATATCCACAACATTGTCTTTCCTCATGATGCCCTCTATTTTGTGAAGTGCATCCTGCAGCAAAGCACCCCCACAACATGATGCTCCCAAGGATGAACCAGACATGTGGAGGTCTACAATTATTTTTCTGAAGTCTTGGCTGATTTCTTTTGATTTTTCCATAATGTCAAGCAAAGAGGCACTGAGTTTGAAGGTAGGCCTTGAAAGAAATCCACATGTACACCTCCAATTGACTCAAATTATGTCAATTAGCTTATCAGAGGCTTCTAAAGCCATGACATCATTTTCTGGAATTTTCCAAGCTGTTTAAAGGCACAGTCAATTTAGTGTATGTAAACTTCTGACCCACTGGAATTGCGATACAGTGAGTTATAAGTGAAATAATCTGTCTGTAAACAATTGTTGGAAAGATTATGCACAAAGTAGATGTCCTAACCGACTGGCCAAAACTATAGTTTGTTAACAAGACATTTATGGAGTGGTTGAAAAACAAGTTTTAATGACTCCAACCTAAGTGTATGTAAACTTCCAACGTCAACTGTACATACATACATATTTTTTGTTGTTATATATACAAAAGCATGTGGACACCCCTTCAAATTAGTGGATTTAACTATTTCAGCCAAACCCGTTGCATACAGGGGTATAAAATCAAGCACACAGCCATGCATTCACATTGGCAGTAGAATGGCCTTACTGAAGAGCTCAGTGACTTTTAACATGGCACAGTCATAGGATGCCACCTTTCCAACGTCTAGTGGAAAGCCTTCCAAGAAAAGTGGAGGCTGTTATAGCATCAAACTCCATATTAATGCCCATGATTGTGGAACGATATGTTCAACGAACATACTTTTGTCCATTTGTATCTTGTATGCTCATGGATTAGTTTGTATTGACTGCTATATGAGTATAATAAATTTGTTTAAAAAAGTACTCTCTCACGTAGACACCCACATGTCATCCCACCCTACCTACCCTGACGGTGCCACTGTAGCCGGAGCCCACTTTGTAGAGGCCATCCTTGCAGAGCAGGTAGAGGAAAGAGCCATCTGTCTGCAACAGGCAGCGCTCATCCTCATTGACCGTCACCTCCTTCAGTACCCACTTGTTCATCAGTGCCGCCCGCTTGATGCCATTGCCGAACCAATCTTGGATCTGGATCTTGCCCACCAGCACGGCCTGCACGCTCCTCTGTAGCGCGTTCAGAATGGTCGGCACCTGGGACGAAGGGGAGGGAAGAATAAAGATTAAGAATGAAGAATTCATTCAAATTAACTAGAATAGAAACGGGAGAAAATGGACTGCTTTGGCTGCTTTAACTGTGGAGCGTTTTGTAGAAAGGTCTGGTTTGATATCAGGGCTCCAGAGTGTGACCATTTTAGGGCTGTCCCCAACAAAATAAAATATTGGTCAACAAAGAGTCGTCTGTTCTTTCGACCAATCAATTGGTCTGCATTTTTAAACGTGTATTTTTCCATATATTCACACATCCTATGTGTTTTAATCAATTCAACTTAATTTTCAGCAAACTTAACATGTGTAAATATTTGTATGAACATAACAAGATTCAACAACTGAGACAAACTGAACAGAAATTGAATAATGTGTCCCTGAACAAACGAGAGTCAAAATCAAAAGTAACAGTCAGTATCTGGTGTGGCCACCAGCTGCATTAAGTAATGCAGTGCATCTCCTCCTCATGGACTGCACCAGATTTGCCAGTTTTTGCTGTGAGATGTTACCCCACTCCTCCACCAAGGCCCCTGCAAGTTCCAGGACATTTCTGGGGGGAATGGCCCTAGCCCTCACCCTCCAATCCAACAGGTCCCGGCCGTGGGATGCAGGGTGGTATGATGCTGACTGAAAAGTTCTGTAACCAAAATCCTTAATTTGTTTAGGAAAAACATTCCCTATTCCTTCAACCCTTGCTCTCTTTACACGTACAGTGGTACTTCCTTTAAAAGTTAGGGCATACTGCAGCACAACTTGCGGCGTAATTGTATGGCATGTTAGAGTGCTTGACGTCATATTTTACTGTCAGCAATTGTTGCCCTTAATGCTAGTTTGACCACCAGAGGGCATCTTTGAGAAGCTAAGTTATTGAAATGAAATGGACCTGTAGGCCTAAGAGTCCTGTTTACTGTAGCTGCTTTAGCGTAACTTACTTATTGGCATAAATAACTACAATATACAGTAAGTATATCAATAAATTATTCATCTGTGCATGTCATCACACAGCATAGTGTTATAAAAGTTATACAACTTTTAGTTATAAAACAAAATAAAGGGAGCCTTTAATTAAACAATGAATAAACCGCAACATCTCAGCTACAGCGATTGAATCCACAAATGCTGTTGACTGTTTTAAATATTGGCTGTACTAGAGACTAAAACTTGTTTAAATTTTGCTTCATTAAATGGATTAAAATTATGGTGTTTCTATTCCAAAAAAAACGAAAATGGATTTTACAGTAGCCTATGTAGGCCTCCGGGCTCTCCATGTATTTTTAAGGGCCAGCCATGCTGCCCTGTTCTGAGCCAACAGCAATTTCCCAAGTCCCTTTTTTGGCACCTGACCACACTACTGAACAGTAGTCTAGGTGCGACAAAACTAGGGCCTGTAGAACCTGCCTTGTTGATAGTGTTGTTAAGGCAGAGCAGCGCTTTATTACGGACAGACTTCTCCCCATCTTAGCTACTGCTGTATCAATATGTTTTGACCATAACAGTGACCTCAACTTGCTCAATTTCCACATTATTCATTACAAGATGTAGTTGAGGTTTAGGGTTTAGTTTTTTACCCCTTTTTTGTTGTATCCAATTGGTAGTTACACTCTTGTCTACAACTCCCGTACGGACACGTGAGAGGCGAAGGTCAAGAGTAGTGCGTCCTCAGAAACACAACCCAGCCAAGCCGCACTGCTTCTTAACACAATGCCCACTTAATCCGGAAGCCAGCCGCACCAATGTGTTGGAGGAAACACCGTACACCTGGCGACCGTGTCAGTGAAGAATCTCAAATATAAAATATATTTTGATTTGTTTAACACTTTTTTTGGTTACTACATGATTCCATATGCGCTACTTATTCACCTGGAATGTTTTTGGGCGGCAGGTAGCCTAGTGGTTAGAGTGTTGGGCCAGTAACTGAAAGGTTGCTACATCGAATCCCGAGCTGACAAGGTAAAAATATTTCGTTCTGTCCCTGAACAAGGCAGTTAAACACACTGTTCCTAGGCCGTCATTGTAAATAAGAATTTGTTTTAACTGACTTGCGTAGTTAAATAAATAACATTTCATAGTTTTGATATCTTCACTATTATTCTACAATGTAGAAAATAGTAAAAATAAAGAAAAACCCTTGAATGTTCTAAAACCTTTGACCAGTAGTGTATCTGTAACTCCAGGCAGGCTCAAGCAAATGCTCAAAAGTATTTTAAAGAAAATAAATACTATTTAAACACAGTCTGTGCCCCAGACCTACAACTGCTAAATATTTAGTCCGGGCAGCTATTGGTTAACTATTTTACTATCTGCATTGACCCTTTTTACACGAACTCTTTTGCCTCATCGAATACGCTGCTGTTACTGTTTATCTATACTATTGCCTAGTCACTTTATCCGTACTTGTATGTACATATTTACCTCAACTACCTCGTACCCCTGCACATCGACTCTGTACTGGTACCCTATGTATATAGCCAAGTTATAATTTCTCATTGTGTATTTATTCCTTATTATTTTTCTACTGTTCCTCTTTTTTTCTCTCTGTTGTTGGGAAGGACCTGCAAGTAAGCTGTTAGTTTACAGCTGTTGTTTACGAAACTTGAAAAATGTGATTTGTAGCCGATGTGAAATGGATAGCTAGTTAGAGGTGCACGCTAGTAGCATTCAATCGGCGACGTCATCCCTCTAAGACCTTGGAAGTAGTTGTTTCCCTTCTACGGATTTTATGGAGCGATAGCTAACATGTGTGACAGATGTTGATGTTTTATTTATTTTTATTTATTCCTTATTTTACCAGGTGAGTTGACTGAGAATACATTCTCATTTACAGCAGCGACCTGGGGAAAGTTATAAAACAGAGTAGAAATACATAGTTAACATACATTTGTATGCAAGCAAAAAAAGGAACAATAAAGAAAAAAAAAAAATTCATGAATAGAATCATAAGATACAAACATTCTTCCTTGAAAAGGTCCTCACACAGATGTGTTCAGAGTGTCCATAGTTGATTCCCAAGTTGGGGCAAGGATAGGGATAGAATTAACGCTGGTAGATGTGCTCTGCCAGGAAGTCTTGTTAAGTGTTGATTGTGCATAGGTGTGGGCAATCAGGGATGTTTGTAGTGGTGATACAGCCCGTTTGTGTTATTATACTTTTGAAAAACAATTAGCTGGGTAAACTTACCTATTAAGCCCACTTCTATATATATTTTTATTTCTAATAACTTTTCTGCTGTTTAATGTTTCAACCAATTCATCTGGTTGTTTTATCCATAACCATTTTTATTCTAAGGCAATCAGATGTTTTATTATGAAGTTACTGACAGTTGTGTAAGTTCCCACTAGTGGCCAATTTCAAAGCTGCAACAAAACATTGATGTTAAGGCGACCCGCAGATAAACAGTCTTCTGAATTTTATTTCTGAACTATCGTCATACTTTATTTAAGATTATGAGATTCATGTGCTAATATATGCACACAATAGCATATTTCATGGGCATTAATGACTATTTCTTGACAATTTGAAAGGTTTTTCATGCTAGCAGTTGTGCCTGCATGCCACAGTCACACAGTAACAACATAACTTGGTGAACTAGTTTCAGGCATTAACAGCTTACATTTTTTAATGCATTGTCTTATTTTACTGTTAAATTAACCTTGCATTGTTTTACACGGAGTGTATAAAACATTATCAACAACTGATCTTTCCATGACATGGACTGACCAGGTGAATCTAGGTGAAAGCTATGATCCCTTATCTCACCTGTTAAATCTACTTCAATCAGGGTAGATGAAGGGCAGAAGACAGGTTAACAATAAAACTGCTGGGCCTCGATGGAACCCCCCTTCAAACTAATGAGCAGTCATTTTGACTGCAACAATCTAACAGTGTAATTAATACATTTCATATATGCTTTGCAAAAATAATAATCTATCTAGAGGTAAACAAATCATCGGCCAGAGTAACAAGTGTGCGCTCTGAACGCTCCTAGAGCGAAACGAAATGGGTGGGGCTAAAGCTTAAGAGGGTGTGAACGATGCTGAATGGGTGTAGACAAAGAAAATCTCTTCACTAGATACCAAAACATTCAAAGGCCATTTTCTCAAAACTGAGTTTACAAGTTTAAACTTTCAAAGCAGAATTACTTTCCCATTGTTCCTCAAAAATGCAGTGTATGATCTACAATGTTGTAGCTGAGTGTCTACTTTAATCCAATGTAAAAAAACATTTCAAAATTTGCTACATCAGACCGAATCCAGGTGGTGAGTCACAAATGACATGCCCTCATAAAACTGGTTATAACTCAAGTTCTGTTTGTGATATTAAGATTCTAACAACGGCAGTGTGTTATACAGTGCATTCGGGGAGTATTCGATCCCCTTGACTTTTTCCACACTTTGTTACAGATGTATTCTAAAATTGATTAAATCGTTTCTATCCCTCAATCTACACACTACCCAATAATGACAAAGCAAAAACAGATTTTTTGAAAGTTTTGCAAAAACTATTAAAAATATGGAAATATTACACTTACATAAGTATTCAGACCCTTTAATCAGTACTTTGTTGAAGCACCTTTGCCAGCGATTACAGCCTCGAGTCTTCTTTGATATGACGCTACACGCCTGGCACACCTGTATTTCGGAAATTTCTCCCTTCTCTGCAGATCCTCTCAAGCTCTGTCAGGTTGGATGGGGAACGTCACTCCACACCTATTTTAAGGTCTCTCCAGAGATATTTGATCAGGAAATCCAAAGATTTCAATCTTGGTTTCATCAGACCAGAGAATCTTGTTACTCATGGTCTGATAGTCCTTTAGGTGCCTTTTGGCAAACTCCAAACGGGCTGTCATGTGCCTTTTACTGAGGAGTGGCTTCCGTCTGGCCGCTCTACCATAAAGGCCTGATTGGTGGAGTGCTACAGAGATGGTTGTCCTTCTGGAAGGTTCTACCATCTCCACAGATGACCTCTGTCAGAGTGGACATCTGGTTCTTGGTCACCTCCCTGACCAATGCCCTCCACTGATTGCTCAGTTTGGTGATTCCAAACTTCTTCCATTTAAGAATGATGGAGGCCACTGTGTTCTTGGGGACCTTCAATGCTGCAGAAATGTTTTGGTACCCTTCCCCAGATCTGTGCCTCCACACAATCCTTTCTCGGAGCTCTACAGACAATTCCTTTGACCTCATGGCTTGGTTTTTGCTCTGACATGCACGGTCATCTGTGGGACCATTATATAGACATGTGTGTGCCTTTCCAAATCATGTCCATTCAATTGAATTTACCACAGGTTGACTCCAAGTTGTAAAAACATCTCAAGGATGATCAATGGAAACAGGATGCACCTGAACTCAATTTCGAGTCTCATAGCAAAGGGACTGAGTACTTATGTAAATAAGTGCTGCGCTTGAGGTTGGACTAGCACCGTCTGCAATTCTTTCTTTCGGTTGAAACAAACGGATAGGCGACCTGTATTTCAGCTACCACCTGTCTCTCATGGCTTCGCTCACCCCTGGATGTACCACCTGCCAGTACCTGAGCCAGAGAGTCGCTGAGCTGGAGGGGAGAGTATCTGTCTTGCGCCAGATCAAGGAGGACGAAGAACTCCTGGACTCCATGGTTGCACAAACCACCTCCAAAATCGACGACGTCGTCACCTGCCCCTGGCTCAGCACCTCCACTTCCGGGGAGCCTGTAACGGAGAAACTCCATTTGGTTCCCTTAAATGAGCTATGGCCCAGGCTAGGAGCTAAACCGAAGGGCCCGGTCTGTTCCACCCCTTCCACCGCTTCTGCCCCACCTCAGGATGCCTGGATTGCTGTCCGGGGAGTAAAGCACTCCAGGAAACGGAATTCATCAAATGTTTCGGAGGTGCTACAATTGGGGAGGAGATTCAGGGTCCTGGAAGACCAGTGCATTCCAATCATACTGTACAGGGTCCCTCCGCTACATCTCTACTGCTGCCATCTCACTCTCAGGTGGAAGTGCCCAAGCACACTCATCTGCGCTCCTTGCCCGCCGCTAGGTCGTCAGTTTTAGCTGCTAGCCACCCTCAACCTGATAGGAGGCAGATCACCCGGGAGAGGCCCCGCCATTTACCCAATAAACCCATCTGTAGTTCTTCCGTTCTCGTGGTGGGTTCATCCATGGTCCGAAACGTTTCAATCCGGAAAGCTGAGACCTTCTGTTACCCTGGAGCTAGGATCCCTGACCTAAACTCCATGCTACCGCTACTTATTAGCAAGAACTCCGCCGCTTCAACTGTCATTGCCCATGCTGGGTCAAATGACATTAAACTCCAGCAGTCAGAGAAATTGAGAGACGATTTTAAAACATTGATAAATACGCTACTGAAATCTGGGAAGCAGTGCGTTATTTCAGGTCCATTTCCATCCCCACGCTACACGGATATGGTTTTTAGTCGTATACGCCAATTACACACCTGGCTAAAGGGATACTGCTGCACGATGGGAATTCCTTTTGTGGATAACTTTGCAGCTTTTACAGACCGACCAAGTCTATTTCTTCGGGACAATTTACATCTTAACAGGTATGGCTCCAGCATCCTCTCCACCAACATGTCTCTTACTCTTGCTTCATGTAGAGCCTTTGATACCTGACATTGTGTATCTTCGGGGGTTGACTTTTGGGATTGTACACTCCCCTATCAGACTATGTTCAATGCTACTCTCCCAGTTTCATTAATTAGTCCCTCAATTGCAAATATGGAACAAACTACAGTTAACAACCTTTTTGCAATTCCTAGATTATTGTCCAATCACCATATTGCGAATACTACTCACATGCAGAGAGGTATTGTTAGTAGTAATCTTATCCCCATAAAATTGAGCTCTGTCAATAGCTCGAAAATGGTTTATTGCTCATCCAGTGCAGCTTCAGGTGCTACCTTGGATACTCCATCTGATATGAATTCCCGTGGCAATGGCATTGGAATAATTCATTTGAACGCTAGAAGCCTGATCCAAAAGTTGGACTCTATTGAAATGTTGGTCTCACAATCAAATGTTGACGTACTGATTGTATCTGAATCGTGGCTGTGTGATTCTGTGCCTGATTCAGATGTTCAGTTGATTGGGTACAATATTTATAGAGCTGATAGAGTTGGTAGAGGTGGTGGTATTGCGATTTATGTAAAATGGTGCTTAAATGTTTCTGTGTCCATATCAACCTCTGTTCCAAAGCAATATGAATGTCTAGTTTTAAATGTGGTACTTGGTAATAACGCTCAGTTAACTCTAGCAGGGGTATATCGCCCCCCCCCCCCCTCAGCTCCTCCTTGTACTCTATGCAAATTATAGAGTACAATTATCTCTAATTATGCAAACTCTGAATTACTGATTTTGGGAGATTTTAACCTGGATTGGCTCTCACCAGTATCCGATAAATTAAAAGACGTGTACTGAGCTAAATCTAACTCAGCTGATAACTAAACCAATCCGTCCCAACTTTAAGAAATCAGTAAAATCTACTCTACTAGACATTATTCTAACAAATACCCCCCATAAATACACAGCCAGTGGGTTTTTTTGCAAATGATATCAGTGACCACTGCCCTACTGCTTGTATTAGAGATACCAGGCTGAAACACTCTGATCCCTGTACAATCTCTAAGAGAAATTATAAACATTTCTCACAGCAAGCTTTTATCCTTGACTTATATCACTCTGAGCTTTTATCCACTTGCTGCATTCTGGACCCGGTTTTAGCCCTTGCTTTGTTCTCTTTTATTGTTACCTCTATGTCTGATAAACATGCCCCGCTTAAGAATCACAGAGTAAGAAACCGAACCAGTTCTTGGTTCTCTCCTGAATTGTCAGGTCTTTTCCTGCAAAAGAATCGGGCCTGGGCCTTGGCGAGGAAAACAGGTACTCCACCTGATTGGCTGTTTTTTAGGCAATTGAGAAATAAATGTACTGCAGCTGTCAAAAAGGCAAAATCGAATTACTTCCTTAATGCTATGACAGATTCTGCAGGAGATCCTGCAAAATTCTGGAAAAACTTTAATTCACTGAAACGGGGAAATTCTGCTGTATCTCTTCCTAAGCAAATTATCTCAGACTCCTGTATTCTAAGTGGAAAAAATGATATTTGTGATGCTTTTAATAAGCATTTCATCTCTGCTGGTTTTTTATTTGAAAGGAAGTGGCCATTGTGGTACTGGCCAGTTAGTTGATTTTTCGTCTTGCTTTTCAACCGTTACTCTGAAAAATGGTAACCCTGTTTTTAGTTTCCAGAAAATAACTGAAGCAGAGGTTCTAGCTGCCCTGTGTGCCATTGATACTAAGAAATCCTTAGGCGCTGACAATTTAGACCCGTACTTACTTATGTGTGCTGCACCTATCATTGCTGGTTCAGTGACACATTTTCTATCTAACATTAAGCACAGGAAATATCCCTAAGGTGTGGAAAGCAGCTTTTGTTCTGCCATTACATAAGGGAGGTGACGGTAGTGATTTGGATAACTATCGACCCATCTCTAGGCTCCCTTGTCTGGCAAAGATCCTAGAATCTTTAGTCAACAAACAGTTACAATCTTTTCTTTCTGCTATAACAGTATTCTTAGCACCAATCAATCTGGTTTTAGATCTAAACACAGTACCACATCGGCCACTATGCTTGTTGTAAATGATATTGTAAATGCCTTAGATGATAGAAAGCATTGTGCTGCGTTGTTTGTAGATTTGTCAAGAGCTTTTGACACTGTAGACCATGCTATCCTTTTGAGTAAGCTGTCATCTATAGGACTGGGCACTGATGCCTGCCGATGGTTTTATGACTATCTTAAAGATAGAACTTAGGCCGTCATGGTCGACGGGGTCAAGTCTGACCCCTTACAGTTACTTAAAGGGGTCCCTCAGGGTTCAATAACTGGCCCACTATTGTTCTCACTTTATATAAACAACATTGGTGATGATGTCAGGTATTGTAATTTCCATTTATATGCAGATGACACAGTGAGGTACTCTATTGCGCCAACAGCGAACCAAGCTTTAATGCAGTTGGAGTCTGATTTTAGGATACTACAGGGGTCTCTTTTACAGCTTAAACTTGTTTTAAACGCTAAGAAAACAAATGTCTTGTTTTTTTCTAGGTCTAAACTCTCAGTTAGAAACACTTGTAATCACTAGCTTGGATGGTACTCAAATCAAACAGGTCTCTGCATATAAATATTTAGGGGTATGGTTAGAAGATAGGCTCTCTTTTAAAAAACATGTTACTGAATTGGGAAAAAAGCTCAAATTCAAGATACGGCTCCTTTACAGAAACAGGGCTTGTCTGTCCTCTGTAAATAGAAAACAAATTGTGCAGGCTACTTTTATGTCTGTTTTAGATTATGGTGATATTATTTATATCCATGCATCGGCAAACACATTAAAACCACTGGATGCTATTTACCATTGTGCACTCAGGTTTATCACTCATCACTGTATCCTATATCAACATGTGGGTTGGGCCTCTCTATCTGTGAGGCGAGAGCAACATGCTCTTTTGTTTATTTATAAAGCACTTCTTTTAAAACTACCTCCATATATATCATTATTTTTCACTAGATATACTAATTTTAAAACCAGATCACAGATGTGGATTACATTAGAGACTCCTGCAGTCTCCACAGAGTTGGGAAGGACTGCCTTCAGTTCCTTTGCACCTTATTTATGGAACAAACTGCAGATCCAACTTAAGTTAGACACTCTGGTGTCCCTTGCCCATTTCAAAAATGTTATGAAGGACCAATATGATGTTGTCTGTGATTGTTTCTGTTGAATTGTGTCTTTGTTTTGTATGTTTTGAAATGTTCTTGTCTGTATGCCTAAAACTGTACATGTCAACATGTTTACACAGGGCACATCCGTAAAAGAGATCCAGGTCTCAGTCTGTTTTCCCTGTTAAAATAAAGATGTAAAAAAAAAAATATTTGCTTTGTCATTATGGGGTATTGTGTGTAGAAAGCTGAGGATTTTTATTTATTTAATACATTTTAGAATAAGGTTGTAAGGTAACAAAATGTGTAAAAAGTCATTGGGTCTGAAGTCTTTCCAAAGGCACTGTATATCATGGTGTACAAGACACCTGTCTGATTTGCGCCTGTCTGAGTGGACTGATCCATTGTGGAGGCTGTGGGGATGGCAAAACAGTCGTGCTACTTAAATTGTATATGGTTATATTACATAAACAATGGTGCAACTCTAATAAAAATAATATTATTTTATATAACAAACGTGCTTTCTCCCTCGTTAGATAGCGGTCGCTGTCCACAGTTTGGAAGCACATCAGTGCGCTGTTGAATTGTAGCCTTTTCCTAGACCATGCTGCTGTGTGCATAAAAACACAGTTAACCAACATATTGGTGTTGAGAACAATGCCGGTGGCAGCAGCAGAATGAGGAAATTTGAGAAATGCCTTTGCCTTATCGTCTAAGAAAAGTGAGGAGAGAGGAAACCAGAACTTAATTAGGTCTATAATCAAATAGCCTAACTGTTAAAATGTGCATGGCTTTTTAAAACATCAATGTATCTACAGAAATAAGACAGATCCTACTTCTGTTGCAGTGTTTGTTTAACAATGCAGTTAGATTAACAAGAATTTAAGCTGTCTGCCAATATCAGATATGTCTATGTCCTGGGAAATGTTCTTGCTACTTACAACCTCATGCTAATCGCATTCGCTAACGTTAGCTCAACGTCCCGCAGGGGACCCACCGATCCTAAAGAAGTTAAGCCCCACACTGTGTCACTCCATCCCAGCTCTGTGGAGTGTATGGCTTAAAGTGGTCCTATGGACAGATACTCCAATCTCCGCTGTGGAGCTTTGCAGCTCCTTCAGGGTTATCATTGGTCTCTTTGTTGCCTCTCTGATTAATGCCCTCCTTGCCTGGTCTGTGAGTTTTGGTGGGCGGCCCTCTCTTGGCAGGTTTGTTGTGGTGCCATATTCTTTCCATTTTTTAATAATGGATTTAAAATGGTACTCCGTTGGATGTTCAACATTTCAGATATTTTTTTATAACCCAACCCTGATCTGTACTTCTCCACAACTTTGTCCCTGACCTGTTTGGAGAGCTCCTTGGTCTTCATGGTGCCGCTTGCTTTGTGGTGCCCCTTGCTTAGTGGTGTTGCAGACTCTGGGGCCTTTCAGAACAGGTGTATATATACACTGAGATCATGTGACAGATCACGTGACACTTAGATTGCACACAGATGGACTTTATTTAATTAATTATGTGACTTCTGAAGGTAATTGGTAGCACCAGATCTTATTTAGGGGCTTCATTGCAAAAGGGGTGAAAACATATGCACAAACCACTTTTCCGTTTTTTATTTTTTAGAACTTTTTGAAACAAGTTCTTTTCACTTCACCAATTTGGACTATTTTGTGTATGTTCATTACTTGAAATGCAAATAAAAATCTATTTAAATTGCAGGTTGTAATGCAACAAAATAGGAAAAACGCCAAGGGGGGTGAATACTTTTGCAAGGCAATGTACATCTGTAAAATGATAGTCTAGAAAGTAAAGATTTGGTTGTCTTCCTCTCAGGCTTCCATGTCTTCGCCCTGGAGCTCAATGTCCACCTCTTGAACATCAGGCTCTGAGGCCTCATCTTCACTGTCACTTTCCAACCTTGTTGAGGATGGCTCGTTGTCAGACTCAAAAAGCCTCAAATTTGTCCGGATGGCCACCAATTTTTCAACCCTTGTATTGGTCAGCCTGTTGTGTGTGTGTGTGTTCCCAAACAAGGACCAGTTGTGCTCGGAGGCGGCTGATGTTGGTGGGATTTGGAGGATGATGGAGACAACGGGAAAGAGCCTCAGATCCACAAAGTACCTTCCACCAGGTGGCTGATGAGATATGTTGGCACGACTGTCATATTGCATCTCCATCCCAAAGCGCTTGCTTGGCAAGGGCAAGTACTTGGCAAGTACTTTGCTAGACTGCCAAGAACCCTCATCCAGGCCAAGGTGGCGAGACGCGGTAGTAATGACACCATAGGCTTTGTTGATCTTTGCGTGAGACAGGATGCTCTTGTCAGTATACTTGGGGTCCAACATGTACACTGCGGTGTGTATGGGCTTCATGCAGAAGTCTTGGCTTTTTGATGCATTTCAGAACTGCAGTTCCTCTGCTTGGAGCAACAGTGAAGTGGGCAGGGCAGTACGGATTTCTTCTCTTACATCTGCAAGCAGAGTCTGAACATCAGACAGGATGGCATTGTCTCCCTCAATCCGTGCAATAGCTACTTCTACAGGTTTCAGGAGTTTCAGGCTGCTTACCACTCTCCCAAAATACATCATCCAGGACCCTTCACACACCTAACCATTTCCTTGGCTCTCTTGTAGAGTGTATCCATTGTTTTCAGTGCCATAATGTCCTTGAGTTGCAGATTCAATGCATGAGCAGCACAGCCAATTGGGTGTGATGTGAGGGTAGGACTCCTCGACTTTAGACCAAGCAGCCTTCAAGTTTGCAGCATTGTCTGTCACCAGTGCAAATACCTTCTGTGGTCCAAGGTCATTGATGACTGCTTTCAGCTCATCTGCAATGTAGAGACCGGTGTGTCTGTTGTCCCTTGTGTCTGTGCTCTTGTAGAATACTGGTTGAGGGGTGAAGATTATGTAGTTAATTTTTCCTTGCCCACGAACATTCGACCACCCATCAGAGATGATTGCAATACAGTCTGCTTTCTCTTGACCTTCACTTGAACTCTGTTGAACTCTGCATCCAGCAAATGAGTAGATAAAGCATGTCTGGTTGGAGGGGTGTATGCTGGGCAAAGAACATTCAGAAATCTCTTCCAATACACATTGCCTCTGAGCATCGGAGGTGAACCAGTTGCATACACAGCTCAACCAAGACATTCATCTACGTTTCTCCATTGAGTCAAAAAACTTCTTATTCGAGGAGGACCATGAGCTGTTGCTATTGTTAAGGTGTCTGATTCATCATTTTCACCTTGAATAGAAGTAGAGGGACTTTTGTCAGAGGATGCTTGTTGTGAGCGCGGAGGGAACTTTATGCACTTGGCCAGATGATTCAGCATCTTCGTTGCATTCTTCACATATGATTTGGCACAGTATTTGCAAATGTACACAGCTTTTACTTCTACATTAGCTGCAATGAAATGTCTCCACACATCAGATAGTGCCCGTGGCATTTTCCTGTAAAGATTAGAAGAAAATGAGTAAAAAAATCAAATACAAGTCCATGTACAGATAAATAGTTAAGCAGTTAGATTAAACAACTCCTTTTTAAGTTAAACAGGTGAATTAACACTCCCCAGTTAGCAGGCTCAAGCAAGCTAAAACCCACATGGTAGCAAAAACTAACTAGCAGAAATTGTTAACAAATTAGAAAGGATTTAAACACACTTTGCTATAGGCTACTATTTACTAGTTAACATAAAATCATGTATGTCATATAAAATATATTCACCCCACCCAGTATTGTAATCAAAACTTACCTGAAAGCATGTAGTCCTTGGCTCAGACAGTGTAGTAGTGTGGGCTCAATAGCATTTCATTAGTGTGCAAGAACTTGAGAATCAGCTGTGATGGAAGAATGCACTGTGGATGCAGAGGGCAGCAATTCCATTGAATTTGTGATAGTTTAACAAAAATATGCCACAAGACCTAGAATTGCCTTATGTGTATCCCATAAAAAAGGTTCACTGTTAAAAGATACGTTTTTGATGATTTTAAGCAAAATTCCCCAAATTCCAGGGTTTAACTTCCCATGGAAATTGTCAGGAGAAATTCCGGAAATTTACCAAAATGTTTCTGACTCTTTGCAACCCTAATTACAATTAAATTTGAATTAACTGAATGATGAGGATGAAGAAGAGTGATTGAATTTAAAACAATGCCCTTCCTCTGTCTCGCACGCACACTTTTCTACGTTGTCAGAGGAAGCTGTAGCTGGACAATGGAACACACATATAGACGCATATACAGTATTTGTTCATCAATATCTTTCTGCTTGCGTTAATAAAATAATGAACTCTTTCAAAATGCAGATGTTTACTTTACATCTCAGCTACATTTTAGTTGCACTTCCCCCCCAGCTCCACGACCACGGGTAAAATCTTGCTGAGAAAATCAATGTATTTGTTGCGTTGTTGTATCGTCAGTTTCTCAATCCAAAACGTCAGGCAGAATTGGCGGAGAGTCAGATGGAGAACCGCGTTGTGTCTGTGAGATGCGGTGTGGGTGAACGGATGATCGCCGCATGAGTATTTCCCACCGTAAAGCACGGAGGTGGTGGTGTTATGGTGTGGTGATGCTTTGCTGGTGACACTGTCTGTCATTTATTTATCATTTATTTTTCACCAGGACAATGATCCAACACACCCCCAGGTTGTGTAAGGGCTATTTGACCAAGAAGGAGAGTGATGGAGTGCTGGCCTGCACAATCCCCCGACCGCAGAGTGAAGGAAAAGCAGCCAATAAGTGCTCAGCATATGTGAGAACTCCTTCAAGACTGTTGGAAAAGCATTCCAGGCTAAGCTGGTTGAGAGAACGCCAAGAGTGTGCAAAGCTGTCATCAAGGCAAAGGGTGGCTATTTGAAGAATCTCAAATATAAACTATATTTTGATTTGCTTAACACTTTTTTGGTTACTACATGATTCCATATGTTATTTGATAGTTTTGATGTATTCACTATTATTCTACAATGTAGAAAATAGTAAAAATAAAAGAAAAACCCTTGAACGAGTAGGTGTTCTAAAACTTTTGACCGGTAGTGTAGGTCGGATAGGACAGACCTAATCTATCTGGATGAGGGGGAGGGGTCGTACTTATAGGATGTGTGTGTTGTCTCACCTGTATGGGGTGCTATGGGGAGGTATAGTCTATGTATAACCTGTGTGAGTTGGGTTGTACGTATAGGATGTGTGTTGTGTTAACTTAAATGAATGGGGAGGTATGGGGCAGGTTTAACCTGTGTCTAACCAAGTCTAACCTGAGTGGGGTTGTATAGGAAGTGTGTTGTGTTGTGTTGAGCCATGTTGTCTCACCTGGATAGTCTGGCAAGTGTGACTGCCGTTGTTGGTGAGGATGGCTGAGACGGCCTGCAGGGTCTTGCCCGTGTCTCCCCAGGACACCACCAGGCTGAAGAGGCAGGCGCAGGAGAGGGCGGTGAGGGCCTGCCCCGTGGGGTCATTCATCCCTGTGCTGCGCACCGTTGTCTCCAGCAGCAGGTGGAAAAGAGACTCTGTAGTGAGGAGATGGAGGGTTATAAAAGGCTGTGTGTCTGCAATATGTGTGTGCATACCTGTGTCTGCACAAGTGCGTGCGAGTGTGTGTTTATTTAGTAGTAAAACATGGTAAATTCTCCCTCGTGGGGACATTTCCCATGTCCCCAATTT
Organism: Hucho hucho; assembly: GCA_003317085.1. Taxonomy (NCBI): domain Eukaryota; kingdom Metazoa; phylum Chordata; class Actinopteri; order Salmoniformes; family Salmonidae; genus Hucho; species Hucho hucho. The sequence goes on from QNTS01001256.1 coordinate 421,236, forward strand.
TTTAAGCTTATGGGTTAGGGTTACAATTAGGGTTACAATTAGCATAAGGAGTTAGGTTTAGGGGTTGGGTTAAGGATTATGTTTAGGGAAAATAGGATTTTGAATGGAAATTCATTTTAAACCCTCACGAGGATTGAAAAACATACTGTGAGTATATGTTCGTAAATATAAGCCTTCTAAATATAAGACCCACTAATAATACAAGCATTTTATCAAAATAACCTGCCATTTTGCAGCAATCACTGATCTGGCTTTCAAGTCTTTCAATGAAAATGCCACTTTTGTCACAAACTTAACCAGAACCATGCATAATGCACATCCACTGTTAATGACCAAACTCAGGTGAATGCATTACAGAAAATGAACACAGATCTCAAACTCTCTCTCAAGCACAAGCCCACATGCTAATGAATTGCCATTTAGTCTTCATATTTCAAGTATTGGCAACTTGGATCTATTAGCTAGATAACAAGGTAGAACAGTTTAACTCTTATGAACACACTCTGTCTATCTCCGCCTGTTTGATCCAAAAAAAGTGTGGGCTCTCGAGGCTCATTAGCTGTTCTCAGCTGTTAAAAGTCTCGTACTGGTGTTAACAGACGATTGCCATAATTTTTTCAAGTTTCATCTCTCAGTTATTACATTCAAAAAAGCAAACATTGAAATACCGTTATAGAATGTAAAGTAGAAAATACAAACTGGTCCGTGCATCACCACCAGTATATAGTAAAATACAGTTTACCGCCCAGCCCTAGCATTGGTCTAAGGCAGTTTACCGCCCAGCCTTAACAGCGGTCTAAGGCACTGCATCTCAGTGCTAGAGGCATCACTACAGGCACCCTGGTTCGAATCCAGGCTGTATCACAACCGGCCGTGATTGGGAGTCCAAGTGCGGCGCACAATTGGCCCAGCCTCGTCCCGGGTTTGCCTAGTGTAGGCCGTCATTGCAAATAAGAATTTGTTCTTAACTGACTTGCCTAGTTAAATAAAAGTTTTTTAAAAAGTATAAATAAAAGCATGTGCATGAGTCTTCCCATGCATGTGTGCGCTAGTACTCACCCAGTACATCAGGAGGTTCGGTCTGGAAGCCCTCTGGCTGTTGTCCCTGCAGCATGTCCAGCAGGGCCTGTAGGCTGCGCAGGCACAGCGAGGGGTGGGAGAACAGAGTCTCCTTGATCAGCTCAAACACCCCACACAGACCAACGCCAATGATCTAGAGAGAAAACAAACAATACAGTTATGAGATAACTGCTAACCTGCCTAAATAATTACCGCCCAGTAGCACTCACACTAGTAGCCATGAAGTGCTTTGAAAGGCTGGTCACGGCTCACATCAACAGCATCCTCCCGGATACCCAAGACCCACTCCAATTCGCATAACGCCCCAACAGATCCACAGATGACACAATCTCAATCGCACTCCACACTGCCCTTTCCCACCTGGACAAAAGGACCAAGAGTTGAAGTCGGAAGTTTACATACACCTTAGCCAAATACATTTAAAATCAGTTTCCCAATTCCTGACATGTAATCCTATTAAAAATTACCTGTCTTAGGTCTGTTAGGATCCCCACTTTATTTTAAGAATGTGAAATGTCAGAAAAATAGTAGAGAGAATGAATTATTTCAGCTTTTATTTATTTCATCACATTCCCAGTGGGTCAGAAGTTTACATACACTCAATTAGTATTTGGTAGCATTGCCTTTAAATTGTTTAAATTGGGTCAAACGTTTCAGGTAGCCTACCACAAGCGTCCCACAATAAGTTGGGTGAATTTTGGCCCATTCCTCCGGACAGAGCTGGTGTAACTGAGTCAGGTTTGTAGGCCTCCTTGCTCGCACACGCTTTTTCAGTTCTGCCCACAAATGTTCTATAGGATTGAGGGCGTTGGGAACTGAAGCACAGCCGTGAGCTGCCCAGTGACACGAGCCTACCAGATGAGCTAAATCACTTCTATGCTCGCTTCGAGGCAAGCAACACTGAGGCATGCATGAGAGCATCAGCTGTTCCAGACGACTGTGTGACCACACTCTCCGTAGCCGACGTGAGTAAGACCTTTAAACAGGTCAACACACACAAGGCTGCTGGGCCAGACGGATTACCAGGACGAGTGCTCCAAGCATGTGCTGACCAACTGGCAGGTGTCTTCACTGACATTTTCAACATGTCCCTGATTGAGTCTGTAATACCACCATGTTTCAAGCAGACCACCATGTGCCCAAGAACACAAAGGCATCCTGCCTAAATGACTACAGACCCATAGCACTCACGTCCGTAGCCATGACGTGCTTTGAAAGGTTGGTAATGGCTCACATCAACACCATTATCCCAGAAACCCTAGACCCACTCCAATTTGCATACCACCAAACAGATCCACAGATGAAGCAATCTCTATTGCACTCCACACTGCCCTTTCCCACCTGGACAAAAGGAACACCTATGTGAGAATGCTATTCATTGACTTCAGCTCAGCGTTTAACACCATAGTGCCCTCAAAGCTCATCACTAAGCTAAGGAACCTGGGACTAAACACCTCCCTCTGCAACTGGATCCTAGACTTCCTGATGGTAAGGGTACGTAACACATCCGCCACGCTGATCCTCAACACGGGGGCCCCTCAGGGGTGTGTGCAGTGTCCCCTCCTGTACTCCCTGTTCACTCATGACTGCACGGCCAGGCACAAATCCAACACCATCATTAAGTTTGCTGATGACACAACAGTGGTAGGCCTGATCACCGACAACGACGAGACAGCCTATAGGGAGGAGGTCAGAGACCTGACCGTTTGGTGCAAGGACAACAACCTCTCCCTCACTGTGATCAAGACAAAGGAGATTGTGGACTACAGGAAAAGGAGGACCGAGCACGACCCTCATTCTCATTGATGGGGCTGTAGGGGAGCAGGTTGAGTGCTTCAAGTTCCTTGGCGTCCACATTACCAACAAACTAACATGGTGCAAGCACACCAAGACAGTCGTGAAGAGGGCACGACAAAGCCTATTCCCCCTCAGAAGACTGAAAAGACTTGGCATGGGTCCTCAGATCCGGAGAGCCAAGTCTAGGTCCAAGAGGCTCCGAAATACCCCCCAAGCCATAAGACTGAATAGCTAATCAAATGGCTACCCAGACTATTTGCATTGCCGCCGCCCCCCCCCCCCCCCCCCCCCCCCCCCCCCCCNCGCCACCTCTGGAACGCTGTTGCTACTCTGTTATTATCTATGCATAGTCACTTTAATAACTCTACCTACGTGTACATATTACCTCAATTACCTCGACACCGGTGCCTCCGCACATTGACTCTGTACCGGTACCCACTGTATATAGCCCCGCTATTGCTATTAACTGCTGCTCTTCAATTATTTGTTATTCTTATCTCTTACTTTTTTTGTTTTAGGTCATTTCTTAAAACTGCATTGTTGGTTAAGGGCTTGTAAAGCAACCATTTCACTCTAAGGCCTACACTTGTTGTACTTGGCGCATGTGACAAATACAAATTGATTTGATTTTAGGTGTATGTCACGCGTCACTACTTCAATAGGAGGCATTTGAACGTAAACTTTTTTTTTTTTTTTTATCAATTCGTGTTTTGGCAGAAATGTCTTCTGGAACATGTTAACTTTTATGTGCCTTAATAACAAACTTGTATGCCATCTGTAAATAAGAATACAATTGTTAACTATTTAGGGAGCGGCAGCCAAGGTGTCGGTTTTGGAGAGTCTGGCGTGCCCAAAGTAAAATACCTGCCACTCAGGCCCAGAAACTAGGATATGCACATAATTAGTACTATTGGATAGGAAACACTCTGAAGTTTCTAAAACCGTCTGTGAGTATAACAGAACTGATATAGCAGGCGAAAACCCGAGGAATTTCTGTCCAGAATCTTTTTTTTGTGACATTTCCTCTTTTCCATAGACTTGCTATTGAAATCCATGTATAATAGCTCCTAGGTTGCAGTATCTATGGCTTCCACTAGATGTCAACAGTCTTTATACAGAGTTTGGAGGCTTTAGCACTGAGCAGAACTGATAGGAAGAGGAAATAGTCAAGGGACCACAGATGTCAACAACGTTTCCCAGGCACGAGATTGTGAGCGCGCCCCACTTTATTTTCCTTTTATATCATTTATGATATCATCCGAGTGAATTATTATCGCTAATATTCATAAAAGGATACCTAAGGATACATTAGAAATTATGTTTGATTTGTTTGGGCAAAGTTGATAGGTATATTTGAACGCTTTCTCTTCACTGTACAACGGGTGACTCGACAGTGGATTTTCTGAACATAACGCGCCAACCAAACGGAGATTTACGGATATAATAAATGACTTTTTTTAACAAAAGAACCATTGGATGTCTTCGTTGGACACTTGGAATGCCCTCAGCAGAAGTTCTTCGAAAGGTAAGTGATTTATTTTAGCTCTTATATGGGTTTTGTGTGACCCGCGCTGGATATGAATTTATGCTAATGCATAAATATTAGAGGTGCAATCCTCAAACAATCAAATGTTGTGCTTTCGCCGTAAAGCCTTTTTGAAGTCTGACAATGCTGTGATATTGCCAAGAATCAGAGCTTTTGATGACTATGCAACACTTGTATATTGATGAATGTTTAATAATTCAACTTTTGGATTTTGAATTTGGCGCCTTACATTTCACCGGGTAGTGTCGGGAGCGGCCCGCTAGAGTGCCGTTTATCCCTAAGAGGTTAAATTACGAGCTTAGTTGGTTTAGCCACGGAAAAAGACAGGAACATTACCGCTAGCCATGATTGGCTGAGATAATGGATGGGCTGGACATGCCAAGAGTGGAGTTTGGATTTGTCTGCCATGTAGCACTCTTCTGTCTATAACATGAGCTGGTCAGTATGTGTAGGTATTCCTTTCTAATGCAGCTTTTTTGAAAGATATCACATAGCAGAACTGCAAAAGTGCTGCTCTCTACTTTCTGGAGGACCGAGTTTTGAAAACATTGGAATGCCAGGTGGAATTAGAGTATGATAGCTCAGGAGATTGGGAGAATTCTTGAATTTGATTGCAAATATGCAGAGGGAGTCGAAAAGAGAACATACAGAAGGCTGTTGTATAAAACACCTGTCTCCGGACTACATCTTCAAACTGAGGGCAACCATGGCATCAGTGACAGAGGGAGAAACGTCCATCCATGTATATGGGTAAGATAGTCTAGCTAGCTACATTTTCAGGTATTATACGTTTCAAATTTTGTCAGAAAGTCATTTTGATTTCAAGTTAAAGCGTACTGTTAGCTAGCTAGCTAACATTAGCTGGCTGGCTCTCTAGCTAAAGTTACATGTATGATCTGTGTAGTAATACTAGTCTTATCTCAGAGCCATTTGCATTGCTAGGTATAGCCTAATGTTAGCTAGCTATCTAACATTGAACCTGGTTGGTTATCTACCTGCAGATTCATGCAGGGTAATAACGTTATGAGTTGGGATTATGGTTCATTGTGTAGCTAGCTAGCTACCTACATGTCTAAACAAAATACCATTTCACTACACCTGTATCCTGTGTATGTGACAAATAAACATAGATTTTATTTGATATGTGTTTACCAGAAACGGTAATGTGAAGAACGTGACCAGCACCAAAGTCAAATTAGGATATAACGGATGTGTTCTTAAATTCACGCTCACGCTCAGGGTGCGCTCTGGGCGTTTGGCCGAGGAGTAGGGTTATTCTGAGCATTCTGACCTCACACCGGCAGTCAAGCACCCAAGTTAACGTTGGCTAACTTGCTAGCTACTCCCAGACACGAATGAGAGAACACCTCACTGACCATTATACTCGCCCTAGCAGAGCTGGTTAGGCTGTTTTCATGTTATCCAGAGCATTGGTGACCAACTGTGCTGCTGGCAACAATTTCATTACGCTTTTTTGCCGACGGTTACTGACACCGGCCATTTATTCTGAGCGAATTTGTCCATGTGCTAAAACTCTCTGATAGAATGCCCTGCTTTTATTTTGTCACACTCACAACCGTAAGCCATTTTTCTCACCATTAAATAATGATCTTGTTGAGAGTTAATTTTCCTGTAATAATGAAGACACATTAGCTAAAGTGTAGACGTTGTCAGCTATATGATATGGTCATTATTTGAACTGGCTCATCAGCTAACTTAACATTAGCTAGCTAACAAGCTATAAACAAACCATAAATTGTTTATAAAGTTGCTTTTAGTTGCCTGGTTTGCTAGATTGACATACAGTGAGGGAAAAAAGTATTTGATAACCTGCTGATTTTGTACGTTTGCCCACTGACAAAGAAATGATCAGTCTATAATTTTAATGGTAGGTTTATATGAACAGTGAGAGACAGAATAACAACCAAAGAATCCAGAAAAACGCATGTGAAAAATGTTATAAATTGATTCGCATTTTAAATGAGGGAAATAAGTATTTGACCCCCTCTCAAATCAGAAAGATTTCTGGCTCCCAGGTGTCGTTTATACAGGTAACGAGCTGAGATTAGGAGCACACTCTTAACTTCTTAGGGAGCAGCTCCCGAGGTGACAGTTTTGGAGAGTCTGGCGTGCCCAAAGTAAAATGCCTCCCACTCAGGCCTAGAAAATAGGATATGCACATAATTAGTACTATTGGATAGGAAACACTCTGAAGTTTCCAAGAGTGTTAAAATATTGTCTGTGAGTATAACAGAACGGATATGGCAGGCGAAAACCCGAGGAATTTCTGTCCTGGAAGAAATGATTTTGACACATTGTCTCATTTTGAACCCCTCCCTATTGAAAATGCCCATATAATAGAGTAAGATTTCAGTACCTATTGCTTCCACTGGATGTCAACAGTCTCTAGATAGTGTTTTGATTTTGTTTAGTTGTTCTGGATGGTAATAGAAGAAGAATTAGGAAGTGGTCACAAAGAGGTCAACAGAAGAGGATGCGCGTTCACAGGCTTGCGCGCGGTGTGTTTTTTTCCTTTCCTATCGCCCAGTTTATATTCCGGTTGAAATATTATACTAAATACACATAAAAGTGTTCCTAAGGATACATTATCAATGTTGTTTGATTGTTCTTGGACAAGTTTATAGGTATAGGTTGAACGAGTTCTCTTTACAGTTCAATGGGCGAGTGGACGCTGTATTTTCTCATCATAACGCACCAACCAAACGGAGATTTATGGATATAATAAATTACTTTTTCTAACAAAAGAAACATGGATTGTCTTTGTTGGACACTTGGGAAGCCCTCAGTAGAAGTTCTACAAAAGGTAATTGATTTCTTTTCGCTGTGAAATGTGTTTTGTGTGAACCACGATGGTTTATGAATGTATGCTAATGGCAAAAATATTGGAGGTGCTACCCTCAAACAATCAAATGTAGTGCTTTCGCCGTAAAGCCTTTTTGAAATCTGACAACGCTGTGATATTGCCAAGAAGCAGAGCTTTTGATGACTATGCAACACTTGTATATTGATGAATATATAATAATTTAACTTTGGGATTTAGAATTTGGCGCCTTGCATTTCACCGGGTAGTGTCGGGAGTGGGGCTCTAGCTGCTCCCTAAGAGGTTAAAGGGAGTGCTCCTAATCTCAGCTTGTTATCTGTATAAAATACACCTGTCCACAGAAGCAATCAATCAATCAGATTCCAAACTCTCCACCATGGCCAAGACCAAAGAGCTCTCCAAGGATGTCAGGGACAAGATTGTAGACCTGCACAAGGCTGAAATGGGCTACAAGACCATCTCCAAGCAGCTTGGTGAGAAGGTGACAACAGTTGGTGTGATTATTCGCAAATGGAAGAAACACAAAAGAACTGTCAATCTCCCTCGGCCTGGGGCTCCAAGCAAGATCTCACCTTGTGGAGTTGCAATGATCATGAGAACGGTGAGGAATCAGCCCAGAACTACACGGGAGGATATTGTCAATGATCTCAAGGCAGCTGGGACCATAGTCACCAAGAAAACAATTGGTAACACACTACGCCGTGAAGGACTGAAATCCTGCAGCGCCCGCAAGGTCCCCCTGCTCAAGAAAGCACATATACATGCCCGTCAGAAGTTTGCCAATGAACATCTCAATGATTCAGAGGACAACTGGGTGAAAGTGTTGTGGTCAGATGAGACCTAAATGGAGCTCTTTGGCATCAACTCAACTCGCCGTGTTTGGAGGAGGAGGAATGCTGCCTATGACCCCAAGAACACCATCCCCACCGTCAAACATGGAGGTGGAAACATTATGCTTTGGGGGTGTTTTTCTGCTAAGGGGACAGGACAACTTCACCGCATCAAAGGGACGATGGACGGGGCCATGTACCGTCAAATNTTGGGTGAGAACCTCCTTCCCTCAGCCAGGGCATTGAAAATGGGTTGTGGATGGGTATTCCAGCATGACAATGACCCAAAACACACGGCCAAGGCAACAAAGGAGTGGCTCAAGAAGAAGCACATTAAGGTCCTGGAGTGGCCTAGCCAGTCTCCAGACCTTAATCCCATAGAAAATCTGTGGAGGGAGCTGAAGGTTCGAGTTGCCAAACGTCAGCCTCGAAACCTTAATGACTTGGAGAAGATCTGCAAAGAGGAGTGGGACAAAATCCCTCCTGAGATGTGTGCAAACCTGGTGGCCAACTACAAGAAATGTCTGACCTCTGTGATTGCCAACAATGGTTTTGCCACCAAGTACTAAGTCATGTTTTGCAGAGGGGTTAAATACTTATTTCCCTCATTAAAATGCAAATGAATTTATAACATTTTTCACATGCGTTTTTCTGGATTTTTTGGTTGTTATTCTGTCTCTCACTGTTCAAATAAACCTACCATTGAAATTATAGACTGATCATTTCTTTGTCAGTGGGCAAACGTACAAAATCAGCAGGGGATCAAATACTTTTTTCCCTCATTGTATACAACATTGAATTTTAAACAGGTGGGTTTATTGGTGTTAAAGTACACTAGTTATGCTATTTTGGACTGCCAGGCTGCTGTCGTCATGCAGCCTGTAGTTTGTATTTAACGACAATGACAAGTTTGATGTTGGACGATAATAGAATGTTCATGATGTCACTGCGACAACTGTCAATAGACGTAGTATAAACCAGCATTTAGTTTAAAAGTAAAAAACCATTTCAAATGTTGCTACATAAAACCGAATCGAGCCGGTCGGTCACATATGATGTGCAACTAACTTAGGAGCAATGCTGCAAGCATGCAGGGAGCACTCATGCAGCTCCCAGGGACTGCCAGGCAAAATAAATAGTCAGCCTTCAAAGTTTTCCCCATTAGTTAACACTATCAACATTTCCCTTGACTGTGGAAATTGTGATCGAATCAACACAATTATAGCCACTTTCAATCTAACATACCAAAACAAAAACTATGCAAGGATTAGCATGCAAAACAAACTACGCAAGAGATTTTGTTTTAGGCAGAGCGCATCAGAGTAAGATTCTATTGCAGGCACGACTCAGGCCCGTGCTCTACACAGACCGGTGCGCCATAACCAATCAGAGCTGTAGTAGGCCTATATGCAAACAGACCACTGCCATATATGGATTTGTGCCGTTCACTTTGAACTGAACTGTTTTACAGCATGAGTGGCCGCGAATAATATGCACACTTGAATATTTACCTGGCAACAGCAGCCATCAATTAGCCATTGATGACAGGCTAATTGCAGTCTGCAAAAGACACCTGATCTGGCTCCCAGGCTAGCCCAATCCCTATAGTCACATGGGCTGCAGCCCAATTCTTATATTTTTTCCACTAATTGGTATTTTAACCAATCATATCAGATCTTTTTCAGAGCAGATCTGATTGGTTAAAAGAACAATTAGGGGGAAAAAATTGGGCTCCCTGTGTAAACACAGCCAACAACGAACAGTGAGCAATTGTACTCATGCATAAACAAACTAATAATGAAAGAAAAGCATTGCTAGTTTGAATTTTGTAAAGCTAGTGTGGGAGAGGTGGTAAAATTGTTATCAATAATTACAAACCTCCTGGCATTGACAATTTAGAAAGCTCCTGAGGTTGGTAGCTGACTCTATAGCCACTCCTATCTGTCATATCTTTAATCTAAGCCTAGAGGAAAGTCTTTGTCCTCAGGCCTGGAGGGAAGACAAAGTCAGTCCGCTACCCAAGAGTGGTAAAGCGGCCTTTACTGGTTCTAACAGCAGACCTATCAGCTTGCTGCCAGCTCTTAGAAAACTGTTGGAAAAAATGGTGTTTGACCAAATACAATGCTATTTCTCAAAGTAACAGACTTTTAGGATGCTTAAAGAGAAAGGGCACTCAACATGTACTGCACTGACACAAATGACTGATGATTGGTTGAAAGAAATTGATAATAAGAAGACTGTGGGAGTTGTAGTGTCAGATTTCAGTGCAGGCTTTGATATTACTGACCATAACTTGTTGAGAAAACTTGTGTGTTATGGCTTTTCAACCTCTGCCATATTGTGGATTCAGAGCTACCTATCTAATAGAACTCAAAGGGTTTTCTTAAATGGAAGCGTCTCTAATGTCAAACATGTAAAGTGTGGTGTACCGCAGGACAGCTCTCTAGGCACTCTACTCTTTTCTATTTTTACCAATGACCTGCCACTGGCATTAAGCAAAGCATGTGTGTCCATGTATGCTGGTGATTCGACCATATACGCAACCACAGCTAATGAAGTCACTGAAACCTTTAACAAAAGAGTTGCAGTCTGTTTTGGAATGGGTGGTCAGTAATAAACTGGTCCTGAACATCTAAAACTAAGAGCATTGTATTTGGTACAAATCATTCCCTAAGTTCTAGACATCTGCTGAATCTGCTAATGAATGGTGTGGATGTTGAACAAGTTGAGGAGACTAAATTACTTGGCGTTACTTTAGATTGTAAACTGTCACAGTCAAAACATATATAGATTCAAGGGTTGTAAAGATGGGGAGATGTCGGTAATAAAGAGATTTTTTTACACCACACGCCACAAAGGAAGTCCTGCAGGCTCTAGTTTTATCTTATCTTGGTTACTGTCTAGTAATATGGTCAAGTGCTGCAAAGAAATAACTAGTTAAGCTGCAGCTGGCCCAGAACAGTGGCAAGTCTTGCTCTTCATTGGGCTAATATTAATGCCAGTCTCTCTTGGATAAGAGTGGAGGAAAGACTGACTGCGTCACTTCTTGATTTTATAAGACACATTAACGTGGTAGATATTCAAAATAGTTTGCATAGTGAACTTACACACAGCACTGGCACACACACTTACCCCACCAGACATGCCACCAGGGGTCTTTTCCCAGTCCCCAGGTCCAGAATAAATTCAAGGAAACATACAGTATTATACAGAGTGCATGGAACACCCTTCCATCTTATTTAGCGCAAGTGAACAGAAAACCTGGTTTCAAAAAATAAATAAAGCAACACCTTACGGCACAACACCTCTCCCCCATGTGAATTACTTGTTGTGTGCATGCATGTACTGACATGTACGTGTAACTGACAGATGCACACACACTACATGTAATTTTTTTTTATGTATGTATGTAAATTGTAAAGTATTATGGCTACTGTCTTTCGTTATGTGTCGATCCCCAGTAAGTTTAGCTGTTGCCATTGGCTAATGGGGATCCAAATAAATCAAATGAAGGACTACTTCTCTGGTCATACCGGCAAGCATCCCTCTCCCCTCCACCTACCCAGTTTGCCTCACTCAGAGTGCATTTGTTTTAACTTGCCCGGTGTTACTTTCCACCCATAAAAAATGTAATTACTCTAACGGACAAAGCCCTTCCAACCACAGCAATTTGATTGGGTTAAAATAATAGAACGTTGATGTGAATGGGAATGTCTGTCATATTCTATTTCTAACTTTCCACCAACTCTGCTTCTGAAGTAACATAACAGATGGAATTGGTTACCTTGGGAAGCTTGATGGCGGGCTCACGGTACTCCTCCTCGCTGTCCGAGTCTCCGCTCTGCACAGAGCTCCTTGAAGCCAGAGCCAGGGACGCCTCCCGCTGCTGCCATTCCAGCACACAGTGGCGCACGTTGCAGTACACGTTGAACGCCGATGGGTTGCTATGCAGCTTGATATCCGGCATGCAGAAGACCCCATCAAGGTTCTCAGTCTGTGGAAGAGAGAGTGTGAAAAATACAGCCATGACTCGCAAATAATCTATTACTACGATTTTTTCTCAGCAGTCACAATGGAGGCGTTTTGGCTCTTAAGCCATCATCAAAAGAGAAGATGGGGGCATTTCCAGGTAAAAAGCCCCATGAGCACTTCAAATGTGGTGTCAAATAAAAGCTAAGAATCTACTTTTTTAGAAATGAAGGCATAAATACATTTCTCAACCATTTTCTATCCCCAAAAAAATTGTGGTCAAATAGAAGGAAAAGGTGTCTTAGAAAACATCTAGCAGAAAAAGTCTTAAGGTACTAGAAATACATCAACACAACAATGTTGAAGTAAAGACCCCTGCCAACTAATATATTTTGTTTTGCAGAACTTATTTGCCTTCTCTAAGTTTAAGAAATATTGCCTAAGGTCTTTTATCTTTTAAGATATTTTCTAATTTCTCTCCCTCACGAGGGAGAATAATGAAAGTTCACAGAACTAACAACTGAAGGTTGACTTACCAATTCGTGTTTTTAATGATGACAACTTGGTTGATGATTTAAGTGATTAAAACAATGTTACCAAATCAGTAATAGAATGACTGCAACTTAATTGGCTACAATGGGAATTCATAGTAGTCAAACCACAGTTGTGTCACCTGTTACTGTACTCCCTTGCACTGGCATACTGTTATGTTCAGCTCATAACTGATATCTTTCTCATTCTGTTGCATGGTTGTCAAAGCAAGTGTTAACGGGATCCGATCCCAAACAGGTTAACGGGATCGATTTGACAACATCCGGTGAAATTGCAGAGCGCCAAATTCTAAATAAAAATCATTGAAACATTAAACATTCATGGAAACACAAGTGTCATACATGATTCAAAAGGTTAGTATCTTGGCAATCTAACAGCGTTGTCAGATTTCAATACGGCTTTATGACGAAAGCATAGCATTTGATTGTCTGAGGACAGCACCCCGCATACTTCCTCAATTAACATAATTTCATAACCAGCACAGGTGTCACAACTCAAAAATAGCAATAAAATAAATCACTTACCTTTGAAGATCATCCTCTGTTGGCAATCCAAAGAGTTCCAGCTACAATCCAAAGAGTTCCAGCTAAATTTTGTTTGATAAAGTCCCTCTTTATATCCCAAAAACTGTTGGTTGGCGTGTTTTGTTCAGTAATCCAACAGTTCAAAGGCATTCAAACATGCAGACAAATAAATCCCAAAAGTACCGGTAAAGTTTGTCAAAACAAGTCAAACAACGTTTCTAATCAATCCTCAGGTACCCTAATATGTAAATAAACGATAATATTTAAGTCGGAAAATAGCCTGTTCAATAGAAAAGAAAAATAAGGAAGAGCGCGCACACAGTCAAACAGTAGAGTCCTTTTCACGAGACACCAGGAAGAACTCCTATTACTCGTTGGTTTTTCAAAAAACAAGCCTGAAACCATGTCTAAAAACTGTACACATCTAGTGGAAGGCCTAGGAACTGCAATCTGGGAGCTAAATCCCTCTGAAGTGAATAGCAAGTCAATGGAAAAACTGTGACATAAAAAAATTCCATTTTCTGGATAGATTGTCCTCGGGTGTTCGCCTGCCATATCAGTTCTGTTATACTCACAGACATTATTTTAACAGTTTTAGAAACTTCAGAGTGTTTTCTATCCAATACTACTATTATTTGCATATCCAAGTTTCTGGGCCTGAGTAACAGGCATGTCAATACAATGTCAAAGAAAACAGCAATCAATACAAAACACAAAATGTATGAAAAAACGTTACAGTCCTCAGCTACTAGGTCCTCATTTAACACCCCAAACTGCACAAGTGGCACCAGAACATCTAATTGTAATGAGTTCCAAAAATTGATCCAGCAGTGAGGTGCATTAAAACAAAAGCGGATTGCCGAATTCGGTGGAGACCCGACGAAACTCAGGAGTTAACCAACCCTGTGAATGGGTTTGGTAACTCATGTCTTTATACCTCAACAACAAAGTTAGGTAAGTCGGAAGCTTGTGTACTTCCCCAAAAAGGGAATAGTGAAGTGTCCACAGTTGTGGTTCCCAAACTGTGGGATGTGTCCCCTAGGGTGGGGCACGTGGGTCCACATTTTCTTTTTCAAGGAACTTGAAAGTTGTAATAACAGAATGCACAAGGTGCAATTTCGAGATTGGGTAGTGCATCATCAGTTCCTCTTGTCATGTTAGTCATTGCATTGCATATATCAACTAGCCCAGGTCAGCTAAGGTTTTTTTATTTAGGTTTTTTAGCCCATAGATATTGTTGTAATTTGTTGGTCACTCAAATATCACATGAACATACATTAGCCATGGCAAAATATTATAGAGAATTGCAAGAAAATTAGCTTTAAAACTTCAACATTTTCTTTGCACCCCATGACAAAATGTGCCGAATTGCAGAAAATAAACTTCAAACCTGCAAAACTCTCTCCACCAACAAGAGTAAATGTGCTAGCTTTGGCAGCACATATGCTAAAATTGGATCGATACAGAGAAGACTAGCATGGCCCCTGCGAAAGGATGACACGCAAATTCATGAAGCTCTATCATGACTGAATACAAACAGTGTATCTATTCCCTCCGCAAGGCAATCAAACAAGCTAAGCATCAGTAAAGAGACAAAGTAGAGTCACAATTCAACGGCTCAGACACAAGACGTATGTGGCAGGGTCTACAGTCAATAACGGACTACAAAAAGAAAACCAGCCCAGCCGCGGACACCGATGTCTTGCTCCCAGACAAACTAAACAACTTCTTTGCTCGCTTTGAGGACAATACAGTGCCACTGACACGGCCCGCTACCAAAACCTGCGGCCTCTCCTTCACCGAAGCCAACGTGAGTAAAACATTTAAATGTGCAAGGCTGCCGGCCCAGACGGCATCCCTAGCCGCGTCCTCAGAGCATACGCAGACCAGCTGGCTGGTGTGTTTACCGACATATTCAATCAATCCCTATCCCAGTCTGCGGTTCCCACATGCTTCAAGAGGACCACCATTGTTCCTATTCTCAAGAAAGCTAAGGTAACTGAGCTAAACGACTATCGCCCCGTAGCACTCACTTCCGTCATCATGAACTGCTTTGAGAGACTAGTCAAGGATCATATCACCTCCATCCTACCTGACACCCTAGACCCACTCCAATTTGTTTACCGCCCCAATAGGTCCACAGACGATGCAATCGCAATCACACTGCCCTATCCCATCTGGACAAGATGTAAGAACGCTGTTCATCGATTACAACTCAGCATTCAACACCATAGTACCGTCCAAACTTGTCATTAAGCTCAAGACCCTGAGTCTCGACCTCGCCTTGTGCTACTGGGTCCTGGACTTTGACGGGCCGCCCCCAGGTGGTGACAGTAGGAACAACATCTACACCCCGCTGATGCCCCACAAGGGTGCGTTCTCAGCCCTCTCCTGTACTCCTTGTTCACCCATGACTGCGTGGCCATGCACACCTCCAACTCAATCATCAAGTTTGCAGACGACACTAGAGTGGTAGGCTTGATTACCAACAACGACGAGACGGCCTACAGGGAGGAGGTGAGGGCCCTCGGAGTGTGGTGTCAGGAAAATAACCTCACACTCAACGTCAACAAAACAAAAGAGATGATCGTGGACTTCAGGAAACATCGACGGGACAGTAGTGGAGAAGGTGGAAAGTTTTAAGTTCCTCGGCGTACACATCACAGACAAACTGAAATGGTCCACCCACACAGACAACATGGTGAAAAAGGCGCTAAAGCACCTCTTCAACCTCAGGAGGCTGAAGAAATTTGGCTTGTCACTAAAAACACACAAACTTTTACAGATGCACAATCGAGAGCATCCTGTCGGGCTGTATCACCGCCTGGTAACGCAACTGCTCCGCCCACAACCGTAAGTCTCTCCAGAGGGTAGTGAGGTCTGCACAACGCATCACCAGGGGGAAACTACCTGCCCTCCAGGACACCTACACACCACCCGGGCTGTATCACCGCCTGGTACAGCAACTGCTCCGCCCACAACCGTAAGTCTCTCCAGAGGGTAGTGAGGTCTGCACAACGCATCACCGGGGGGAAACTACCTGCCCTCCAGGACACCTACACACCACCCGTAGTCAAAGGAAGGCCAAAAAGATAATCAAGGACAACAACCACCCGAGCCACTGCCTGTCCACCCCGCTATCATCCAGAAGGCGAGGTCAGTACAGCCGCATCAAAGCTGAGACCGAGAGACAGAAAAACAGCTTCTATCTCAAGGCCATCAGACTGTTAAACAGCCATCACTAACATTGAGTGGCTGCTGCCAACATACAGACTCAAATCTCTAGCCACTTAATAATTAATAATTGGATGTAATAAATGTATCACTAGTCACTTAACTTCTCAGGGAGCAGCTCCCGAGGTGACGGTTTTGGAGAGCCTGGCGTGCCCAAAGTAAAATGCCTCCCATTCAGGCCCAGAAAATAGGATATGCATATATTTAGTACCATTGGATAGGAAACACTCTGAATTTTCCAAAACTGTTAACCATTTGTCTGTGAGTGAAACAGAACGGATATGGCAGGCAAAACCCNATCTGGGGCTCCACGCAAGATCTCACCCCGTGGGGTCAAAATGATCACAAGAACGGTGAGCAAAAATCCCAGAACCACACGGGGGGACCTAGTGAATGACCTGCAGAGAGCTGGGACCAAAGTAACAAAGCCTACCATCAGTAACACACTACGCCGCCAGGGACTCAAATCCTGCAGTGCCAGACGTGTCCCCCTGCTTAAGCCAGTACATGTTCAGGCCCGTCTGAAGTTTGCTAGAGAGCATTTGGATGATCCAGATGAGGATTGGGAGAATGTCATATGGTCAGATGAAACCAAAATAGAACTTTTTGGTAAAAACTCAACTCGTCGTGTTTGGAGGACAAAGAATGCTGAGTTGCATCCAAAGAACACCATACCTACTGTGAAGCATGGGGGTGGAAACATCATGCTTTGGGGCTGTTTTTCTGCAAAGGGACCAGGACGACTGATCCGTGTAAAGGAAAGAATGAATGGGGCCATGTATCGTGAGATTTTGAGTGAAAACCTCCTTCCATCAGCAAGGGCATTGAAGATGAAACGTGGCTGGGTCTTTCAGCATGACAATGATCCCAAACACACCGCCCGGGCAACGAAGGAGTGGCTTCGTAAGAAGCATTTCAAGGTCCTGGAGTGGCCTAGCCAGTCTCCAGATCTCAACCCCATAGAAAATCTTTGGAGGGAGTTGAAAGTCCGTGTTGCCCAGCGACAGCCCCAAAACATCACTGCTCTAGAGGAGATCTGCATGGAGGAATGGGCCAAAATACCAGCAACAGTGTGTGAAAACCTTGTGAAGACTTACAGAAAACGTTTGACCTCTGTCATTGCCAACAAAGGGTATATAACAAAGTATTGAGATAAACTTTTGTTATTGACCAAATACTTATTTTCCACCATAATTTGCAAATAAATAAATAAAAAATCCTACAATGTGATTTTCTGGATTTCTTTTTCTCATTTCGTCTGTCATAGTTGAAGTGTACCTATGATGAAAATTACAGGCCTCTCTCATCTTTTTAAGTTGGAGAACTTGCACAATTGGTGGCTGACTAAATACTTTTTTGCCCCACTGTAGCTCATCAGTATGTTTTTTTAAACGTTAAATCCTTGTCAATCCAAAAGCCCATATATATAGAAGGGAACCCGATCAATGGGAGAACCATTCAATTAATAAATATCTAATCCATCTGAAAAGAAAGCGAGAATTGGAGAACATGTATT
The DNA here is from genome assembly GCA_003317085.1 of Hucho hucho. Lineage (NCBI taxonomy): Eukaryota > Metazoa > Chordata > Actinopteri > Salmoniformes > Salmonidae > Hucho > Hucho hucho. Next base: position 439,126 of record QNTS01001256.1, read on the forward strand.
TTGTCTTGCCCACATTAAGTACAGGTTTTAAACCAACCAGGGCATTTTGTAAGGCAACACAGTCCGATTGCAGCTCTAACAATGTCAAGTTTGTCAAGTTTGGACACACCTAGTCATTCCAGGCTTTATCTTTATTTTTACTATGTTCTACATTGTAGAATAATAGTGAAGACATCAAAACTATGGAGTAACACATATGGAATCATGTAGTACCCCCAAAAATATGAGATTCTTCAAAGTATCCAAATTTTTTTAAATCTAAAATAGATTTTCTGCTTGATATTCTTCAAATAGCCACCTTGATGACAGCTTTGCACACTCTTGGCATTCTCTCAACCAGCTTCATGAGGTAGTCACCTGGAATGCATTTCAATTAACAGGTGTGCCTTGTTAAATAGTGGAATGTCTTCCCTTCTTAATCTGTTTGAGCCAATCAGCTGTGTTGTTAAAAGGTATGTGTGGTACACAGAAGATAGCTCCATTTGGTAAAAGACCAAGCCCATATTATGGCAAGAACAGCTCAAATAAGCAAAAAGAAACGACAGTCCATCATTACTTTAAGACATGATGGATAGTCAATTCAGAAAATTTCTAGAACTTTGAAAGAGACATCAAAGAGCAGTTGCAAAAACCATCAAGCGCTCTGATGTAACTGTCTCTCATGAGCACCGCCAAATGAAAGGAAGACACAGAGTTACCTTGCTGGAGAGGATAAGTTCATTAGAGTTACCAGCCTCGGAAATTGCATCCCAAATAAATGCTTGACAGAGTTTAAGTAAGACATCATCAACTGTTCAGAGGAGCCCGCGTGAATCAGGCCTTCATGGTTGAATTGCTGCAAAGAAACCACTATTTCTTATTTAACTAGGCAAGTCAGTTAAGAACAAATTCTTATTTACAATGACTGCCTACCAGAAGGCAAAAAGCCTCCTGCAGGTATGTGGGCTGGGATTAAAAATTAAATAAAAATATAGGACAACACACACATCACGACAAGATAGACACCACAACACTACATAAAGAGAGACCTAAGACAACAACATATCATGGCAGCAACGAAAGGACATCAATAAGAAGAGACTTGCTTTGGCCAAGAAACACAAACAATGGACATTAGACCAGTGGAAATCTGTCCTTCGGTCTGATGAGTCCCAATTTGAGATGTTTGGTTCCAACCATTGTGTCTTTGTGAGACGCAGAGTAGGTGAAGGGATGATCTATGCATGTGTGGTTCCCACCGTGAAGCAAGGAGGAGGTGGTGTGATGGTGCTACAGCTGGTGACAATGTCTGTGATATATTTAGAATTCAAGGCACACTTAACCAGCATGGCTACCACAGTATTCTGCAGCGATACGCCATCCCATCTGGTTTGCACTTAGTGGGACTATCATTTGTTTTTCAACAGAACAATGACCCAACACACCTCCAGGCTGTGTAAGGGCTATTTGACCGAGAAGGAGAGAGATTGAGTGCTGCATTAAATGACCTGGCCTCCACAATCACCCGACCTCAACCCAGTTGAGATGGTTTGGGAGGAGTTGGACTGCAGAGTGAAGGAAAAGCAGCTAACAAGTGCTCAGCATATGTGAGAACTCCTTCGTTGGAAAAAAAAAAAAGCATTCCAAGCTAAGCTGGTTGAGAACATGCCAAGAGTGTGCAAAGCTGTCATCAAGGCAAAGGGTGGCTACTTTAAAGAATCTCAAATAGAAAATATATTTTGATTTGTTTAACACTTTTTTGTTTACTACATGATTCCATGTGTCATTTCATATAAAATATAGCTTGGTCTCAGCATTGACTCCCTGTCAAAATAAAAATGGCAGCTGCATCTCGTGTCAGACAGCCTACAAAAAGATACTGACACCTTCCACTTCAGACAGCACACATCATAATAAAGACTTACACAGGTGAATCTGTCGCTCTGAGAGGCATCACTGAGGTCACAGTTCAGTTAAACAGAACCTGAAAAAGCTGCCAGTCTACGTCGTGAAAGGAGATTATTCATTACTACTGGGATGTTTGTGGCTGGAGAAAATCATACTTCACTGGCCATCAGAGCGTATAATTACACGAGGACAAGCCTACCCGCCATCTTAAAGAAACATGGAGAGCTGGATAGTATGAGAGACATTACAGTTAGTGATGCACCAATATGACATTTTGGGCCGATACCGATATCCAATATTTTCCTTGCCAAAAAACCCGACACCGATAACCGATATTTAAAATTTTAGCGGCCTTTTAAGCATTCTAGTACAGTGAAAGAGTTAACACACACACAGGGACGCAGCGGTCTAAGGCATTGCATCTCAGTGCAAGAGGTGTCACTACAGTCCCTGGTTTGAATCCAGGCTGTATCACATCCGGCCATGATTGGGAGTCCCATAGGGCGGCGCAAAATTGTCCCAGCGTCGTCCGAGTTTGGCCGTCACTGTAAATAAGAATTTGTTCTTAACTGACTTGCCTGGTTAAAAAAAAAAAACACACACACACCAAAAAGTTATTTGGTTGGCATTTACGTGTGTCCCCATTACCAGTAAAACATAACCAAAACCTATTTCTTTCACTTGCTTGCTGTGCTGTTTCGTTGGTCAGTCGTTTTATTCTCAACCATGATTTCTAGGGAACGCCGTTTGGGTCTTTGAATGTCAAAAAAGATACACGCCAAAGAACACAATTTCACATGTCAAATAAGCTTGTTGCCCAGTCAGGACCTGAATATGACTGCACGCAACCTAATAATTCAATGCGTCCATACATTTTTAATGTAGTTATTACACATTGATTACACTATCACTTGTATTTCATATGTCACAACAATTCATCGATACGTATGCTATGAAGCTGGTAAAGTTGTCTCGCGCACCTACAGTGCTGGTCATAAAAAGCTAGCTAGCTATGGGCGGCAGGTAACCTAGGAAGTTAACCCACTGTTCCTAGGCCGTCAAAAACAGCAAAACGACATGATCCGTTTCAGTAGCTATCGTTAGCTAGCTAACTATATAGCTAGGAGTCATCTAAAATAACCCTAATTTATAAGACAGTTCTTATTTGATTAATGGTGATCGGACCCATCTATGTGAAGCTAGCCACAATAAGGAATAGCCACAAGTGGACTTTGCGGTTAGCCTTCAAAATAAAAATATGTCATTGGCAGTGATGAAAATTAATACAAATAGTAGAATTTTGCCATAATTGAATAGATCATGCTAAATGAGGTTGGAATGTTATATAAAAATCAACAAAAGACAATTGGTTCATTTGACAAAAATCTGATGAAATCACACTGGATGTATTATACTTTAGAATTTCATTGGGGGCATACTTATTTCACTGTACAGCCTTACCTATGGATCGTGGATCAATGACATGAGGTATCGGTCTACTTAGTGACACCCAGAGAACATTAGCTCTTATTTCGGGACTCTGAAACTGAAATGACCCAGATTTATTGTCAACCTATGTGTACTGAACACTATTTGAGGAAAAACAATACTGTGTGGATGTTTTGGAGTCTGAGGAGGACGCTGGGAAAAAACATATTGGGTATTGAGTAGACTGTTACCCCATTTCATTGATCCCCAATCCTTAGGTAAAGCTGTACAGTGCAATATGAATGTCAATACACACAATAGGCTGACTGGGAGGGGGTGATTTCACACAGCCACAGTCCCTCAATAAGAGATACAATGCTAATATTTGTGTAAACTCTTCACAGTTGTGTTCTGTGGGTGTCACTGAGTAGACTGATACCCCATTTCAATGCTTCACATTCCAACCTTGTTAAACATTATCTAGTCTATATATGGCATGATGCCACCAATTGTAACCTTCTGCATCACATTCAAAGAGGTACTTTTATTTTGAAGGCAAACGCCAAACTCCACTATTGTGCCTAATCCTTATTGTGGCACTAGCCAGATGAAGCTAACTGGCTGCTTATAACATTAGCTTTGGGCAACAGGGTTAAGTATCTGGCTAGCTTTTTATTTTCATGAACTGAAGTTAGGCGAACAACAAGTGGCTACCTAGCTAATAGTTACTCACAATAATTCCTAAATCATTGCTAAGAATAATGAAAATGACTGCAGTTTCTACTGGTCATTATTTTCAGGCTGGTTGTATTGGTGCTAGCTTGGTACCAAGCTAAAGCTAGCTAGCTACCCAGAAGTTGCGGTCGAACAAATAATGCTTTATTACCAACGCGGTATTGTAAACACATCGTTCGTGGCCGGTGTTTGCAGAAATGTTTGTACAGCTTTGACAATGCTACTGATAGTAGTGGTGGCGCTTGGCTTGCAGGTGCAAATTCAGAACAGACAACATTCTATAATAGAACTGTGTTATTTGACGTGTCAAATTAAAAGCTTATTTAATGCGTCAAATAGTGTTATTGTCAAATAGTGTAATTTGAAGTGTATCTTTTTTGACACGCAAAGACCCAAACAGCGTTCCATAGTATGTCGTGAAGCTAATAGCAGTGATGCTATTACTGTCTAACTCCGGTAGGGCAATATCTAAAAAAATAGCGCACTTGGTAGTGTGTACCGTTGCTCGACCACCCACGACAGAAAACAGTTGATTGCCAAGGGCAATGCATTTTACTATCTTGCCGTTAATGGATTTCGCCTATGAGTTTTTGAGTGGGGGTGCTATCCTCGGACAATCAAATGTTCTGCTTTCGCCGTAAAGCCTTTTTGAAATCTGACAACGCTGTTAGATTAACAAGAGTCTAAGCTTTTGAAGGGTGTGCAGCATTTGTATTTTCATGAATGTTTGAAATTAGTATTTTTGTAATTTGAATTTGGCGGTCTGCATTTCACCGGATGTTGTCAAAATCGATCCCGTTCACGGGATTGGATCCGTAACAGGTTAAGTCAGGATTCCTATTTGACTCAGCCATGCCTCCATGCCTGTCCAACATTTCCTCATCTCCCACCCCTTCTAATACAACTATCCCCGATGCTTCTCCCTCTTTTTCCCTTTCCTGCTACAAAGTTTCTCCCTGCAGGCAGTCAATGAGACTAAAGGAGCTCAAACTTGACACAAAAAAAATATCTGGGTCAGATGGTTTAGACCCTTCTTTAAATACATCTTTCATTCAGGCTGTAAAAACAAAATGTGGAAAAACGGGGGAAAATACTTTCTGAATACACTGTATGCATAGGGTGTTGAACATATAACATATGCAAATAGCATATCTGCACATAAGTGACATAGTACACACATTTCAGTGACTATTTTTGGATAAAAAGTATACAAAAGTACAACAGTTAATTTGATAGAGGGAGAAACCACTAAGCGAGATCGTGTCCATGCATGCATATAGCATAGGTATTGTAGTTATGCAAATGAGTTGTACCATGCAATTAGATGATTTGATAAAGGTGAGGCATTAGAAGAACATTAAAAATATTTAAAATTTTCTTCTCAGCTCGAGATTCTCAAAAGAAGTCGTAGTAGCAAAAATAACTGACGCAACAAATTTGCAATGAATCCATTATATTATTCTGAGAAAATTTAGTGACTCAAGGTCAGGTCCCTCTTGTACCAAGAAAATGTATCTTACCTTTGTTCCTGTTTTGACTTTTGACTTCAACTTTTGCTGCCGTTTCAGCTTCTTCTTGCTTAAAGCTTTCTTTCCCCTGAAACACATTGCAAAAAACATTAGAAAATCCAGTTGGGCTGGGCCTATAGCAACTATGTTAAAGTGATATACCACGGCTGTCAGCCAATCAGCATTCAGAACCAGTTTCTAATATTCATATCCTATTAATATTAGTTCTATGTAATAATTTGATCCACACACCCTCCATATCCAAAATACACACAGATACGTGCTCTAATGTCTTAATACAATAATAAGTTAATGGTTTGAGCAAATAAGTATAGCTAGCGTAAACGGTGTGAAATAGCTAGTTAGTTAACTGGGTGCACGCTAATAGCGTTTCAAATCGGTGACGTCACTCGCTGAGACCTTGAAGTAGTTGTTTCCCTTGCTCTGCTTTTGTGGAGCAATGGGTAACGATACTTCGAGGGTGACTGTTGTCGATGTGTGCAGAGGGTCCCTGGTTCGAGGTAAGGTTGGAGCGAGGAGAGGGATGGAATCAACACTGTTACACTAGCACTAACTAGCTAGATGAGTGACATGATTCTCGCTGGATAGGAATTCAGATACAGTCAAAAGTTTGGACACCTACTCACTCAAGGGTTTTTTCTTTATTTTTACTATTTTCTACATTGTAGAATAATAGTGAAGACATCAAAACTTTTAACACATATGGAATCATCTAGTAATCAAAATAACATTTTAACAAATCAAAATATATGTTATATATTCTTCAAAGTAGCCACCCTTTGCCCTGGTGACAACTTTGCACTCTTGGCTTCATGAGGAATGCTTTTCCAACAGTCTTGAAGGAGTTCCCACATATGCTGAGCACTTGTTGGCTGCTTTTCCTTCACTCTGCGGTCCGACTCATCCCAAACCATCTCAATTGGGTTGATGTCGGGTGATGAGAGAATGCCAAGAGTGTGCAAAGCTGTCATCAAGGCAAAGTGTGGCTACCTTGAAGAATCTCAAATCTAAAATATATTTTGATTTGTTTAATACTTTGGGTACTACATGATATATATAAGTAATGAAACAGGCAGGGAGCAGGTCTCGAACCCTCGACCATCTAACCCGAAGTCCAGCACGCAATCGACTGTGCCGCAAAAGCATGCACAAGCTGCAGAGTCAATATCCACGACTATAAACCCAGGGTAGTTACTATATATATATATATATATATATATATATAAATAAATACACACACACACACACATCTATATACACACACACACACACACACACACACACATATATATGTACACAGTGAGGGAAAAAAGTATTTGATCCCCTGCTGATTTTGTGCGTTTGCCCACTGACAAAGAAATGATCAGTCTATAATTTTAATGGTAGGTTTATTTGAACAGTGAGAGACAGAATAACAACAAAAGAATCCAGAAAAACGCATGTGAAAAATGTTATAAATTGATTTGCATTTTAATGAGGGAAATAAGTATTTGATCCCTCTGCAAAACATGACATAGTACTTGGTGGCAAAACCCTTGTTGGCAATCACAGAGGTCAGACATTTCTTGTAGTTGGCCACCAGGTTTGCACACATCTCAGGAGGGATTTTGTCCCCCAAGTCATTAAGGTTTCGAGGCTGACGTTTGGCAACTAGAACCTTCAGCTCCCTCCACAGATTTTCTATGGGATTAAGGTCTGGAGACTGGCTAGGCCACTCCAGGACCTTAACTTCTTAGGGAGCGGCTCCCGAGGTGACGGTTTTGGAGAGTCTGGCCTGCCCAAAGTAAAATGCCTCCCACTTAGAAGTTTCTAAAAGTGTTAACATAATGTCTGTGCGTGTAACAGAACAGAAATAGCAGGTCGAAAACCCAAGAAAAATCTATCCGGAATTACTGTTTTTTGTCACATTGGCTCTGTGTGACAGTCTCCCTATTGAGTTCTATGGCAAGCAGCTCCAAGATTTCAGTACCTATGGCTTCCACTAGATGTCAACAGTCTATATATAAAGCCTCAGAGAGATTGGAGGAAGCAGGAAGAATAGGTACAGGAAATGGCCAAGGTAGCGCAGATGTCAACAAGTTTCCCCACTTTATTTTACTTATATAACGTTTAGGTGACCATCCGAGTGAAATATTATCGCTCATATTCATAAAAGGATAGCTAAGGATGCATTTTAACTGGTATTTGATTTGTTTAGGAAAGGTTTATAGATATATTTGAACGCGTTCTCTTCACAGTTCAATGGGCGATTCGATGTTGGATTTTCTGAACATTACGCACCAACCAAACGGATATTTATGGATATAATTAAATGACTTTTTCTAACAAAAGAACCATGGATTGTCTTCGTTGGACACTTGGGAAGCCCTCAGCAGAAGTTCTTCGAAAGGTAAGGGATTTGTTTTCGCTGTGAAATGTGTTTTGTGTGACCTGCGATGGTTTATGAATTTATGCTAATGGTAAAATATTCGAGGTGCTACCCTCAAACAATCAAATGTTGTGCTTTCGCCATAAAGCCTTTTTGAAATCTGACAACGCTGTGATATTGCCAAGAAGCAGAGCTTTTGATGACTATGCAACACTTGTATATTGATGAATATTTAATAATTCAACTTTTGGATTTTGAATTTGGCGCCTTGCATTTCACCGGGTAGTGTCGGGAGTGGGGCGCTCCCTAAGTAGTTAATGTGCTTCTTCTTGAGCCACTCCTTTGTTGCCTTGGCCGTGTGTTTTGGGTCATTGTCATGCTGGAATACCCATCCACGACCCATTTTCAATGCCCTGGCTCAGGGAAGGAGGTTCTCACCCAAGATTTGATGGTACATGGCCCCGTCCATCATCCCTTTGATGCGGTGAAGTTGTCCTGTCCCCTTAGCAGAAAAACACCCCCAAAGCATAATGTTTCCACCTCCATGTTTGACGGTGGGGATGGTATTGGGGTCATAGGCAGCATTCCTCCTCTTCCAAACACAGCAAGTTGAGTTGATGCCAAAGAGCTCCATTTTGGTCTCATCTGACCACAACACTTTCACCCAGTTGTCCTCTGAATCATTGAGATGTTCATTGGCAAACTTCCGACGGGCATGTATATGTGCTTTCTTGAGCAGGGGGACCTTGCGGGCGCTGCAGGATTTCAGTCCTTCACGGCGTAGTGTGTTACCAATTGTTTTCTTGGTGACTATGGTCCCAGCTGCCTTGAGATCATTGACAAGATCCTCCAGTGTAGTTCTGGGCTGATTCCTCACCGTTCTCATGATCATTGCAACTCCACGAGGTGAGATCTTGCATGGAGCCCCAGGCCGAGGGAGATTGACAGTTCTTTTGTGTTTCTTCCATTTGAATAATCGCACAAGCTGTTGTCACCTTCTCACCAAGCTGCTTGGCGATGGTCTTGTAGCCCATTCCAGCCTTGTGTAGGTCTACAATCTTGTCCCTGACATCCTTGGAGAGCTCTTTGGTCTTGGCCATGGTGGAGAGTTTGGAATCTGATTGATTAATTGCTTCTGTGGACACGTGTATTTTATACAGATAACAAGCTGAGATTAGGAGCACTCCCTTTTAAGAGTGTGCTCCTAATCTCAGCTCATTACTTGTATGAGAGACACCTGGGAGCCAGAAATCTTTCTGATTGAGAGGGGGTCAAATACTTATTTCCCGCATTAAAATGCAAATACATTTATAACATTTTTCACATGTGTTTTTCTGGATTTTTATGTTGTCTCTCACTGTTCAAATAAACCTACCATTAAAATTATAGACTGATAATTTCTTTGTCAGTGGGCAAACGTACAAAATCAGCAGGGGATCAAATACTTTTTTCCCTCACTGTATATTCACACATACATACATATATATATATACACACACACACACACACACACACACACACACACACACATACATACATATACATACACACACACACACACACATATTTATACATATATATATATATATTTTAAAAAAGTGCAAAAAGTGCAAAACACACACACATATATATATATTACAGTTGAAGTCAGAAGTTTACAAGCACTTAGGTTGGAGTCATTATAACTCGTTTTTAACCACTCCACAAATTTCTTGTTAACAAACTATAGTTTTGGCAAGTCGAAAAGTAATTTTTCCAACAATTGTTTACAGACAGATTATTTCACTTATAATACACTGTATCACAATTCCAGTGGGTCAGAAGTTTACATACACTAAGTTGACTGTGCCTTTAAACAGCTTGGAAAATTGTGGCTTTAGAAGCTTCTGATAAGCTAATTGACATAATTTGAGTCAATTGGAGGTGTACCTGTGGATGTTGCTTGACATCATGGGAAAATCTAAAGAAAGAAAGACCTCAGAAAGTCTGGTTCAACCTTGGGAGCAATTTCCAAACACCTGAAGGTACCACGTTCATCTGTACAAACAATAGTATGCAAGTATAAACACCATGGGACCACGCAGCCGTCATAACGTTCAGGCAGGAGACGTGTTCTGTCTCCTAGAGATGAACGTACTTTGGTGCAAAAAGTGCAAAACAATCGCAGAACAGCAAAGGACCTTGTGAAGATGCTGGAGGAAACAGGTACAAAAGTATCTATATCCACAGTAAAACGAGTCCTATATCGACATAACCTGAAAGGCCGATCAAAGCTTGGTCGCAAATGGGTCTTACAAATGGACAATGACACCAAGCATACTTCCAAAGTTGTGGCAAAATGGCTTAAGGACAACAAAGTCAAGGTATTGGAGTGGCCATCACAAAGCCCTGACCTCAATCCTATAGAACATTTGTGGGCAGAACTGAAAAAGTGTGAGCGAGCAAGGAAGCCTACAAATCTGACTCAGTTACACCAGCTCTGTCAGGAGGAATGGGCCAAAATTCACCCAACTTATTGTGGTAAGAATGTGGAAGGCTACCCGAAACGTTTGACCCAAGTTAAACAATTTAAAGGCAATGCTACCAAATACTAATTGAGTGTATGTAAACTTCTGACCCACTGGGAATGTGATGAAAGAAATAAAAGCTGAAATAAATCATTCTCTCTACTATTATTCTGACATTTCACATTCTTAAAATAAAGTGGTGATCCTAACTGACCTAAGACAGGGGATTTTTACTAGGATTAAATGTCAGGAATTGTGAAAAACTGAGTTTAAATGTATGTAAACTTCCGACTTCAACTGTGTGTGTGTGTGTGTGTGTGTGTGTGTGTATGTATGTATGTATGTATGTATGTATGTATGTATGTATATATACACACACACACACACACACACACACACACAAACACACGCATTTACATACATATACATACACACACACACAAACACACACACACACACACACACACACACACACACACACACACACACCCGGTGTGAAATGGCTAGTTAGCTAGCGGGGTGCGCGCTAACAGTTTCAATCGGTGACGTCACTCGCTCTGAGACCTTGAAGTAGTGTTTCCCCCTTGCTCTAACGATGCTTCGTGGGAGGCAGTTGTTGATGTGTGCAGAGGGTCCCTGGTTCGAGCCCAGGTCGGGGCGAGGAAAGGGACGGAAGCTACACTGTTACGTACAACCATATACATATATACACACACACAAACATTCTCTCCGAAAAAAAGATAAAGCTTACATTCCTTGGTTTATCCCTTGCTCCTTGTCATTGATAGCCGTGGGATAAATCATCCTGTATCTTTCCGCTAAAGCTCGCCCAGAGAGTAGAAGTTGGTACCGACTTCGGCAATCCGACTGGGTTCCCGGTGTTTGACACGAACCCATTCCCGACCCAAAAGAGAAATCGTCCCGAACTCCAGAAACGACGCTTATGCCTAGCAGCATCGAAGGTAATGGGGATGGCACAATCCATCGACTGCCGCAACAGCACACAATATTTTTGGAGAACAATGCATATATTGCATCAACAATATAACAGCTACCTAGATAGCTTGCCGTTATGTCACAACTGTCATTCGAAAATCCTACACCTCGTCATTTGTCCATCCTGAAATGCAGCTACATCCAGTGTATCTCCTAAAACGACACAGACGGAGTCAACGCGGTGCAACTGCGAAATAGGCTTCCAATTCCAGACCGTGGAATTTCAGCCATTTCATCTTTGGAATTAAAGCAATAATCTTTTTTAAAAAGTGTGTCTTCCTTGTACAGTATTTCTTTACCCCGAATAGGCAGCACTTTCAAATGTGCTGCCATTTTAGCTTCTTCATCATCATCATCATCCTCCTTCTTCTGTGGGTTTTATGGTGGACTGGACACAAAAAGGTGTATCTTTCCGCCACCTACTGGACCGCCACCTACTGGACGATTTGAAACCAAAATAAATAAATCCATACATAATAGTTAAACTAACTTAATCTACCCTAATAAAAATAGTACATTCTTGTAGTTATCCAGATCTACCTTCTCATGCTTTAGGACCTGAGAGGGTGGTACGGCATGTAACTCCTTCGCTGAGAAATCTTTCAGCCCCAGGAACCGCTCTGCCGCAATCACTATGATTTCTATCTTCCTGGACCTTCTCTCCACCTTGGCAGTGCCATTAATTACCATAGCTATAAATGCCACAAATTTCACCTTCCTAACCTTTAAAATGTCAGGATCCTCCTGGTGAAAGGCAACCCCTGCATCCTGCAGTGTAGGCCTATCCACCAGCATGGACTCTTCCTGTGCACCATTCAAATCCTCAACCCTTTTCACAGCTGCTGCATATGAAATGCTCTGTACAACCCTGACTTTGGCCACCTCATTCTCTTTCACCCTTGAGGGGCATTCGGAAGACATGGCTTCATGGTTCGCAACATGTCACATATTCATCCCTTTTATAACACATAATATGATGCTTCATCACCCTTCCCTGCTGCTCGTTACTAGTATTATGCCAGCAGCACAAACGATGACATCAAGTCGTATGGTAATGGTGAAACCTTCAATATAAAAGTACGCATTTCAAAACTGCAATGTAGATAACTCATTCAAAAGACATTGAATTTTAATCAATGACCACTTTTATTGTACCAACAAGAAAAGACAATAGATAATTTATGAGAAAGAAAGTATAATATTACACTGGTATGTTGCACATGTTGGGCTGTAGAGAGAACACTGTTCTACCTGTCTCAGTTAAGTGGGGTGGAAAATACTCATTAGGGTCTTTACTAACCAAATGTGTAGTTTTAGAGGGGGACTGTGTCGTACATATCCAGCAGCACTTCCTTCTCCACCCCCTCCATAACCCACAATACAATGCACTGTAATAGACATCATGGGATGTAGAGAGAACTTTATATATTGGTTTATATACTTGATTAGTAGAGAACCTACTGAGTATTTTCCACCCCACCTTAGCTGAGACAGGTAGAAAAGTTCTCTGTCTACAAGCCAATATATATCCCATGTACAGTCTACTACAGTGTATTGCATTTGAGGCTATGGAGGGGAAATAGTGAAAAGCCAGGAGCAGGCTGTGTGACACAACCCAGTGGCAATTTTAGCATGTAAATCTTGGTGGGGCAAACAAATATTTTTGGGGGATGCATGCCAGCAAAGCCACAACACAACACAGCACTAAACAACACATTAATTGCATTATAACGGTGACAAACGGTGCCCACAAACTGTTAAGGTCTACATAAAGCTGTCCCAACAGCAGAGTCCCAACAGAAGTCCCAACACCTTACCACTGCTACACCTGGCTGTCAGCGGAGCATTGTCTTGCAGCGAAACATTTCATTTAGCCTCATTTACTATTTAAAAAAAAGATAGATGATATGGCTGACTTGCTTAACAAATGTGGTTTCTACTGACAATTGAGATGCCTAAACTATGGCATAAGGGGACGACAAGTGGATAAGAGGCAATCCGTCATTTAGATTAAGACATTAATGAGCGAGCTAGGACGGACGTAGTCAATATAACTATTTGTTCAGCACTTTTGAAATGTACAGCGACAGAATTCAGAACATGGGCCGTTCTTACAGTGTTCTCCCTGTACACCAAGTCAGAACCGTAGGATAAATAAAGGGGGCATATAAAATTAAATATTATTTTATTTGTCACGTTTGCCAAATATGACAGTGAAATGCTAACTTACAAGCCCTTAACCAACAGTGCAGTTTTAAGGGAAAAAAAAAATATATAATAATAATAATTAAGGAGCAACAATTAAATAACAGTAGCGAGGCTATATACAGGGGTTACCGGTGCATAGTCAATGTGCAGGTGCACCGGTTAGTCAGGGTAATTGAGGTAATACGTACATGTAGGTAGAGTTAAAGTGACTATGCGTAACAGTATAGCTTCCATCCCTCTCCTCGCCCCTACCTGGGCTCGAACCAGGGACCCTCTGCACACATCAACAACTGCCTCCCACAAAGCATCGTTACCCATCGCTCCACAAAAGCCACAGCCCTTGCAGAGCAAGGGGAACAACTACTTCAAGGTCTCAGAGCGAGTGACATCACCGATTGAAACGCTGTTATCGCGCACCCCGCTAGCTAACTAGCCATTTCACACCGGTTACATATGCATAGATAATAAACAGAGAGTAGCACCAGCGTAAAAATGGCGGTGTGGAGGACAATGCAAATAGCCAATTGAATAGCAGTTCAGGAGTCTTATGGCTTGGGGGTAGATGATCTTAAAGAAGCATTTTGGACATAGACTTGACTTGGCGCTCCAGAACCGAACAGTCTATGATTGGGGTGGCTGAAGTATTTGTAAAGTTTTTGTAAAGTCTTTGTAAAGTATTTGTAAAGTCCCAGACTCGGTCAGGGATAGGTTCAAATGTCAGTGGAGACACTTGCCAGTTGGTCAGCGCATGCTCAGAGTACACGTCCTGGTAATCCATCTGGCCCTGCGGCCTTGTGAATGTTGACCTGTTTAAAGGTCTTACTCACGTTGGCTACGGAGAGCGTGATCACACAGTCGTCCGGAAGAGCTGATGCTCTCATGCATGCTTCAGTGTTGCTTGGCACGAAGCGAGCATAGAAGTTATGTAGCTCGTCTTATAGGCTTGTGTCACTGGGCAGCTCGTGACTGTGCTTTCCTTTGTAGTCCGTAATAGTAAGCAGACAATGAAAGCTCTTACAATATTCAATGATTACATTTATCTAAAACAGGTTATAGGCTACATGTGCACCACCAAGTCAGAACAGTAGGCAAAATAAAGAGGGGAAAATATACCAAATTATTAGGGTAAGGCATATGGCCTACTAACAGCTTGCTACACAACATACACTTAGTATTATTTTCTTAGCTACAGTATACATTTCTCCCTGGTATATTACATCATTTATGCAGCAGCATACAATACATTTTTGGACTCTGGTTGTTGTGCTGTGCTCACTTGAACAGGAAGGTGGCTCGGCGGTCCTTCGTGGGAAAATTTTGTCATCAAACTTTGACATCAAAGTCTGCCATTCTCTGGATTTATGGTGCTTTCAAGACAACTGGGAACTCTGAAAAAAAAAACTGGTAGAATCATGATGATTTCAGGGATCTTCAGGTCATAGCTCTAGAAAGAGGCCCGAGGTCCCGACTTGAGTTCCCAGTTGCCTTGAACTCACTGAAGTCAGATTTCCCAGTTCCGAGTTAAGTTGTTTTGAGCACGGCAGAAATCATGCTGAATTGACAGAATGGCCAATGTTGAATGTTTATCATTTTAAACTTGGAAAGAGAACCTTAAACCGAGAATTTTTGACCACACACCCACTCCACTGAATAGCAGGCTAGTGATTGTTTTGCTATGCTTGTAGTTAGCCGCTGATTCCTTCCAAACCACTCATTGTTGAATTTGCGATTTCTAACTTGTGTGATGTTCATGTCCAATGGCCGATGAGCAAGTTGTATCTATAATTTCTCTTCATTATTTCTCTTCATATGAAAAGGATTAAAAAGGATTTGCCAGTAGATTGTTAACTTGATTCATGATGATGACTGATTTTTTAATTATGATGTTGACATGATCAGTCCAATTAAAGCTACTGTAGATATAACGTGATGTGATTTCATTTTATCTGTGGTCAATGACCTTGATATGTCTTGGATGGGCACTTCTAATGTAACTCTATGACAGCACACAAGGGGTTTGAATTTTCGAGCTCTACCCTTAAAATTGGCAGTGACGTAAGTGATTGACGGGTCGCCACTAGACACAGCCCTCCAAAATTAACCATATTTGGTTTGTAGAGACCCAATGGAGTATTTTCCACCTCACTTTAGCTGAGACAGGTAGAAAGGTTTTTTCTCTACAACCCTTGAAATATCCTACATACAGTGTACAGTATTGCATTGCAGTGAATGAAGTGGGTGGAGTAAGGACTCACCAGCACTCTGTATTAAACCCGTTGCCTAGCACAAGAGACCAATTTAAGTTTTGCAGACTACTATTGAGTAATTCCAATAACATATATTTGTATTTTATTAAAAGTGTATCTAATTAAATATATAGCTTTCAAAATACCACTATTTGTGTACATTTTCAAAATAAATGCTGGTATGAATAATAAAATATAAAAAATGATGTCAAATTATCCATACATTTCTTTCAAAAATTGATATTCCCAAAGTAGTATATTTTTGCAGGGGGGACAGTTATTTGGGGAGAAAAAGTTTTGCCAGCATAATATCCTGCTGCTAGGAGACTGGTATGAATCTCGTCGTTCCGCTATCAAGTATGCTGAGATACATGTCAGTAAAGAATGATTTCTCTCAGCCAATCATCAGTCTTTTGTGCAAGTCCTGTGCTTGTTGAATGTCCTTCGCTACAAGCGTGCTGAAAGTCTGTTGTCAATTTGTTTACTGTAAAATAGCATTGTATCTGGTCAAACACAATTTTTTCCCCAAATTTACTAAGGGTTGGTAATAGGCCAATTGGTTGACTATTTGAGCCAGTAAAGAGGGCTTTACTATTCTTAAAAGGAACACCTACGTGAGAATGCTATTCAAATCAAATCAAATGTTATTTGTCACATACACATGGTTAGCAGATGTTAATGCGAGTGTAGCGAAATGCTTGTGCTTCTAGTTCCGACCATGCAGTAGTATCTAACAAGTAATCTAACAAATTCACAACAACTACCTTATACACACAAGAGTAAAGGAATGAATACGAGTATGTACATGTAAATATATGGATGAGCTATGGCTGACCGGCGTAGAAAAGATGCAGTAGATGGTATGGAGTACAGTATATACATATGTAATGTAGGATATGTAAACATGATATAAATGGCATCGTTTAAAGTGGCTAGTGATACATTTATTTCATCTAATTATAAATATTACAGTGGCTAGAGATTTGAGTCGATGGCCGAACGGCATAGGCAAGATTCAGTAGATGGTTTAGAGTACAGTGTATACATTTGATATGAGTAATGTCGGATATGTAAACATTATATACAAAATAGTTTAAAGTGGCTAGTGATACATTTGTTACACCCAATTCCTATTATTTAAAGTGGCTAGAGATTTAAGTCAGTATGTTGGCAGCAGCCACTCAATGTTAGTGATGGCTGTTTAACAGTCTGATGGCCTTGAGATAGAAGCTGTTTTTCAGTCTCTCGGTCCCAGCTTTGATGCACCTGTACTGACCTCGCCTTCTGGATGATAGCGGGGTGAACAGGCAGTGGCTCGGGTGGTTGTTGTCCTTGATGATCTTTTTGGCCTTCCTGTGACATCGGGTGGCGTAGGTGTCCTGAAGGGCAGGTAGTTTTCCCCCGGTGATGCGTTGTGCAGTCTTCACTACCCTCTGGAGAGCCTTACGGTTGTGGGCGGAGCAGTTGCCGTACCAGGTGGTGATACAGCCCAACAGGATGCTCTCGATTGTGCATCTGTAGAAGTTTGTGAGTGTTTTTGGTGACAAGCCGAATTTCTTCAGCCTCCTGAGGTTGAAGAGGAGCTGTTGTGCCTTCTTCACCATGCTGTCTGTGTGGGTGGACCATTTCAGTTTGTCCGTGATGTGTACGCCGAGGAACTTAAAACTTTCCACCTTCTCCAGTACTGTCCCATCAATGTGGATAGGGGGGTGCTCCCTCTCCTGTTTCTTGAAGTCCACGTTGAGTGAGAGGTTATTTTCCTGACACCACACTCTGAGGGCCCTCACCTCCTCCCTGTAGGCCGTCTCGTCGTTGTTGGTATTCAAGCCTACCACTGTAGTGTCGTCTGCTTTGTGGGAGGCCGCTGTCTTCGGCTTCCATGGCTCGTGACATGCGACCATCGTTGACATGTACATCGATTCTATCGTAGTCCATGTGGGTTTTAACTACATTATGAAGGGCAGCTCTGAATAGTTGAAACGGAATATCAAAGTGCTGATTGACTCTCTGCTAGACACTAATAAAAGATCCCATCCTATCTGGCTCTGTGCCCTCTCTGAATCGTGGCATTGAACGCTTTAGCAGGATTATTTTGCGGGAGGCCGCTGTCTTCAGCTTCCATGGCTCGTGACATGCGACCATCGTTGATTGTCATGCTCCTCTTGCTGTGCTCTTTTGACTCCGCTATCAGAAAGGGGAGGAGAGGCAGAAGAACACTGACCAGTCGGATAACGACAAATGACAAGACAGCAATGCATCCAACATGTGCGAACGCCGTCCAGCCACCGGCATAGAAAAGGTAAACATTCTGGCCTGCTTTTCAATCCATTTATGCTTTTTTTGGGGGGGCTTTGCCTTAATTTTAAGGATACAGTCAGAAACCATGGCAACCGTATCAAATAGAAAATAATTGTCTACTTATCTAAAGGTCCTGAGATACATATAACCTCAGAGGGGAGAGCATTAAAAAGCATCTCTATGCAGTTATTTCACAATAAATAAGGATCACAAAACAAACACAGACTTACACACAAATTGCAAATTGACATTTGTGCCAGACACAAAACTTGCACGCACACACATACACAACTTATTTGGGACATATTTCTGGTTGCTTGTAGTTAACAGTGACGTGACCTTGATATCCAAACACAATACTGTATGTCATACTACTGATATGAGAGGAAAACATATTCATAATTTTATTTGTCACTGCAACGCTGTGAAATGTGTGCTGTGCAGATTGATTTTACAACATAGCAATGGAAAAAAGTCAGTGCATGTGTACGCACACATGCACACATGTTTTTCAATGGCTATGTTGTAAAATCAAGCTGCACAGCACACGTAGATTATTAGCTCCGGGCCAATGAGGATAGAGGGAAAGGATCTTACATTTTCATGGCAACCTAGGAAGCATCCCTAAAAACCCAGGCTATGTAAATACACATGTCAAATCAAATCAAATTGTATTGGTCATATACACATATTTGTGACCAATACAATTTACACTCGTTATTGCGAGTGTAGCGAAATGCTTGTGTGTGTGTGTGTGTGTTACATCCATGCTGATCTTCCATCGAATAAGGACACTCAAAGGAGTAATCTTGATTTTTTAAAATTGTTATTTTATTTAACCTTTATTTAACTAGGCAAGTCAGTTAAGAACAAATTGATCTCTCAACGATGAAAATGTGGGTTGAAATACCAAATGATGTCATTCTACAATTAATTGAATAGAAATACAGTAGCCTCGCTTGAAGGTGTATAGAGTTGCTATTGACTGTAGGGAATACAGGAGCTACTGGTCACAACAATACATGGAACAATCAGCTTTTTGCCTGAGGAATATCTTGTTATCGCCTATCCTCAGTATTCCTTGCGGATGTCCGGAAACTTCTTTCATAACATGCCAGCCCTACAGACACAACTGTACTGAGGAAAACACAGGGGTATGTTGTAATAACTAACCATATTATGCATGGATAATAAAAGACCACTTGTAACTAACTATACCCTTGACCTGCCACAAAGTACTGATGCTTGGAGACTATTCTCTTTCCATGTCAGTGAGTAGAAGGTTGCAGAGAAAGAGGTGAGAGAGAGAGAGTGGGAGAGAGATTCTTTTGGAACTTTTGTGAGTGTAATGTTTACTGTACATTTTTTATTGTTTATTTCACTTTTTTTTATTATCTATTTCACTTGCTTTATGTTTCCCATGTCAATAAAGCCCCTTAAATTGAAATTAAATAGACATTTTTGATAGAGCAAGAGAAATAGGGAAAATGAGAGAGATTTTCTTCTGAGGAAGCCAAACATTCCCAAAAGGCTTCCAATTAACCCCTGTTAGCCTCAGCTCTGCTTCAGGGATAGTTAAAGTACGGATGGATGGTCAGTCAAGAGTGACGAAAATAGGAGCTGGATTGGGATGAGATGACAGGCAATTACCATCAACACTTCCAGGAGCCGGGCTTTATATGGCTGTGTCCTCTATGGTTGGATTGGTTAAGGTTGCAAAGGGAGGGAGTACCACTGTTCATTTTCTAAATGTAAAAAACGACCATATCTTTGGGAAGCTTTTCATGTAAAATCTATAAAATATGAAAATTAAAAAAAATTCTATCTGAAAAGTAAATTCACAAAGTAAAACATTATCCTAAATATAACTCCTCAAATTAGTGAATACTGTTGCTGTAATATGAGGGTTACAGAATGTAATATACTTGATATTTAGGTTTTTTTAAATTATTTTACTATGCCAATATTAACCTTGTACATCCATCTGGAAGTCTTTTGAGTGTGTGCAATCAGTCTGTTCTATGAGACTATATAAATATGGGCGCATTCCTCTGCCCAGGCGTTGCTGACGCATGCTAGATCTTACAATGCCTGGATAGGTATTTTATGTATCAGCTAACCACATCATATGTTATAGCAATCTGGTGCTTGACGGCACAGTCGATGATGGGGTACGCAACCATTGGTTGTCTGAGCAAAGAAACACAACCAATGATTGCGTGCAATGTAAATTGTCCGGTGGCAAATTTTATGAATTGTTCAGTAGTCTAATGGCTTGGGGGTAGAAGCTGTTGAGGAGCCTTTTGGTCCTAGACTTGCCGCTCCAGTACCGGTTGCCGTGCGGTAGCAGAGAAAACAGTCTATAACTCTGCCATTAGCGTGACGCTACAGAAACCGGGATTCGTCAGACCAGGCAATGTTTTTCCACTCCTCAATTGTCCGCTGGAGCCGCTTCATCTTGCTTTTAGCTGATAGGAGTGGAACCCGGTGTGGTCGTCTATTGCAATAGCCCATCCGTGACAAGGACCGACGAGTTGTGTGTTTCGAGATGTCGTTCTGCACACCACTGTTGTACTGCACCTTTATTTGCCTGTTTGTGACCCACCTGTTGGCTTGCATGATTCTTGCCATTCTCCTTCAACCTCATGTACGAGCAGTTTTCGCCCACAGGACTGGATGTTTTTTGTTTGTCGCACAATTCTCTGTAAACCCTAGACACTGTTGTGTGTGAAAAGCCCAGGAGGCCGCTGTTTCTGAGATACTGGAACTGGCACGCCTGGCATTGACAAGCTTACCACGCTCACTGGTGTACCGGACAACCCCGCAAGGCGGGGGGGCCCATGAGTTCTGAGAGCCCGTGCACCTGTCATTGATTAATGCGTCTGGACAACCAATAAATTGGCAGATGCAAATAGATTATCATCTTCAGCAGAAACAGTTCTTGAGGGCTTGAACAAAAAACTGTTTGCAATTTTGTTTGTGCTGGTGAACAGGCATTTACAGTCCCTTATCTCTGGGTTGTCAAGGCATACATCATTCAAGACTAAGTTTAAATTGTGTGCAGAGCAATGGACATATTATGCACAATGTCTCAGGAAAGACTGTTTGGGTTGGCAATACTCAGTATAGAAAACAGTCGGGCCCGCAACCTGGTGATAACATTTGCACACAAAAAAGTATTCAGGACACCAGGGGAGTATCTCAAGTTGGATTTAATAAAATGTACCTTGAATATTGCAGTCCATCTGTGTAGGCTATTAGCCAGACAAAACCTTCAACAGTTCAACAATAAACAGTTCAACAATAAATAGTGGCTGAATTTTTTCTCATTGTTAGGCTATTTGATGTGTCATTTTTATAAAAATATATGGTATATAGTTATATATAGTACACTGCATAATGAAACAATATTTAACAAGCTAGTGTTTTGAGGGCTGATAGTATTATTTGGCATTAATAGACTGGTTTGCGTACAACATTCTATCCAAGCTGGGAGAGAGCGTGAGCACGGCTCATGTCATGCAGGTTCAGGTAGCCTATACAGAACATTTGTATATTCAAAAAAATGACTCTGACCTTGCGGGGGGTCCAAAGAAACAGCGTTACGTCAGTGACCATGATTAAAGTGGCTTAGGTCACTCGTTTTGCCCATTCTAACGTTCAATCAAACGGTAACACCATTCAACACCATAGTACCCTCCAAGCTCATCATCAAGCTGGAGGCCCTGGGTCCAAACCCGCCCTGTGCAATTGGGTCCTGGACTTTCTGATGGGCCACCCCCAAGTGGTGAAGGTAGGAAACAACATCTCCACTTCGCTGACCCTCAACACAAGGGTGCGTGCTCAGCCCCCTCCTGTACTCCCTGTTCACCCACAACTGCGTGGCCATGCACACCTCCATCATCAATCAATCATCAAGTTTGTAGACAACACAACAGTAGTGGGCTTGATTACCAACAAGAAGGAGGTGAGGGTACTCAGAGTGTGGTGTCAGAAAAACAACCTCTCACTCAACGTCAACAAAACAAGGAGACGATCGTGGACTTCAGGAAACAGCAGAGGGAGCACCCCCCTATCCACATCGAAAGGGACAGCAGTGAAGAAGGTGGAACGTTTTAAAACCTTTTAGGGCTAGGCGTCCCGCTAGTGGGACAACTTCCGGTGAAACTGGAGGGCCCGCAATTCAAATAAATAATCATAGAAATTATGGATATTAAACATTTAGGTACATATAACTGCCTCATATTGATTGAAAGCTTAAATTTGTGTTAATCTAACTGAACTGTCCGATTTACAGTAGCTTTTACAGCGAAAACATGCCATGCGATTGTTTGAGGACGGCGCCCCACATCAAACATCACCCCTCAACCGCAAAGCTCTCCAGAGGGTGGTGCGGTCTGTACAACACATCACCGGGGGCAAACTACCTGCCCTGACACCTACAGGAATGTCACAGGAAGCCCAAAAAGTTGATCAAGGACATCAACCACCCGAGCCACTGCCTGTTCACACCGCTACCATCCAGAAGGCGAGGTCAGTACAGGTGCATCAAAACTGGGACCGAGAGACTGAAAAACAGCTTCTATCTCAAGGCCATCAGACTGCTAAACAGCAATCACTAACTCAGAGAGGCTGCTGCCTACATTGAGACCCAGTCTCTGACCACTTTAACAAATGGATCACTAGTCACTTTATACAATGCCACTCTAAATAATGCAACTTTAATAATGTTTACATATCTTACATTACTCATATCACATGTATATACAACATTTTATACCATCTATTGCACCTTGCCTATGCTTCTCGGCCATTGCTCATCCATAGACTTACATGTACAGTCATGGCCAAATGTTTTGCTGCTTCAGTGTCTTTAGATATTTTTGTCAGACGTTACTATGGAATACTGAAGTATAATTACAAGCATTTCATAAGTGTCAAAGGCTTTCATTGACAATTACATGAAGTTGATGCAAAGAGTCAATATTTGCAGTGTTGACCCTTCTTTTTCAAAACCTCTGCAATCCGCCCTGGCTTGCGGTCAATTAACTTCTGGGCCACATCCTGACTGATGGCAGCCCATTCTTGCATAATAAATGCTTGGAGTTTGTCAGAATTTGTGGGTTTTTGTTTGTCCACCCGTTTCTTGAGGATTGACCACAAGTTTCCTGGCCATGGACCCAAAATATCGATGTTTTGTTCCCTGAGCCACTTAGTTATCACTTTTGCCTTATGGCAAGGTGCTCCATCATGCTGTAAAAGGCATTGTTCATAACCAAACTGTTCCTGGACGGTTGGGAGAAGTTGCTCTCGGAGGATGTGTTGGTACCATTCATATTCATGGCTGTGTTCTTAGGCAAAATTGTGAGTGAGCCCACTCCCTTGGCTGAGAAGCAACCCCACACATGAATGGTCTCAGGATGCTTTACTGTTGGCAGGACACAGGACTGATGGTAGCGTCTCACCTTGTCTTCTCCGGACCAGCTTTTTTCCGGATGCCCCAAACAAAGAAAATTACTTTACCCCAGTCCTCAGCAGTCTAATCCCTGTACCTTTTGCAGAATATCAGTCTGTCCCTGATGTTTTTCCTGGAGAGAAGTTGCTTCTTTGCTGCCCTTCTTGACACCAGGCCATCCTCCAAGTCTTCGCCTCACTGTGCGTGCAGATGCACTCACACCTGCCTGCTGCCATTCCTGAGCAAGCTCTGTACTGGTGGTGCCCCGATCCTGCAGCTGAATCAACTTTAGGAGACGGTCCTGGTGCTTGCTGGACTATCTTGGGCGCCCTGAAGCCTTCTTCACAACAATTGAACCGCTCTCCTTGAAGTTCTTGATGATCCGATAAATGGTTGATTTAGGTGCAATCTTACTGGCAGCAATATCCTTGCCTGTGAAGCCCTTTTTGTGCAAGCAATGATGACAGCACGTGTTTCCTTGCAGGTAACCATGGCTGACAGAGGAAGAACAATGATCCCAAGCACCACCCTCCTTTTGAAGCTTCCAGTCTGTAATTCGAACTCCATCAGCATGACAGCATGAGTGATCTCCAGCCTTGTCCTCGTCAACACTCACACCTGTGTTAACGAGAGAATCACTGACATGATGTCAGCTGGTCCTTTTGTGGCAGGGCTGAAATGCAGTGAAAATGTTTATTGGGGATTCAGTTCATTTGCATGGCAAAGAAGGACTTTGCAATTAATTGCAATTCATCTGATCACTCTTCATGACATTCTGGAGTATATGCAAATTGCCATCATACAAACTGAGGCAGCAGACTTTGTGAATATTTATATTTGTGTAATTCTCAAAACTTTTGGCCACGACTGTACATATTCTCATTCACCCCTTTAGATTTGCGTGTATTAGGTAGTTGTTGCGGAATTGTTAGATTACTTGTTAAATATTACTGCACTGTCGGAACTAGAAGCACAAGCATTTCGCTACACTCGCATTAACATCTGTTAACCATGTGTATGTGACAAATAGCATTTGATTTGATTTCTGAACGCCTCGATGCCTGTCTGTCTGATTTACAGTGCATTCGGAAAGTATTCAGACCCCTTGACTTTTTCCACATTTTGTTGCGTTACAGCCTTATTCTAATATTGATTAAATAGTTTTTTTCCTCATATCTACACACAATATCCCATAATGACAAAGAAAAAACAGGTTTTTAGAAATGTTAGCAAAATGTATTAAAATAAAAAATATCACATTTACATAAATATTCAGACCCTATACTCAGTACTTTGTTGAAGCACCTTTGACAGCAATTACAGCCTCGAGTCTTCTTGGGTATGACGCTACAACCTTGGGACACCTGTAATTTGGGAGTTTCTCCCATTCTTCTCTGCAGATCCTCTCAAGCTCTGTCAGGTTGAATGGGGAGCGTTGCTGCACAGCTATTTTCAGGTCTCTCCAGAGATGTTCGATCAGGTTCTGGCTCTGGCTAGGCCACTCAAGGACATCCTGACAACTCCCAGTCCCTGCCGCTGAAAAACATCCCCACAGCATGACGCTGCCTCCACTATGTTTCACCGTAGGAATGGTGCCAGGTTTCCTCCAGACGTGACGCTTGGCATTCAGGCCAAAGAGTTCAATATTGGTTTCATCAGACCAGAGAATCTTGTTTCTCATGGTTTGAGTGTTCTTTAGGTACCTTTTGGCAAACTCCAAGCGGGCTGTCATGTGCCTTGTACTGAGGAGTGGCTTCTGTCTGGCCACTCTACCATAAAGGCCTGATTGGTGGAGTGCTGCAGAGATGGTTGTCCTTCTGGAAGGTTCTCCCATCTCCACAGAGGAACTCTGGAGCTTTGTCAGAGGGACCATCGGGTTCTTGGTCACCTCCCTGACCAAGGCCCTTCTCCCCTATTGCTCAGTTTGGCCGGGCATCCATCTCTAGGAAGTGTCTTGGTGGTTCCAAACTTCTCCCATTTAAGAATGATGTACGCCACTGTGTTCTTGGATCTTCAATGCTGCAGAAATGTTTTGGTACCCTTCCCCAGATCTGTGCCTCGACATAATCCTGTCTCGGAGCTCTACGGACAATTCCTTTGACCTCATGGCTTGGTTTGTGCTCTGATATGCACTGTCAACTGTGGGACCTTATATAGACAGGTGTGTGCCTTTCCAAATCATGTCCAATCAATTTAATTCACCACAGGTGGACTCCAATCAAATTGAAGAAACATCTAAAGGATGCACCTGAGCTTAATTTCGAGTCTCACAGCAAAGGATCTAAATACTTATGTAAATAAGCTAATCCTGTTTTCGCTTTGTCATTATTGGGTATTGTGTGTAGATTGATGAGTAAAACATGTATTTAATCCATTTTAGAATAAGGCTGTAACGTAACAAAATGTGGAAAAAGTCAAGGGGTCTTAATACTTTCCGAATGCACTGTATATAGCAAGCCACCACCACATTATCCACGGTCTGTGGGAGCTAACCATTTTCTTGTACCTAACTGGCCACTGAGTGTATCTACTTGAAATCTACTAGAAACTCATGGACAACATGGACACCGATATAAAGATATGGGAAAAAAAACTTTTTTTTAAAGATTATAAAAAATAAATTACCATTATTTCCATAGATTTCCCAAATGTCTGAAAATGTCAGTAACTTTGATAAATTACCTGGAGTTTTGCAACCCTAATCAAAGTGTTAGTAATGATAGACACTATTTCTATTCATAACATGGATGGATTAAACTCAAAGGGTTGTGTACGCTGATGTTCCGGCCCAGTACTAATTCAGTACCATAATATCAAAGTGTTCATATTGATATCTACTATCTTTATTCATAACATGGATGCATTACACTCAAGGGTGGTGTGATATGGTATGGTGTATCGATGACTATGTTGGTAAAAAGGTGTGAAATTAACATGTCACACTGCATTAAGATGTGGTAATGGAATATACGGTCAAAGGTGTTTATACTGTACGTGTAGCTGTTAGCTGATACAAGGTGTGCTGTTTCCAAAGGCTATTTCACACTTCACGCTCTTTATTGTAAAAGAAGGCTTTGGACAATGTCAACTCGTCAACACACTGTTTTTATTGGTCAATAAACGAGATCACCTGAGATCATCCAGTGCTGAGGAATTATGTGATATGCTACCGTAAGATACCTATTATTAATTTTCATTTTTATGATGGCACCATCTAGTGTCATTTATGCATTTTTGTGAAACATATTCTGAGAAACCTTGAGAATTTTTCACAACTTCTTTTCATTACTTATCTTTCGTAGATTATCAATTGGGAGCGTTTGAAGTGAGAAAGCTCCCTGTCACAGTTACTTTGAGTTACTCTGAGTAGAAGTTGCATAAGGACAAAGGTCTAAGATCAACTTACCCTTCACAAAATCCTGACCTCAAATTTAGGGAGGAGACATACACTGACCTTAGATCAGTGTCTATGAGCAACTGCTTAATACTCAGTCAAAGTTCGCCCTGTGCCTCTACAATGACACAGCTGTTTACAGTTAGTGCATTCCTCTGGCGTCGTCCATGGTTACGCTTTGGGAGGGTGCACTACAAATCACGTCCCCTCCTCTGTCACACCCTCCCGTGCTATGCCCTTTTCTTCATACCTTCCGTCTGCTACAAAGTGCACTTGAGGCACTCCCAACAACCAAGCTAACGATGAGTGACGTGCATTCAGTTCAATGTTCAAGTCTGACTCTGCTATTCACCTGAATGTCTTTCCCAAGAGTGTATACAAAACCACACCTAACCTAACAACCTTCATTCCTGTCTGATTGTAAGATCTTTGAACTTATACTGTCCTAACCCAACTTAGGTGTCGTGGAATTAATTTGATATGGTATTTATAGTGTGACATGGGAGCAGTTTTTAAAAATGTATATCAAAGTTATACAGCAGGAGTAAAATAAGTACCCAGCTAGCACTTTCGGTTTCTTGGAAGTTGTGGGAACGTATCTTTTGCAAAATATTTTTAGGTTGCAGGGACGTTCTGAGAAAGTTTTCCTGGGAGGTTTTATTAAAGCTCTAAGAACAGAAAATATAGGTTATCTGTTTTGATAATGGCGGCAGAGGGGATGGCTTCCGTTTTACAGGCTCCTAACCAGCTGTGCTATTTTGTTAGTTTTTCGCATTGTTTGTTACTTTTTTGTACATAAAGTTGCTGCTACCGTAACTTATGACCGAAAAGAGCTCTGGACATCAGAACACCAATGACCCAACTGGACAAAGATTTTTTCTTTAATGAGTCCGACGCGAAAGATATACTGCTCTCCGGAGACCAGGCCCAAATCCCCGTCATTTGCGTGAAGAAAAGGTCAGACATACAGTGGGGGAAAAAAGTATTTAGTCAGCCACCAATTGTGCAAGTTCTCTCACTTAAAAAGATGAGAGAGGCCTGTAATTTTCATCATAGGTACACTTCAACTATGACAGACAAAATGAAGAAAAAAAATCCAGAAAATCACATTGTAGGATTTTT